>OY744522.1:92204630-92534630 GCA_963556195.1 Sepiola atlantica | reverse complement strand
TTCTTTTACAATCACATTGTCTTAGTATTTTTAAACAGTCCATCTGTCCTCGGTATGACATGATAATGCATCCGGTGATATTCACATAAATTTTCCATTAACATAGGCTGGATCTATTCTCGACTGTGGAACAAAAGAAAGTATACTGTCAGCTGTCTTTTTCGACTCATCCTGCACTGCTTCTATGTCGCTACAGAACAAAACAATGACAAACATGTTTAGATATGTATGTAAATGTAGGCTGGATCTGTTCTCAACTGCAGAATAGAAGAAAGTATAATGTCAGCGGTCTTTTTCTACTCCTCCTGAACTGCTGGGTGAGCATTTGAGAATTCTGGATGCTGTGTGTATGTGATCCTAGTGACCTTTCAAGCCAAGGACTGGTACCAATCTGCAAATACAACAAAGATAACATGTTGAATGCCTCTGTATTGGATTACAGTAGCACAAAACAACAGTCACTATTTTGACATTTGGATGCTACATCAAATTGCCAACCATTGCATGTCTTATACACAGGTTTACAAATGTATTTTTACTTAAAGAAAAGTTAAATGCAAAAAAATAACTTGTAACAAAAAAAAAGAAGAAAAATTGATTAATATAATTGAGCCTCTATTAACTATATCTAAAACATCTTTTTCTTATTTTTCAGTCTTTGAAGCCTCATTTGAATGCAAAAAAAGCTGAAGAAGCTCGAATGCCAAAATTTGAGCATATGGTTGTGGAGAGCACGGTAGGTTCAAAAGCGTTTCATATCCCCCCCAAAAAGAATTGTTTCTCCTTGAATTTAAAGTTATCTCCTGCTTAATTATAAAGAATACCCAATTTTTGTACTTCGATGCTTTTTCAAGCCTCCGTATTAAAGAGTAGAGTATGTTTCTGCTCGGTCTCAGGAGGCCATCCCCCCAGGCTTTACCTCCTCTTTCGGAAAAGGGCTGGAGCAACATCATCTACTTTTGAGTTCTACTATTTGGATGTACTATTTATGAGTGTTGGTCTATTGTCCTCATCTTGGTTCTCATGACAACCAAGATGAAAACAAGCCGAAACATGAAACTCGTGTAAATAGTGTGTTTTTTTTGGGTTTTTTAAAATAATAATTATATATAGATGGAAAACATTATTTCTAATTTTATACTCCACCACCTGTGACTCGTTGGGTCAATATTAGTTATATATAGTTTCTTCATTTTTGACATTGGTTGGTCATGGTTTTACAAGTATTACAAAGTCAGAATACATTGGGATGGCACGGCCTCTAAGTTGGTAACAACGCGGACTGAGGACCTGGGTGTTCCGGGTTCGAATCCAGTTCGTTCCACACCTGACCTTGTGTCTAATCTCCTGGAGAGGAGGTAAATAAAATACCCTCCCATTCTCACTTACTCCCCCCCCCCCCATTCTCTTCACCTCCATCTCTCACCCTCTCTTATCCCTTTCTCTTTCTCATCCTTCCTCGGTCTCTCCCTCTTCCTCTTAACTTCTCCCCTCTCTATCCTTCACCTCCTTTCTCCTCCTCTCTCCTCTGGTCCTACCAGATCAGGCTGTCTGAAGATTATAAGCTTCCTGACAAAAAATGCACCTAACATTGAAGTTTTTTGTTTTTCTCCCTTCTCTTTGCAAAACACGATCATGTTCTGCAAAGCAAAAAACAAAAACAACAATTCACCTCCTTTCTCTCTCAATCTCTTCTTTTTAAAAAAATTTTTTTACACCCCCTAATTGGGCCACCAGTTTGCCGTGGGTGGCAACCCGTGATGCTCAAGGGTGGGATCCTGGTGAGTGAGCAATCCATAATCCGGGAAAGTAGTGGATATGTACACTGCAACACTTCACTTTGGCCCTTACCTGGGCTAGACAGGCAGTTGGAGAGACCCGATTCAATCAATCGGCTGGTTATGTCAAGCCCCACCATATAAAATCCACATCAATCTACTCACAACAATTAACATTCCTATTCCAACCCCCACTAATAAATACCCCGAAAATATGGTGGAAAGTCGTGGCTGAGGGTCAATTAGTTATGGCAAACAAAGCATTGACATTGCTGCGACATCCCTGACATTTTTACTTAAAAAACCCAAAAAGCAAAATCAAAGGAAAACAGGTGCTCAGTGCTTCACCTAGACCAAGTATATCATCTCTGTATCTCTGTGGTGCCAGGGCGAATGGGTTTCCCCCCTGGCACTTCCACAAAGGGCTCCGAGGTGGGTGGAGAGCAAGGGTGATGAAAAAAAAAACAAAAAAACACATGGATCATTTTTTCCCAAAAACTCTTAAAAGATACCACTCTGAGTCTCAGAAACCTCAAGCTCAGAGGACAAAAAAATATACAACACACCAAAAAACAGCCTTTCCACGAATTTTCCAATATTCCTAGTAATAGAACTACTAGAAAGCAAAAAAATGAGTGAATTATCACCATTTTTAATTCAAAAAATACTTACCAGCCAGAACAATCCAAAGTCAATTAAAAAACTAAGAAATGAAAATCTTCTTGTCGAAGTAAACAACAATAAAAACGCCCCAAACCTATTAAAAATGAAGAATTTCTACAACCATAAATGCAAAGTTTTTCCACATGAAAAGCTGAATAAAGGAGTCATAAGGAACCAAAAATTGTCCTTGGCAACTACGGAAGAAATAAGGACGGCATTACAAAAACAAGGCGTAACCATAAAAAGAAATGGTCAGACCATACCAACTAATATGTATATACTGACCTTTGACACACCTACAATTCCCAAAGAAATAAAAATTGGCTACCTAATTGAAGAGGTAGAACAATATACCCCTTCACCCTTAAGATGCCACAAATGCCAAAAATATGGGCATCATAGAGAAATGTGTAGAGGAATTAAAATATGTGTGAAATGGGGTGAAAAAGATCTCAATCACACAGAAGATGAATGCCATAATATCGAAAAATGTTCAAATTGCAATGAAGACCATCCAGCCTACTCTAAAAACTGCAAAATCTACCAAAAAAAAGAGAAATAACCAAAATTAAACATAAGAAAAATTTATCCTACCCAAAAGCACGAAAGATTGTTGAAGCATATTTCCAAAACAACACTTCTGCAGAAGCAACCCAGCGATCAAGCCCATTAACCCTACACAATGAAAAAAACCTAACCGATCTACTAAAAGAACTAAGATTTCTAGTAGATATTGAAAGTAAACTTAGTCACCCTGACAACTAGATCTTATATAGAATCACATCAAAAGAAAAATCCTCAATCTCAGATTGACGAGACCAAAGATGCTACAAGCCAAAAAAAACCCTCAACCCAAACAGCTTACAAAAGTGAAACCTCCTTTGAAAAAACAATACAACAAATAGAAAACAGAAATGGTGCTGATTGACAGTGAAACCAAATTTGAACTGGTGGAAATTGAAAACCAAGAAAGAAGTTCAAGACGGAAAAACTCAAAAAGCCCTAGAATCTGAAAAATCATGACAAAGATCCCAATCTAGGCACAAACCAGAAATAAAAACCCCAAATGAAGAACCAGGAACAAACAAAAAAAAAATACCAGAGAAAATGGAACTAGATGAACACGCCGAAACCTCTACAAACAAATCATACCCCCCCCCCCCCCCCAGACTCATTACAATGGAACATCCGTGGTATAAAACCAAATTATGAAGAATTGCTTATACTCATGAAAAACTTATCTCCAGCAGTTGTCTGCCTTTAGGAAACTCACCTCAAGGAAAATGGCGTAATTAATATTTAAAACTCATACTGCATATAATTATATCCACAAGAGTAATGATAGAGCCTCGGGAAGCACCTCCATCATTGTAAATAACAAAATACCACAAAAGCAAATCCCTTTAAAATCAAACTTGCAGGCAGTTGCCGTATCGTATCTCTCCATAAAAGGATAACAATCTGTTCCCTATACTTACCACCAAAAGAGAAGATTAATGAAACGGAGCTGGATAACTTAATTATACAACTTCCCAAACCTTACATCTTAGCTGGTGACTTCAATAGTCATGATCAAATTTGGGAAAGTAAAGTAGCCAATGGAAAAGGCAAAATTATCGAAAACATAATTAATAAAAGTAATCCGTCTTTTCAATCAAAAAACATACACCTACCGCCACTCAGCAACAGGCTCATATTCTGCATTAGACCTGACACTATGTGACCCCACTACTTTGCTAGATTTCAATTGGAAAGTACTCAACGATACCTGTGGCAGTGACCATTTCCCAATAATTTTAGAAAATCCCAATTCCAAAAAAGGAAAAAAAATCTCATACTGGAACCGTAACAGAGTAAACTGGGATAAATATAAAATTATATGCCAAAATAAACTCATTCCCAAATCAAATAATAACAAAGATAACATAACATATTTCTCCAAAACACTCATAGAAATTGCTGAAGAAAGCATACCTACAACTTCCAACTCCAACAAACAAAAAAAATCCTGATTCAATCATGAATGCCAAACTGGCATACACACATGTCATACTGCTCTGAAAAATTTTTAATTAAATCCAACCAAAGAAAACCTTAATAGTTTTAAAAACTGTCGGGCCAAAGCACGAAAAACTATTTTGGGAATCAAAAAGAACTTCCTGGCTGAATTTTGTATCTAAACTCAACAACAAGACTAAAATTAAAACAATCTGGAAAATGACACGAAAAATCTCAGGCAAATATTCTAACACCCCATTAAATCAATTGCACCCAAACAATATAGAAGCATCTACCAAGGAAGTAATTGCAAATATGCTTGCAGCTAACTTTGCTAAAAACTCTTCCCACCAAAAGGAAAATCTTAACTTCCAAAAAATCAGACAAAATAAAGAAAAAGAAAAAAATCAACTTCAATACTCATAAAATAACCTACAACAAAAATGTTACCATAACGGAACTTCAGGAAGCTTTGAATGAAACTCGTAACTCATCTGCAGGTCAAGACGAGATTCATTACTCGAGGGAGAGAACTCAGTATAATTACACACAATAACTTCGCTTTAATCTGTTTCAGTAAGTTAGGGAAAATGTCTCCACTCTAACAGTTTTCTTAACCGGAATAAGTATTTTCAGAAAAAAACAAAACAAAGCGAAATAAAATATATCCATGCCAATAACGTAGTGGAAGAAAGAAAATAAATAAAAAATAGGCTAGTCTGAATGAAGTATTGATATGTCAGATGTATTGCTATTTGAGTCTGACTTTGAAAATCTGACAAGATGTTCAATAAATTGGAGTCTGTTAAAAGAAAATATTTTTTTTGTTAAAAGAGAAGCTTCTGCCTATTTTGTCTAGTACTACCTACTGCATTGTTGGGTTATCAGCAATTCAAGACAATAGACACCCTCTGGAAGGGTACTTGCACAATAAGGAGTTTATAGTGGAGCAAGGATTGCACAATCTTTAACTTCTAACTTATTTAAGGGAGTTGCAAGGATATTTTTCCTCGTCTAAAATTAATTGCTGTAGCAGAAAATATAAATGTTGAAAGATATACATAATATATATTATGATTATGCTGCTAAGACAATTATATTAAAAAAACATTATTACCCTCCAAGTCTGTTAAACCAGTCCCAGGGTAAGACGTTCTACCCTGCTGTTTTTTACTGCAATAACCCAACCAATAATTTATCTTGTCTACTCATTTACTTGCTTGTGTGTGTGTGGCATGCTAATTTACAAATGCATGATGGTGGAATTTAATTTTGTTATAAAATTAATAGTGGGGGGTACTCACTGACTTGTATGCTTGGCCATGGTGTGTTAGGAGGGCTTTGTTTTTAATTGACAATTTAATGAAATAAAATGGCTAATTTGTTTATGAATGAACTGTAATGCATTATGGTGGAATTTAATTTTGTAATAAAATTAATGGAGGGGGGATCATTGACTTGTTTGCTTGGCTGCGGTGTGTGTATTTGAGGGGGTGGGGGATTTGTTTTTTATTTACAATATAAAACTGGATTGGAATCCAAGAATTAAATTGACCGGGAAATACTTTTTTCACCCAAAATGCTATATAGAAATATGCGTACATAAAACTATGTATGATAATCAAATAAAACAGTTATTGAATTAGAAAACAATAAGAATGAATAGTGAATTAATAAGATGCTCTTTTGCAAAGCAATATGCAAATTAGCTAACCTTAGGGCGTTGATTGCATACGCTTGATCAGTATATGAATTAGGCATTTTAATCTCACTATCAGTGCGATAAATGGCACTTTATGAATAGAAGATATAGGTGAAGTGAACTCTGAAATCACTAAACTCATTTTTCTGCTGAAATTTTGAAAAGTGATTCTTTATGAATGAACTGAAATGCATTATGATGGAATTGAATTTTTCTCCAAAGAAACTGAAATTTGGGGAATAATTATTAATTGATGTCTAATACCTATTGTTAAAATGAAAAAAAAATCAGAAATATCTGAATTTTCATGAAGGGCTTCCACTCCCTTTTTACTCCCTTTGCATAAAACTAAATTAAACTAAATATAACCCACATTACCGCCTCTTACGCCTTGCAGCTGTGTTACAAAATTCATAATGATTGGTCAATTAGTTTAAGAGTGAATTCTGTAAATAAAAATATATAAACATACACATACCTAACTTTATATATATAGAGATATATATTGATGGTGAATTTATATTATATATATATATATAATTCAAATCGTTTTGAAGATGTTTGGCAGATAGTCTTTCTCTACTCCACTCTACCTGAGACCAATCCAACTCTCTCTGTAAGTTTTATCGTGTTGTTAGTTGATTTGACTTCAATGTGAACTGTTCACCAGCATTGAACATTTGAGCAGGCATTGAAAAGCTGTGTTGGTGGCGAAAATGCTATCGGTCAAGAAAGAGAAAAAGTTATGAGGTGAAAACAAAAAAGAGAGGTTTTGGGAATATTTTTTATTGCTAATACGAGAGAATGGACTTCTTTTTTTTTTTTAACATATTTCACCCCAAACAAGGCAGGCTGTCACTGTAGATGTAAGGGGCTACTGAGAAAAAAGGTGAAAGTTTGGGTGGGGGGGGGGGATCAACCTAAATTGGAAGCTGTGCAGTGAGATGTCTGTTTACATTAGTTTTAAATTTCTGCATGTCAGTACTGTCAGGAAAACAGGGAGCAGGGAGGGAGTTCCAGAGTCCAGCAGCACGAGGAAAGAAGCTATTAGAGTAGAAAGCTCTTCGGCATCTGGGGACCTCCACAGTGAATGGATGGGATTTGGCAGATTGTCAAGTTGGTCTAGTGAATTTATGTCGTGGGGGTACCAGAGCAGCAAGCTCATCAGAGCACAATCCATTGAAGTACTTGTAAAACAGGCACAAGGAAGCAACATTGCGGCGATGGAACAGGGGCTGGAGCTTGGTGGATAGTGAGGGACCTATCAAGTTGGCGACTCTTTTTTGGTCATTGTCTAAGAGTGAGAGACTAGTGGATGATGCACCAGCCCAGATGTGGCAACAATACTCCATGCATGGGCGGTTGGTGGCTTTGTAGAGATCTAGGATAATGTCATGTGTGAGAAGTTTACTAACACGGTAGAGGGAACCCACCTTCTTTGCAGCAGCCCTGACAATGTCTTCAATCCAATTCATGTTATCTGTGAAAGTTAGGCCGAGGAGTTTGAATGATGAACTCTCTGGTAGGGTGTTATTTGCCATGACAATCGGTGGTTGAAGAGGTTTCTTGTTGTTATTGAAGGAAAGTAGCTTTGTCTTTGTGGCATTAAAAGTTATCATCCATTTTTTACCCCACTCCACTACAGACTGGAGGTCATTTTCTAAGGATTCAACCATTGCCTCAGATATGTGCGCATCGGTTTTGCCCATATAATGAGAGTAGAGCGTGGTTACGTCAGCAAATTACTTTTTAAATGTTTTTGTTCAGAATATTCTAATCTTGGAAACCTCTCTTTCTATAGCTAGACAAGACTTTGAAGTCTTGACAGAGCAACTAGTTATTTATATACTTGGAATAGTTTATAGTCTTATTATAAAACTAAGGGTCATAGAAACATAATTAGAAATTGGTATTTTTTGTTGCTTTCTTTTTGCCTTAATGATCAATTATTTAATATATGAAATAAAATTATGCAAAAGTTCAATATTTCAAATTATTTGATGTAACATAGAAATTGAAATCTAATATTAAGATTTGAAGGCATACAAAGAATAGTGACAAAACTAATAAAAAGTTTAAAAGATGAGTGTTATAGGGAAAGATTAGAGTACTTAGAATTAATTGACACATCACTCAGGCTTGATATAGATGGTGCCATTGATAAAAAGTTCATAATTTTTTAAGTACTAACCTTCAATTTGAGTCCAATCAGATTATTAGTTTACAAATTACAGTTATTTAAGTGAAGCTACTATTGCAAATTTTCAAAACAATGGAAAAATCTGAATTTCATATGTTGATAAAGCATTGCTTTCTGATAGAAAAAAATACTGTGCAAGCAAAGCAATGGCTTAAAAAGTGCTATTCGGATGCTGTTCTATTGGAAACAATGGTTAAGGGGTAGTATGCTTACTTTAAATGCGGTCATACAGACACAAATGATGCTCAATGCTAAGTTTTCACAAATTCGGCAGTTGTTCTGGAAAACATAAAGTATACAACCTTGTTTTCTCCAATCGTTAATTGAAGTTGTATGAGTAAGCAGAGAAGTTGAAAATATCAGAAGGCAATGTATTCACCATTTTGTATGAACATTTTGTTAATGAGAAATTTGCGCACAGTCAATCAAAACGTGTGACGATTCAGAACATTGTTTGCGACTGTTTCCACGCAACGAAAAGGCGTTTTTGCGTCAGTATGTGACAATGGATGAAACATGGATCAATCACTTCACTCTGGAGTCAAACCGGCCGTCTGCTAAGTGAAAAGCACCAGGTGGAACCTGTCCAAAGCAAACAAAGAGGCAAAACATCAGCGTACAAGATTTTGATCTCTGTATTTTGAGATGGGCTATTTTGTTCATCGATTACCTTGAGAAAGGAAGAAGCATCAATAGCGAATATTATATTAGGCGTGGGACGTAATGGGTAAAAATTTCAGATTCATGCGAGTAGTATTTTTTTGTGTTCATTAATACATAAATAACACTAAACAATCAAACATTTTGAAAATTTTGCAAAATTCAGAAGGTGCAGGCCACTAGTTTTTGGCTATTTTACATTCATGAAAACCCTTTCACAGCCTGAAAATGGTCCTAAATTAAAGTACTATATCAGATTTAACCATCTATATCGATTCATAGCTTTTGAGGATGTTTTAGGACCTGCAATGTCGCATGAAACCACTTTTTCACCGAAAAATGATGGATTTTGAGTCCCGTGGAGCCCTAACGGCTATTTTTGGCCTGCACCTGAATTTTGCAAAATTTTCAAAATGTTTGATTGTTTAGTGTTATTTATGTATGAATGAACACAAAAAAAATACTACTCGCATGAATCTGAAATGTTATCCCATTACGTCCCACCCCTAATTATATAGCATTATTGGTGTGTTTGAATCTAAAAAAAAATAGGAAATGAAAAAGAAAAAAATGCACTTTTACTTAAACAATGCACAATGTCACAAGTTGATTGCAATAATGGCAAAACTATATGAATGGCACTTCTAATTGCTTCCGCACCAACCCTGTTTTCGAGGACCCCAGCAACTACTGGCTATTTGCAGACTTCAAAAGAATGCTCACAGGCAAGAATCAATGAAGAATTAATATTAGAGACTGAGACATATTTTGAGGCTAAAGACAAATCGTTCTACAAAAAAAGGCATTGAATTGTTAGAGAGGCGTTGTAATCGGTGTATCACCCTAGACAGAAACTGTTGATGAATAAAGTCGAATTTTGCCTAAGAGTTGTTTTATTAATTAGGTCCGGGGGCTTATTGAGTGATGTATTACTATACAGAATATTAAGAGGTGATTTAATTGAAATTTTAAAAATAATTGTTATTTCTAACGATGGTGGACATTTTATTTTTCATATTTCTCGTTGATCTGGAAGGTTATTGTCAAAGCAGAATCCAAACCTAGATCTATTAATGAATTCTTTTTGTTAATAGAGTAATATATTTTTGGAACAAGTTGACAGATCAAATTATGAACAATAATACCATTTTAAGATGAAAATAAATTAATTCAGAAATGATAGTAAAAAAGAGGGTGGCATTTTTATTGGATGAAATATTTAACAGGATTTCTTTTCTGAGTTTTAGTCGTACATTAATAATGTAAATATCTGCAAAAAAAGAAAAGTAAAATTTAAAATAATTAATCTCAGTAAAATCAAATCTTTAAACACTAAAAAGAGTATTATGTGGGGAATTAAAAAAATTTCAAGAATTATACCAATAGATTTATTTTTAAAAATTGAAATGTACTTGATAAAAAAGTTCTTTGGGGTAAATATTGAAACCTATTTAATGCTAAATAATTTATGCGACTGAAATAGGATATAAGTTTATTAGTTAGGACCACTTAAATCCAATGGTCTATTTAATGTTGAAACCCATTTTATTTCTTTAAAAAATAAATTTGCAGCATGTGCTTTTACTTCCCTTAAACTAGAAGAGTTCCCTTTTTTGACTAAAAAAAGTGTGCACCGATATTGGCCATCCGTAACCAAATTAAATCTGACATTTTATCTTATTTCCAATGATTTTTTTGTTTTGAAAACCATAAATAAAAATACAATAAAATAAAAAGCATTACAATTTTTTTAAGGCAAAATTTACATTTCTCAGTCAAATTATTTAAATTCACTTAAAAATTGCTTTCTAAAAAAGATAGGACCTATTTTTGTGACTAATATTATGAATTAGTTTCTTAAAAAGAGTTAGACTATTTTTAAGACTAATGTCATTATGAACTAGCGCAGACCCCATGGAACTTCCATGGGGCTTGTTAATTTTTTTTGTGTTTGTCACAGTGTTTTTTTTATTGTTGTAGACGAAATTAAAAAAGGCGAAAAACAAAATGGATGAGATGAGCGAACAATCAAAGACGCTGGAAACGGATGAAAAACGTCTTCTTCCAGATTTGAAGGCAGGAAAGCAACATCTAATTGGATGTAAAAATAAATTGAGAGCCAAACAGGTAAAGATATTAAGCAATGCATTTTTCTATTTCTCTCTTTTCATCTCTCTCTCATCTCTTTTCTCCTTCATCTCATCTCTTTTCTCCTTCATCTCATCTCTGTCTTTCCTCCTCTCTCTTTTCTTCCTCTCTCTCTTGCTCCTCTCCCCCCTCTCTCTTGCTCCTTTTCTCCCTGTCTCATTTTCTCCTCTCCCCTCTCATTTCCCTGTGTTCACTCTCTCTCCCCTCTCTCAAATAATATCATCCAAGATGAGAACAGTCCGAATAATCCAAATTATACAAATTGTCAATCCTTATCTCAAAAATTCCGAAATATATATAAATTTTGTTCATTAGAAAAAAAAAAAAATGCCTTCACAGATGGACATGTTTTTCAATATGTCCATCCACTTTAAAATCAAAATTCTTTATCTAATATATAGTATACTAGAAGAATAGTCATCCGAGGATGGGTAAAATGAATACCCCGAACAGAATAGTTTTGCACAACTTTTATGTTCTCTTATGAAGATTAAAATCCAGACATAATTCAACTAAACCTTATATCTAGAATCCTTATTCCAATTTTGATCAAAATACATTACATGATTTTGATTCTAGAAAATGTTTCAAATTTAGGGGGTCTTAAGAAGAAATTGAAATTCAAGGAATCTTGCTTAGTTCATGTTTAAATTTAATGTAAATCTGAAATATTTGAATTTTCAAATAAAAAGTTGTGCCAATATTATGCCATCTAAAAATCCTTTAAAATACTCCAAAGAGACTAAAAGTTGGAATATTTTTTATTTATTTTTTTACAAATGAGTCACCACTCGAGGATAAGGGTTATAATATTTATTAATTTATGTCTAATACCTATTAAAATTTCACAAAGATAGGAGGTATCTGAATTTTGACAAAGGGCTTCCACTCTCCCTTTTGTCAAAAACTAAATATAGCCCATATTACTCACCATTATGCCTAGCAGCTGTGTTCCAAAATTCATAATGATTGTTTAATTGTATATACAAATATGTAAATATGCACATACCAACATTTATATAAATAGAGAAAATTTCTTAGGCTGAAGTCGGACGTTTTATAATTTGAGGAGTCTGAGTCGAGTCAGTTGGCTAGTGACTCTACAGCCCTGCTTACTTGAAGATAGTTAATTCACTCTAGCTACATGATGTTTTGCTTCTTTTTTTGGGGAAATGAAGAAACTTCTTAGGGAGTAGCTATCATTTTCTTTTTATATAGGGAGTATGCCATGATTATACAATTGGTTCTATTGCTGGCAATGTCTATATATTAAACCACTTTCAGCCATTAGCCATTTACTTGTTTCTCTTATATGTACACTAGCGGGGCTACCCGGCGTTGCTCGGGGTCATGAAAACATAAAATTGAGGAGAAATCGCGTGTGTAACATCTTTATATTCAAACTTCTATTCCCCCCCTCCTCTATAGCCGTCTATTTATCTTTCTACCTTTCTCTTCCCTGGTCGCCCCATTTCACCGCTTCTTTTTAATTTTGCCTTTTGGGAAGGCTGCTTCTTCCCCACTATTTCTCCTACGTTGCCCAGGGCAATAGTATGACATATTTCTATAAAAAGTACCACCTCTATCTGCGCTTTCTATATAGGTACTTATCTCCGCTCCGGTATTCATACTATATACGTATGTATCGCCACCGTGGTGTGCAGACTATATACGTACCTATTGCCGCCCCGGTGCATATACTATATAAGTACCCATTGCTGCCATGGTGTAAATGCTACATACGTACCTATTGCTGCCCCGGTGCAATGCTACATACGTTCCTATCGCAGCCCCAGTACTTTCAAAATCGAGAACGCCTCCTGAGCACTACTGAAATCACTTAGGTATCCTCTCTCCTTTTTATCTGCAAAATAGTCCAAATTGGAACGAAGATGGCGTCAAAATATTTTCCAAACCTATCACTACAGTAGCTCTATCTAAGATATTGAGCACTTTTCTCCCGGACAACGCCGAGTACTGTGAAAAAATAGGAGTCCTCCTGAGCACTACTGAAATTACTTAGGTATCCTACCTCTTTTTTATCTGCAAAATAGTCCAAAGGGGAACGAAGATGGCGTTAAAATATTTTCCAAACCTATCACTACAGTAGCTCTATCTAGGATATTGAGCACTTTTCTCCCGGACAACGCCGAGTACTTTGAAAATCAAGGAGGCCTCCTGAGCACTACTGAAATTACTTAGGTATCGTCCCTCCTGTTTATCTGCAAAATAGTTCAAAGGGTAACGAAGATGGCGTTAAAATATTTTCCAAACCTATCACTGCAGTAGCTCTATCTAGGATATTGAGCACTTTTCTCCCGGACAACGCCGAGTACTTTGAAAATCAAGGAGGCCTCCTGAGCACTACTGAAATTACTTAGGTATCCTCCCTCCTTTTCATCTGCAAAATAGTCCAAAGGGGAACGAAGATGGCGTTAAAATATTTTCCAAACCTATCACTACAGTGGCTCTATCTAGGATATTGAGCGCTTGTCTCCCGGACAACGCCGAATACTTTGAAAATCAAGGAGCCCTCCTGAGCACTACGTAAATAACTTAGGTATCCTCCCTCCTTTTCATCTGCAAAGAAGTCTAAAAGGGATTGAAGATGGCGTTAAAATATTTTCCAAACCTATCACTACAGTAGCTCTATCTAGGATATTGAGCACTTTTCTCCCGGACAACGCCGAGTACTTTGAAAATCAAGGAGGCCTCCTGAGCACTACTGAAATTACTTAGGTATCCTCCCTCTTTTTTATCTGCAAAATAGTCCAAAGGGTAACGAAGATGGCGTTAAAATATTTTCCAAACCTATCACTACAGTAGCTCTATCTAAGATATTGAGCACTTTTCTCCCGGACAACGCCGAGTACTTTGAAAATCAAGGAGGCCTCCTGAGCACTACTGAAATTACTTTGGTATCGTCCCTCTTTTTTATCTGCAAAATAGTTCAAAGGGTAACGAAGATGGCGTTAAAATATTTTCCAAACCTATCACTACAGTAGCTCTATCTAGGATATTGAGCACTTTTCTCCCGGACAACGCCGAGTTCTTTGAAAATCAAGGAGGCCCCCTGAGCACTACTGAAATTACTTAGGTATCGTCCCTCCTTTTTATCTGCAAAATAGTTCAAAGGGTAACGAAGATGGCGTTAAAATATTTTCCAAACCTATCACTACAGTAGCTCTATCTAGGATATTGAGCACTTTTCTCCCGGACAACGCCGAGTACTTTGAAAATCAAGGAGGCCCCCTGAGCACTAACGAAATTACTTATGTATCCTCCCTCCTTTTTATCTGCAAAATAGTCCAAAGGGGAACGAAGATGGCGTTAAAATATTTTCCAAACCTATAACTACAGTAGCTCTATATAGGATATTGAGCGCTTGTCTCCCGGACAACGCCGAGTACTTTGAAAATCAAGTAGGCCTTCTGGGCACTACTGAAATTACTTAGGTATCCTCCCTCCTTTTCATCTGCAAAATAGTCCAAAGGGGAACGAAGATGGCGTTAAAATATTTTCCAAACCTATCACTACAGTAGCTCTGTCTAGGATATTGAGCACTTTTCTCCCGGACAACGCCGAGTACTTTGAAAATAAAGGAGGCCTCATTAGCACTACTGAAATTACTTAGGTATCGTCCCTCCTTTTTATCTGCAAAATAGTTCAAAGGGTAACGAAGATGGCGTTAAAATATTTTCCAAACCTATCACTACAGTAGCTCTATCTAGGATATTGAGCACTTTTCTCCCGGACAACGCCGAGTACTTTGAAAATCAAGGAGGCCCCCTGAGCACTAATGAAATTACTTATGTATCCTCCCTCCTTTTTATCTGCAAAATAGTCCAAAGGGGAACGAAGATGGCGTTAAAATATTTTCCAAACCTATCACTACAGTAGCTCTATCTAGGATATTGAGCACTTTTCTCCCGGACAACGCCGAGTACTTTGAAAATCAAGGAGGCCTCCTGAGCACTACTGAAATTACTTAGGTATCCTCCCTCTTTTTTATCTGCAAAATAGTCTAAAGGGGATCGAAGATGGCGTTAAAATATTTTCCAAACCTATCACTACAGTAGCTCTATCTAGGATATTGAGCACTTTTCTCCCGGACAACGCCGAGTACTTTGAAAATCAAGGAGGCCTCCTGAGCACTACTGAAATTACTTAGGTATCCTCCCTCCTTTTTATCTGCAAAATAGTCCAAAGGGTAACGAAGATGGCGTTAAAATATTTTCCAAACCTATCACTACAGTAGCTGTATCTAGGATATTGAGCACTTTTCTCTCGGACAACGCCGAGTACTTTGAAGATCAAAGAGGCCTCCTAAGCACTAATGAAATTACTTAGGTATCCTCCCTCCTTTTTATCTGCAAAATAGTCCAAAGGGTAACGAAGATGGCGTTAAAATATTTTCCAAACCTATCACTACAGTAGCTCTATCTAGAATATTGAGCACTTTTCTCCCGGACAACGCCGAGTACTTTGAAAATCAAGTAGGCCTTCTGAGCACTACTGAAATTACTTAGGTATCCTCCCTCTTTTTTATCTGCAAAATAGTCTAAAGGGTAACGAAGATGGCGTTAAAATATTTTCCAAACCTATCACTACAGTAGCTCTATCTAAGATATTGAGCACTTTTCTCCCGGACAACGCCGAGTACTTTGAAAATCAAGGAGGCCTCCTGAGCACTACTGAAATTACTTAGGTATCGTCCCTCCTTTTTATCTGCAAAATAGTTCAAAGGGTAACGAAGATGGCGTTAAAATATTTTCCAAACCTATCACTACAGTAGCTCTATCTAGGATATTGAGCACTTTTCTCTCGGACAACGCCGAGTACTTTGAAGATCAAAGAGGCCTCCTAAGCACTAATGAAATTACTTAGATATCCTCCCTCCTTTTTATCTGCAAAATAGTCCAAAGGGTAACGAAGATGGCGTTAAAATATTTTCCAAACCTATCACTACAGTAGCTCTATCTAGGATATTGAGCGCTTGTCTCCCGGACAACGCCGAGTACTTTGAAAATCAAGTAGGCCTTCTGAGCACTACTGAAATTACTTAGGTATCCTCCCTCCTTTTCATCTGCAAAATAGTCCAAAGGGGAACGAAGATGGCGTTAAAATATTTTCCAAACCTATCACTACAGTAGCTCTATCTAGGATATTGAGCGCTTTTCTCCCGGACAACGCCGAATACTTTGAAAATCAAGGAGGCCTCCTGAGCACTACGTAGATTACTTAGGTATCCTCCCTCTTTTTTATCTGCAAAATAGTCTAAAGGGGATCGAAGATGGCGTTAAAATATTTTCCAAACCTATCACTACAGTAGCTCTATCTAGGATATTGAGCACTTTTCTCCCGGACAACGCCGAGTACTTTGAAAATCAAGGAGGCCTCCTGAGCACTACTGAAATTACTTAGGTATCGTCCCTCTTTTTTATCTGCAAAATAGTCTAAAGGGGATCGAAGATGGCGTTAAAATATTTTCCAAACCTATCACTACAGTAGCTCTATCTAGGATATTGAGCACTTTTCTCCCGGACAACGCCGAGTACTTTGAAAATCAAGGAGGCCTCCTGAGCACTACTGAAATTACTTAGGTATCCTCCCTCTTTTTTATCTGCAAAATAGTCCAAAGGGTAACAAAGATGGCGTTAAAATATTTTCTAAACCTATCACTACAGTAGCTCTATCTAGAATATTGAGCACTTTTCTCCCGGACAACGCCGAGTACTTTGAAAATCAAGTAGGCCTTCTGAGCACTACTGAAATTACTTAGGTATCCTCCCTCTTTTTTATCTGCAAAATAGTCTAAAGGGTAACGAAGATGGCGTTAAAATATTTTCCAAACCTATCACTACAGTAGCTCTATCTAAGATATTGAGCACTTTTCTCCCGGACAACGCCGAGTACTTTGAAAATCAAGGAGGCCTCCTGAGCACTACTGAAATTACTTAGGTATCGTCCCTCCTTTTTATCTGCAAAATAGTCCAAAGGGTAACGAAGATGGCGTTAAAATATTTTCCAAACCTATCACTACAGTAGCTCTATCTAGGATATTGAGCACTTTTCTCTCGGACAACGCCGAGTACTTTGAAAATCAAGTAGGCCTTCTTAGCACTACTGAAATTACTTAGGTATCCTCCCTCCTTTTCATCTGCAAAATAGTCCAAAGGGGAACGAAGATGGCGTTAAAATATTTTCCAAACCTATCACTACAGTAGCTCTATCTAGGATATTGAGCGCTTTTCTCCCGGACAACGCCGAATACTTTGAAAATCAAGGAGGCCTCCTGAGCACTACGTAAATTACTTAGGTATCCTCCCTCCTTTTCATCTGCAAAATAGTCTAAAAGGGATCGAAGATGGCGTTAAAACATTTTCCAAACCTATCACTACAGTAGCTCTATCTAGGATATTGAGCACTTTTCTCCCGGACAACGCCGAGTACTTTGAAAATCAAGGAGGCCTCCTGAGCACTACGTAAATTACTTAGGTATCCTCCCTCCTTTTTATCTGCAAAATAGTCCAAATTGGAACGAAGATGGCGTCAAAATATTTTCCAAACCTATCACTACAGTAGCTCTATCTAAGATATTGAGCACTTTTCTCCCGGACAACGCCGAGTACTGTGAAAAAATAGGAGTCCTCCTGAGCACTACTGAAATTACTTAGGTATCCTACCTCTTTTTTATCTGCAAAATAGTCCAAAGGGGAACGAAGATGGCGTTAAAATATTTTCCAAACCTATCACTACAGTAGCTCTATCTAGGATATTGAGCACTTTTCTCCTGGACAACGCCGAGTACTTTGAAAATCAAGTAGGCCTTCTGAGCACTACTGAAATTACTTAGGTATCCTCCCTCCTTTTCATCTGCAAAATAGTCCAAAGGGGAACGAAGATGGCGTTAAAATATTTTCCAAACCTATCACTACAGTAGCTCTATCTAGGATATTGAGCACTTTTCTCCCGGACAACGCCGAGTACTTTGAAAATCAAGGAGGCCTCCTGAGCACTACTGAAATTACTTAGGTATCGTCCCTTCTTTTTTATCTGCAAAATAGTTCAAAGGGTAACGAAGATGGCGTTAAAATATTTTCCAAACCTATCACTGCAGTAGCTCTATCTAGGATATTGAGCACTTTTCTCCCGGACAACGCCGAGTACTTTGAAAATCAAGGAGGCCTCCTGAGCACTACTGAAATTACTTAGGTATCCTCCCTCCTTTTCATCTGCAAAATAGTCCAAAGGGGAACGAAGATGGCGTTAAAATATTTTCCAAACCTATCACTACAGTAGCTCTATCTAGGATATTGAGCGCTTGTCTCCCGGACAACGCCGAATACTTTGAAAATCAAGGAGGCCTCCTGAGCACTACGTAAATAACTTAGGTATCCTCCCTCCTTTTCATCTGCAAAATAGTCTAAAGGGGATCGAAGATGGCGTTAAAATATTTTCCAAACCTATCACTACAGTAGCTCTATCTAGGATATTGAGCACTTTTCTCCCGGACAACGCCGAGTACTTTGAAAATCAAGGAGGCCTCCTGAGCACTACTGAAATTACTTAGGTATCCTCCCTCTTTTTTATCTGCAAAATAGTCCAAAGGGTAACGAAGATGGCGTTAAAATATTTTCCAAACCTATCACTACAGTAGCTCTATCTAAGATATTGAGCACTTTTCTCCCGGACAACGCCGAGTACTTTGAAAATCAAGGAGGCCTCCTGAGCACTACTGAAATTACTTAGGTATCGTCCCTCCTTTTTATCTGCAAAATAGTTCAAAGGGTAACGAAGATGGCGTTAAAATATTTTCCAAACCTATCACTACAGTAGCTCTATCTAGGATATTGAGCACTTTTCTCCCGGACAACGCCGAGTACTTTGAAAATCAAGGAGGCCCCCTGAGCACTAATGAAATTACTTATGTATCCTCCCTCCTTTTTATCTGCAAAATAGTCCAAAGGGTAACGAAGATGGCGTTAAAATATTTTCCAAACCTATCACTACAGTAGCTCTATCTAGGATATTGAGCACTTTTCTCCCGGACAACGCCGAGTACTTTGAAAATCAAGTAGGCCTTCTGGGCACTACTGAAATTACTTAGGTATCCTCCCTCCTTTTCATCTGCAAAATAGTCCAAAGGGGAACGAAGATGGCGTTAAAATATTTTCCAAACCTATCACTACAGTAGCTCTATCTAGGATATTGAGCGCTTTTCTCCCGGACAACGCCGAATACTTTGAAAATCAAGGAGGCCTCCTGAGCACTACGTAAATTACTTAGGTATCCTCCCTCCTTTTCATCTGCAAAATAGTCTAAAAGGGATCGAAGATGGCGTTAAAATATTTTCCAAACCTATCACTACAGTAGCTCTATCTAGGATATTGAGCACTTTTCTCCCGGACAACGCCGAGTACTTTGAAAATCAAGGAGGCCTCCTGAGCACTACTGAAATTACTTAGGTATCCTCCCTCTTTTTTATCTGCAAAATAGTCTAAAGGGGATCGTAGATGGCGTTAAAATATTTTCCAAACCTATCACTACAGTAGCTCTATCTAGGATATTGAGCACTTTTCTCCCGGACAACGCCGAGTACTTTGAAAATCAAGGAGGCCTCCTGAGCACTACTGAAATTACTTAGGTATCCTCCCTCTTTTTTATCTGCAAAATAGTCCAAAGGGTAACGAAGATGGCGTTAAAATATTTTCCAAACCTATCACTACAGTAGCTCTATCTAAGATATTGAGCACTTTTCTCCCGGACAACGCCGAGTACTTTGAAAATCAAGGAGGCCTCCTGAGCACTACTGAAATTACTTAGGTATCGTCCCTCCTTTTTATCTGCAAAATAGTTCAAAGGGTAACGAAGATGGCGTTAAAATATTTTCCAAACCTATCACTACAGTAGCTCTATCTAGGATATTGAGCACTTTTCTCCCGGACAACGCCGAGTACTTTGAAAATCAAGGAGGCCCCCTGAGCACTAATGAAATTACTTATGTATCCTCCCTCCTTTTTATCTGCAAAATAGTCCAAAGGGGAACGAAGATGGCGTTAAAATATTTTCCAAACCTATCACTACAGTAGCTCTATATAGGATATTGAGCGCTTGTCTCCCGGACAACGCCGAATACTTTGAAAATCAAGGAGGCCTCCTGAGCACTACTGAAATAACTTAGGTATCCTCCCTCCTTTTCATCTGCAAAATAGTCCAAAGAGAAACGTAGAAGCTGTTATTCGGCATTCCCCGGCAGGGGCGCCTCAGGCAGTAAGCAATAAACTTATTCCTCCCCAAAGAGGGGAGGCAAATCCTGGGAGTGTGGACCTCCTAGAACTGCACATGACAAACTCATAGACCGGCGGAATGAAGCCCCGATGGCCAAGACGATTCCAGTTTATGGGGTGCAGTATCCATCGGAAGATACTACACCTTGATATTAGCCAAAAGAAGTGAATTAATGTAATTTTCGGTAAAAAAAAAAAATGGCGTCTAAAAGCTATGTTGAATTAGAGAAAAACGGTCTGGGGGAGTTTAAAATTATTTGTTGATATTCAAAACTCATGTAATAAGTTGTTAAATAGTATGATACAATGTTTTTTGAAAGAAAATCATAGTTATTATTACTTGTTAATTTATTAACGTAATTTAAACAGTGTATAGTGGATAGACCGCTGTACTGTGGTAGATTCGTTATAAATACTGATAGAAATCGTGCCCAAAATTTTAATTTCGGATGCTTTCCTGGCCTTTTGGCTAAGATCAAAGTGTAGTATCTGTTCTCGGCATTTTTGCCTTGAGATCAAGTGTATTATCTAGTCCTATCCAGTAGGTGTCGGTTTTACACTGTCGAATCAAAAATCAGATTATCATTTTTTTTTTTAATTCCTTTTCCTTTTGGGCATTTCTTCTCCCCTAAAGTACAGGCTGAGGTCGTGATCTCACCGACGATTACTCATACTCCCCCCCCTCCCCTGAATTTCACCTGAGGCGTTCACACCTGCGAATGCTGGAATCCCACCTCCTCAAGTTTCGCCTGAGGCCCCACTGGCGAATACCGATTTCCCCCCCGATTTGGCCTGAGGCGCTCATACCGGCGAATGCCGACACTCCCCCTCCCCAGATTTTGCCTGAGGCGCTCCCCCTCCCCAGATTTGGCCTGAGGCGCTCATACCGGCGAATGCCGACATTCCCCCTCCCCAGATTTAGCCTGGCGCCCCACCGGCGAATACCGATACTCTCCTCTGCCCCAAATTTGGCCTGAGGCGCTCACACCGGCGAATGCCGACACCCCCCTCCCCAGATTTGGCCTGAGGCGCTCCCCCTCCCCAGATTTGGCCTGAGGCGCTCATACCGGCGAATGCCGACATTCCCCCTCCCCAGATTTAGCCTGGCGCCCCACCGGCGAATACCGATAGTCTCCTATCCCCCAAATTTGGCCTGAGGCGCTCACACCGGCGAATGTCGACACTCCCCCTCCCCAAATTTGGCCTGGGGCGCTCATACCGGCGAATACCGACATTCCCCCTCCCCAGATTTGGCCTGAGGCGCCCCACCGCCGAATGCCGACACTCCCTCTCCCCAGATTTGGCCTGTGGCGCTCACATCGGTGAATGCCGTCATTCCCCCTCCCCCCCCCTATTTGGCCTGAAAGGAGGAGGTAATGCCTGGAAGTATTATATCAGGATAACAGAACGGCCATAGTGAGGAAGGGAGGGGGGAAGGAATATTAGCGTCTATTAATAATTAAGAAAGAAAGTGTGGGAGTGAGAGGGGAAGAAGAAAGAAAGAAAAAAAATGGTTGTAGTGTGAGTGAATTTCTACCCGCCACTCCCTTACTCTGACGTCATATCTAGTTTATCGTGACTTTGCATTATTTTTCTTCTCAAATTAGTATAAATAACGTTGAAAAGTGGAGTTAATAGCCACCCCCCATTGGAATAAAGTGCTCAGTCGACCCCGGCAGAGTCAATTTTTTTTTTCCGGTTCCGAGATATTACACGCGTCTGGGCTGGCCGGTCGGAATGATGTCACCCGTGTGACCGTGTGTTGGGTACTTTCGGAGGAGAAGCTTTACATACATACATACATACATACATACATACATACATACATACATACATCCATACAGACAGGTGACGTTTATATAATAGATTACGGTAGCTTGCTACTGGATCACAAACTTATATTTGATCAATAACAGCTGGCTCACCTGACTGAAGATGATCTGACATTGAAAGAGCTGAAACCTCTAATAAACCACAGAGATACAGCATCACTGACAATGTGGCATATCTCTTTGATATATTTTACACAATAGAAAGATAGCATACAACATTTTCTAGCATTAATTTCTTAAATAGAAAAAGTGAACTCAATTAGAAATGTTTAATAAAATTTGATGTTAAATTTTACTTACATTCTAACGATACAACTCTAATGAAAAAAAGATATTCAGAGACAAAAATATTAAAATGAACCCGTTTTGAAATATTAGATATTTTTATGAAAAAATTTTTCCACCTTTGTCTGAGATAATTTTGATACTGAATAACAATGAATGCCTAAAAATGAAGAAAATTAGACTTTGCTGATATGAAATAAACAAAATGTTCTTAATGTTATTGAATATACAAGAAACAGTTGATTTTTTTTTCAAGTGTGAATTTTAATCAAATTATTGAAAGAAATCAATTTATTGTAGAGTAGTACGTCAAATCATATTATATATACTTTGTTGTAGCTCAAATCGTATCTATATACTTTGTTGTAGCTCAAATCGTATCTATATACTTTGTTGTGGATCAAATCGTATCTATATATTTCTTCGTTGTGGATCAAATCGTAACTGTATATCTCATGTCCCCACACAACATTATACATAGCAGGTAAATAAGGCAAATATAAACCAGCCTCTGTAAGACAATGTTAACTCCTGAGAATGGAATACATTAAAATCATCATTTTGACTGTTTCTTTTTGTTTTCTTTTTGTTTCTTTTACAAAATTTTGTAATATTAGTTGAACCCTGTATTTGTTTTTTATTTCTTTTTTAGGCAGACCTGAAGAAATTAGGGATGAATATGAAAAACGGTGAACAAGACATGGAAAAAATCAAAGAAAGAATAAATGAGATTAAAAATAGGTAATCTAGTAATATAATCTGCAATGTGTGTCTGTTTTATAAAAATTTTGTTTTTGTTTGTAACATTGAAAATATTCCATTATAATATGTGAAATAGTGACCATCCAGATAGATAACCAAGATCTTCTTAGTACAAGTGGATCCCGCTTACACTATTAGCAGTGACTGCTATTAACATCGGCGAAATCACTGCTTAAATCAATGCTGCATGACTGAAATGGTATACTGCCACTGGAGTCCTGTGATTCATGGATCAGGAATCAACTCAATTCCAAAATCTATTTGATTGTGATATGACCTGCTGCTTTGTACAGTTCTGAGTGGTGGCTGTTTACAAAGAAAGCAGAAAAAAGACTATTGGTTGTGGAGATGAAGATCTTGCGTTGGACTTCCAGTCTGACCAGATTCAACTATGTTCAAATTGTTGATATTCGCCACCATTATAATGTTATGCTGATCTTTGACAAAATCGCCTACTCTGGTACGTACATGTGCTGCATCCAAATGTTTATATCCTCACAAAAACGGGGTAAAAAATGCAGACCCCTGAGAAAGGGCTGTTGGATACCCTACATCAAGATCTCAAGATAGTTTTATTTTATTCTGATCAAGTCTGTGTATGGTGTAGGGAGAAATTGTGTGCAGATCCTGCTGCGTGGAATAGACAAAAAAGAAAATGATGATGCTGTAACAATTTAACTTAAGCATAAAATAATGTAGACATACTTTTTCACAGGTTCATTTTTTTTTAATATAATTAAAAAAATTTTTTTTATTTTAGCAAATTGTTTTGGTTACTATTTTCAAAATATAAAAATAATCCTTTTTCATTAGTTTATTTCTGTATTGTGTTCAAAATTCCAAATTGAAATCAATATTGAGAAAAAGATAACTATTTTTGTCTAATGATTTCATTTGAAAGTAAAATTTCACTTTACAAAACGAATGCTATGAGAAATGTAAATTTTGGCATAATTACAAATAAAATAAACTTAATTTTTTAAAAATGTTTTCCTTCAATTCTGTATACGTGTGTGTGTGTGTGTGATGGCTATACCAAGAAAACTTGGAATAATAATAACAGGATAAATTTCAAACCCATTTAACTTCCCAAATATTTGTAATTTTATAAAGATTATTCTCAAATTCACTTAATCAAGCAAATAAATTAAGCAAAAAAAACAAAAAAACTACCTTGTTCTGGATGGGTAATTAAAATAAAAACTGAGAGGAAAGAGGTTAATGACCTAATGATACTATAATTAGATTTAACTTTCAAAATATTATTTAAAAATAAATGGTAAATAGATTTGCATAGTTAAATAAATTCAGCGAAATAAAAATGAAAGTAAAAAGACTTGTGCAATACCGGATTGTTACAACTTGTTAAAATGCAGGTTTGTAACTTTAAAAATATTAATGTAAACCGTTTTAACATTTTTCTTATTTTCAAATATTTTCATGTCCATAATTTTTTAATGGGGTTCAGAAAGTAATGTACCCTTCATAAACAGAATTTATTTATTTTCTCTCCTTTTCTAGTTCAATGCAGTTGGATTATGAAGCTGAAAAGCGCAGACGAGAGGAAAGGATCAAAGACTTGAAACAAAAAATAGAAACACTAAAACAACAAAAACACACAAAAGATGTAGAGAAGGATCTGTTGCATGAGGCTGTTGGGAAGCATAGAAATGATGTCTATCGAGTCGAGTATGTAAAACACTTACTTTTTTACGTTTTTATTTTTTTAATGCTTTTATATTAATTATTTTTAGCTTTTTATAGTTTATATTTCAAAGATTTTTTTAATTAAATTTATCTTTTTCTAAATTATAAATTTTTCATCTCCCTTTTTAAATATATTCAGTTAATCTAATAAATTTGCAAGATGTATGTCCCATCAAAATTTGAATGATGTCATATGTCACATTGACTTAAAAATATCAATGAATGATGTGTTTGTTTATAGTTTTTTATTTATTTAATATCACTAAATATTCAATTTTTTTTAAATAAAAAAAAAGAGGGAGGTAAAGAAGTAATAATTAATTACAACTTTTTACATTTGTTTTCATTAAACAAAATTAATTCATCCAAATGTGTGCACATTGGTGGTAGTGGTGGTGGTAGTAGTAGATCCTCCTGGTGCAACATGCACCCTGGGTGGGTTGAGCTTGCTTTCCTCTGCGGGAGGAAGTTTTTAGGGAATATTAAATTCACAATTGGTCATATGTGTCGTAGTAGTAAGCATTTTTTTTATTTAGTATTTTCAGAAATGTTACCAAATATTCTAACCAAATAAAAAAAAAAAAAAAAAAAAAAAAAAAAAAAAAAAAAGAGAGAGATATTACAAGTGATTATAAATAATAATTAATGTATCTCATGAGAACATTATCTTTTGTTTTTTCGGAAATGTTTTTATTGATTTTTTTTTCTGTCAGTGTAGGACTGATATATTGAATGCGGAAGATATTTCTGATAAAACTCTTTTTTTCTTTTCAATTTATTTGTTCTGGTTGAAGATGTGAAAAATTACTTTATTTTACTGACTTTGATTATTATGTCTTCGTCTTTGAGTGGTATAATGAATACTAACACGGATTATGGAATTGACTAAACCAAGTTGAAGTCCCATCGGATCTACTACACTCACATCACTTCTCAGCTTTGGATAAAATAGCGACTTGTTTTCAAACAATCATATATTTTGTGATTTGTAACAACATTCTTTGCTGCCAAAGCACAACCTTTGCATAGTTTCACCACATTTTCAATGTCTTTGTCCATGCTTGTCCAATACACATATCTTCTCGAGACTTTTCATTCTCGAAATGCCCAGGTGACCGACATGAAATTCTTTTAGTATTCTTTTCTGTAATGTTGCAGGAATAACTACTCGATCGCCGTACATAACTACTTCATCACAGATTGAATGCACTTCCTATATTTGTCGGTGTTTTTCTTTTCTATTTTGTTTTTAAAAAAATCGTCTATCTTTTTCTTTTATTTCCTTGTTACTGAAAGCTCCCTAATGACTTACAATGTATTTTTTACTTCTACCTCAGTTTGTAGGGAGGCAATCACTGTTTCTTCAAGGGGTTCAGCATATTTTAGGATAAGTTGAGATAATCTGCCAGTATGACTAATTTTTGACGATGGAACACTCCATTTTATAATTGTAATTGAGGAAAATGGCCCCACCCCTACATCTCTGTAGTCTGTTTGCAGAATGCGTTGGTAATCACTTTTTGACCCATAAAGCGTGAGCAGTGGCTTATGGTCAGTTTGCAACACAAAGTGTCTTCCCGTGAACAAATCTATGAAATTTAGTGACTGTAAAAATAATACCCAATGCTTCCTTTT
Source organism: Sepiola atlantica (assembly GCA_963556195.1). Classification (NCBI taxonomy): domain Eukaryota; kingdom Metazoa; phylum Mollusca; class Cephalopoda; order Sepiida; family Sepiolidae; genus Sepiola; species Sepiola atlantica. The sequence continues at coordinate 92,507,970 of OY744522.1, read as the reverse complement.
CGATCTTTTAGTAACTTTTTTCTGCAGGTAGTAATGTATGAGCCATGTGATGGATAGATTTTAGCATTACATCTTCCATTTTGTGTAATATGCAAGCTCCAATGCCGTACGAGCTAGCATCAGTACTCGTAGGTACAATTATTTTGATATCTGGATTGTAGTGTGTCAATGTGGGGATATTTTTTATTTTTTCAAATGCCTCCCGGAATTCTGTCGTCCAGACCCAATCTTTTTTTTTTTAATAGCTCATTCAGAGGCACTTGCAAATCGTGCATGTTTGGAATAAATACATTGTAATTGTAATATCCAATCGTACATTTGGAAATGACAACAGTTACTTCCCTTGCACTGTAACATAGTAATCTGTAATTATCTCCCTTGTTCTTTCTGATTGTATATAAACAAACGCCGGACACGTAATCTTGCTTATTTGCACCGGGCGACCTACAAGTAACATCGTGTTGTTGTTGTCCTTTCTTTGACCTCTGTTCCTCATTGCTTCGTATCACTTCTTGCTTTCAGTGAATAACCACAACACAACACTGGCGACGAGAATTCAAACGAAAAAACTCACAGTAATCGAACACACGAGCTAACATTTTTTTATTCAAAAAAAAAAAAAAAAAAAAAACGATAAATTAAAAAAGGCCTTGACTGGAGCTGGAGTTATGGTCTACTTCGATCAGAACAAGGAGACAAACATCCTGGTAGACGCGAGCCCCGTTGGACATGGGGCAATGCTTACACAAGGCGGGAAAGTCTTGTGTTATGCCAGCCGTGCTCTCACAGATGTGGAACAGCGATACTCGCAGACGGAGAGAGAAATGCTAGCCGTTGTATACGCTGCTGAGCATTTTCATCTTTATTTGTATTGGTCAAGGTTCACCATCACCACTGACCACAAACCACTTCTCGGTATTGTAAAAAGTCTCAAACCAGCTACATCCAGAATCGAACGATGGCGCCTACGCCTCATGCAATATGAGTATAGCTTGGTATACCGGCGGGGAAAAGATGACCAGAACCCCGCCGACTACCTCAGCCGACATACTCACCACAAACCCTAGAGAGACAATTCAGCTGAGGCGTATATAAGATACGTGGCTCACCATGCCATACCTAAGTCAATCACCCTCGAAGAGGTGAAGCTAGCCACGGAAAAAGACCCCTTGCTACAGAAAGTGATGTTTGCACTTTCAGATGGAAAATGGAACGACCCGCAGTTATCCTGTCTCACACATGTCAAAGATGAACTATCTGCATATGATTGTCTCATCCTTCGAGGTCACCACCTGGTGGTCCCATCCACCCTGCAGAAGAGAACCGTAGACATAGCCCACCGCGCACACCAGGGCGTTGTTAAGAAAAAGCAGCTAATGAGGGAAAAGGTCTGGTTCCATGGAATTGACAAGCTGGTGGAGGAGACAGTGCGCAACTGCATCCCTTGTCAAGCTACCAACTCAACATCATCACACCGTGAGCCCATACGCATCACACCACTCCCTGCTGCCCCATGGACTGAAATCTCCCTGGACTTCGCAGGTCCTTTCCCATCTGGAGATTATGTGCTAGTCGTCATCGACGACTACAGCAGATTCCCAGAAGTAGAGATACTCCCCTCGACATCAGCAAAAGTGGTCATTCCCCGCTTCGATGCAATCTTTGCCAGACAAGGATACCCCGATATTGTCAAGACTGACGATGGTCCCCCTTTCCAAGGGCAAGAATTCAAGGATTTTGCCACTCAGGTAGGATTCCGCCACAGAAGAGTTACCCCTGCGTGGCCAGAGGCGAATGGAGAGGTCGAACGGTTTATGAGAACACTAAACAAGTATGTTCGCGCCACCACTGCGGAGGGCCTGAATTGGAAAACCCAACTAATTCATTTTCTAAGGCAATACAGGGCCACCCCCCACAGTACAACCAAAACTTCTCCATTCGAAGCCCTCACTGGAAGGAAGATGAAAATCGGCATACCTGCTGTTCTGAAAGAACCCATGTCAAAGCCGATTCACACTCACATAGCGGAGAATGATGCACGAGGGAAGAGGAAAATGAAGACCTATGCCGACACAAAAAGAAAGACAAAGGCCTCTCCTCTTTGCCTAGGTGACAAAGTACTTGTCAAGCAGAAACGTCTCAACAAGCTATCCCCACCGTTCGACCCGAATCAACTGACGATTATCGGAATAAAGGGTAGCATGGTAACAGCACAAAGAGAAGACTACCAAATTACCCGGAATTCCTCTCACTTTAAGCGGATAAGTCCAGATAATCTTCCCCGAGAAAATATAGAATCAGACTCTGAAGATGAGTTATACTCACATCCACAACAGGAAAACTCCGACTCCAGACGCGAGTGCCGCCCATACCGGCAACACCAAAACATAATCCACCCGAGGTAAGACGCAATCCAACACCGAAACGACTCCCACCGATATGCCTTGAGGACTATCAGATAGTTAGATAAGTGAGTAAAGTTTCTATTCTGTCTTAGAAATTCCGTCAGCTCCCTTGAAGAAGAAACAGATTCTGATTCTGAAGAATCGAAAGTCGATTCACCCCCCCCATTCTGCAGACGACGTAAGTAATTTTCAATTGTGTATTTTACAAAAAAAAAAAGAAAAGAAAACGATTCCTCCTTGACTGAGACAATTGTTTAATCGGTGAAACATACTTTGAGGGTTTCCCCTCTGAAATCAGAGAATCCCCATGGACAATGATGGACTGTACTCCCTCCCCTTACCATACGTAAGCACGCATACATTTAATTGAGAAAGAGAGAGGTGTAATATCCAATCGTACATTTGGAAATGACAACAGTTACTTCCCTTGCACTGTAACATAGTAATCTGTAATTATCTCCCTTGTTCTTTCTGATTGTATATAAACAAGCACCGGACACGTAATCTTGCTTATTTGCACCGGGCGACCTACAAGTAACATCGTGTTGTTGTTGTCCTTTCTTTAACCTCTGTTCCTCATTGCTTTGTATCACTTCTTGCTTTCAGTGAATAACCACAACACAACAGTAATGATTTACTAAACCAAGAAAACTTTGTAGTGGCGATACATTTTTCGGAGCTGGCAAATTTTTTATCGCACTCGCTTTCTCTGGGTCTTAATAGCAAACAAACCTTTTTAAAATCGGTCCAATTCGCACTGTCCGTATCATAAAGATCTTTGTATCATCTGAAATACAAAGCAAACATAATTTTGTTTCAATATTTTGACCTCTATTCAATAATGCATATAATTTTTTCTGTTCTTGTTGCGTATGAAGAAACATTGCTTCAAATCTTTTCATTTGCTCCAATAGTCTTTCTTGAAATTTCTTTCCTTTTTTTTTTTTCAAAATATTTCTTCCAATCAAAGATGTTCTTGTTGGTAAATTCCTCCATTTTTTTTGTCACTTAAAATAGACTACCAGCTTTTTCATGTATATTTTTTATTTTTATTTTTTTACATTGTTGTAACACTTTTCTCATTGGAAGAGAATTCTTCACTTAGCGGGAAAAAAAATAAGTAAGCTTGTTTAAACTTATTTACGTGTTCCTGATTAAACAATAATAAAACAAAGAATAATCGGCAGACCTTTTTTTTTTTTTTTACGTGGCTGAACGATTTAAATTTCAAAACGTCGTTTAAATCTTTACGTCCAACTCAAGAACGAAAAACTTTTTTTTTCTTTCAATCTTATTTTCTGATGTTGGAGTGTTTCCTTTCGCAGATTTGGCACACCTTGTGTGTTGAGAATCCAGTACGGCTTCTCCCTGTTATTGTTGTAATAATTTTTCTGAGCAGACCACCTCAGTTTTTTTTTTCTCGAAAATCCAACATTGGCAGTTGTTCTAATGGTTATGTTGTATTCCACATAAGTCCTAGTTCTCATTGCCAGTATTGTGTACAACATCAGTCGGGGTTATGTTGTGTCCGAATAAGTCGGAGTTCTCGTCGCCAGTGTTGTGACCTTGAAGGGCCGATAATAAATAAGATGATACAGTTGTATATTTACAAAAGTGTGCATTTACAGAACTACAGAGTAGTATGTTATAGAAAGACTGCTTGAAGACTTCGCCGTAAGCTCCCTTATTCATAGTGTCTAGAAGAGTCTAGATAGTCACAAAATAGAGTAAATCACCATAACACATCGTGTGCTATTTATTTTTTTTATAAATTACTGTATGCTTTTTAGCATAAACAAGGAAAAACAGTTAATTTGTCATAAAAATGATGAACCACACATAACTGACAGTTTCATGTACTTTTGCTGATAAGTTCTTCAGCCTTCTCATCTTTTGCTTGAATGTGTTTTCAATTCATGATTTTACTTTTGTGTCTCCCCCTTCAAGTATGGAAATGCGTAATCTGAAGACTGCAATTGAGGATAATCAGCGTGAACTGGTTAACTTACGGTCTGCTGGCAAAAATAAATTGAAAAAGTATGGCCCTCGCATTCCAGATGTAATTGCTCGGATACACCAGGATTATGAGCGTGGCAAGTTTCATAGAAAACCTGTCGGCCCAATTGGTGAGTTTTTCCTTCTTCATAAAAAAGTTTGCCACATAATTGAACTTTTTTTTTGTTTTGTTTTTCTTTTTTTGTGAGTCTTCAACTCCAAATAATAAGAAAAATGAGAATACTGGGAAATTATTTCATAGTATTTTGAATTTAACCCTAACACTAACCCTAAACCTGCCTATGTTGTCATCATATTTTGAATTGTATCGCTAAAGAATTTGTGTCTTTTTTTTTTTAAAGAGGTAACTTGGCACACGGCTTACAAAATGAAAAAAAAATCTAATAGTGTAATATGTTTTTGAGAAAATTACCTAATTGAGTTAAAAATAGAAAATTTTAAGAATAAACAGGATGAATTAAATAATGGTAAGAGAATGAATTTATATGGGCATTTTTTTGGGTATGTTTGATCAAATATTTAATAGAATTTAATCTGTATATTTCTAATGCATCTGATAAAAATCGATACTTGATTCTGAGTAGTCTTTTTTCTTCGTTATTTTCATAAACATAATTTGGTTCGCTTCTGTGTCTTTCTGAGAATACTTAGGCAAGCTAGGAATATTGATACAATAGTGATATTTTCCCTTACTCACTTAAACAGCTTAAGCAATTAATAAGAAAAAAAAGTTTTGCCATTTTGTATCTTTCGGCTTTCAGAGAAACAATTACATGTTTACATTATAATTATTACACTATTTATTTCTTAACATTAGTTTTCTTTCATACAAAAAAGAACACAATAGCCTTACATAAAATTGTTTTATTACATTTAGATGTAAACAATTAGACAAAATAATTTGAAAATTAGGCTTACACACTTAATAAAAAATAGGATCGAATTCGACTTGGCGAATTCCCTTTGTAAAAATACATAACATTTTTTGAAAAGACAGAGAGAGAGAAAGATATAGAAAGAGGAAGCTATGAGAAATTTGCATACACTAATTTTGACAGTCTATGACCTAAGTTTCCACTCGATAAAAAGAAAGAAAAAAAAAACAGACAAATAACATATTGGTTGATATTTTAAAACAATTAGGAAATTTCAACTTTTTGCGACAGCAATTGGTTTTAATCATTACACTTGGACAAAGGTTGTGAGTTCGATTTTCCGTTGGTCCATATTTATTTTTTCTCTTATTTTGTTCAAAATTTGAAGTTATTCATTTCAAGTTATGATAGTAAGCGATTTAAAAAAAAAAAATTCTATATTCTACATATATTTTCTTATATACTCTTTAAAATAAGACAGGCAGCTCAAAAGTCATTGTTTTCACAACTAAATAAGACAAACACCTCAAAATTCATGCACAAAATTCACAACAAAATAAACAGTGGGATTTCTTCTTAGATCAAATAAAATTATTTTCTTCAAAAATATTCTGTATTAGATCCTACGTCATTAAAAAAACAATAAAATAATCATTCTAATAAATAAAAAAAATAATTATTATGACTAAACAAATGTTTGCTTGCATTATTTGCCAGAGAATAAAATACTGCATTTTCGAATATAAATAGCTGTCTGCTTTTCCTTTATTTACTCCTAGTGCTACCAGATCAGGTTGTCTGAAGATACTGGCTTCCTGACCAAAAATGCACCAAACGTTGATGTTGTTATTTTTCCTTTCCCTTTGCAAAACTCAGTCATGCTCTGCAAAGCCAAAAACAACAAACAACAATTTTCCGTGAACTAAACCAAACACCATGAATAAATATTTGAAGATATAAAGAACTTGAAGCATAAAAACTTTTACCAAAATGACTGGATTCGGCATTAAATAACTCGAAAAGGGTTGATATGCCGTTTCTGACAAAGGAGGAAGAAAACGCTGTCTACTCGGTCGGTAGTTTTGTGTGAACTGTAGTTGGATATGACTTGAGTAATTCTATTTCTTGTTGGAATGTCACTAATAAAAGTGCTGGAGATAAACGTTTTACCTGGGCTGACGTTATCCGCCTGATAGTCAAGGACCCGAACCTTGGAGTAACTCCCAAAGGAGGCTGTCCTATCAGCAGGTGTAAAATACCGGGGCTCCTGTATTGCTATTTTGTGAATGGAACTCTGGACCATGCAGTAGTTTCCGGTAGGGCCTCTCGATGCCATATTAGTGGGAATTGCTACGGCTTTTCTTTCTTCAAAGACAATAATCTTTCGTCGTCTTTACTCATACTCTTTATCTCTGCCATGCTCTTAACAACCCTACTGCCCTCTTCCACAAATTTTCCAACCTCAACATGACAAGTCACAATAAACAACTTAAACCTAAAACTCCAACTTCCAACGTAGACCCCCACTACCAGGTCTTCTTTTTCCAACATCAGGGGTCTACGTTCAAACCTTCTAGAGGTTGAAATTCAATTACGGGAGACCAAACCAGACCTGTTGTTCCTGTGCGAAACTGGCATCAGACTGTTTATGTAGATGATTTCATGATTAAATGTTACTCGAGCATGACATCCAAATCATGATCGTTGTGGACATGGGATATGTGCCTACATTAAGGATGGCTTTCCATGTGACAGGGACATCTCTAATGAAGACCCTAAATTGTCCTATATGTGCTTCTGAGTAGCACTTATCCACAGCACTGCATTCATATTTGCCCTCTATCGTCCCCACAATGACAGAGTTACTATCTTTGAGAGTATATCTGAGAAAATTAACTATATCATGTCTGCTCATCCCTCTGCCAACTTCACGTCTGTGGAGATTTCAATGTTCACAATGTTTTAAGGCTAGTTCACTCAAATAAGACAGATGCTGAAAGGAGGGTCTTGTCACGATTTCTCCCTTGCCTATAGTCTAACACAGATTGTTGACAAACCGATTCGTATACCCGATGCTGACAGTCAATTTGCCAGTCTTCTTGATCTTTTTCTAACAACTTGCCCTGAACTATGCTCATCCACCATTCTGTCTCTGCTGGGATCTTCCAATCACTCAGTTGTCTCAATTAAGATCAATGTATCGATACTCAATGACTGACTGGGACAGCCTTAGATCGTTCATATCAGAAATACTCCTGCATTCCATGTTTACAAAGAATGTGTCCTCTATCGCATCTGACTTAACTTATTAGTGAACCATTGGTATAGAGAGCTTCATATCCTCCAATAAGTTCCAACAAAAAACCAAGTTAAGTCTAGAGTAGCTGAGCAGAGGCTTGGCTCCCACAAGCTTTGGTGAATAACAAACAGGATCCTGAACAGATGCGTGACCTCTATCCCAACCATCATCAATGTCATGAGGTAATTTCCTCAGCATCCGACAAAACCAAACTTTTTGCTAAGAACTTTGTATCAAACTTCACCCTTTGCAATCAGGGCCACCTTCCTCCTGAATTTCCTCCTAAGACTGAAGATACTCTGAGTAACATCCATATATCTGTCCGAGATGTTGCCAAACTTATCAAGAACCTTGATGCCAGCAAAGCAACTGGCTCTGACAACATTCCAATCATAGTGCTTAAAAAACTACAACCAGAACTAGCTCAAATTCTTAAAAAGCTGTTCAAACGTTGCTTAAAGGAGAAATGCTTCCCAACATCTTGGAAAACCTCATCAGTATGCCCAGTATTTAAAAATACTGGAGATTGGTCTTCTGCATCTCAGTACAGACCAATTAGTCTCCTGTGCTTCATGAGTAAGTTGCTTGAATCTATGGTAAATCGAGACATTGTCAATCACCTCAGCAGAAACAACCTACTCAGTGACAAGCAATATGGTTTTCATCCTGCGAAATTAACGGCTGATGTGCTGACTGTAATATCACACAGGATGAGTGAATCTATTAACGGGGTCTTCGCTTCTAGAGCAATAGCCCTTGACATATCAAAGGCCTTTAATAGTGTTTGGCATAAAGGTCTACTTTACAATCTTGCTAGCTATGGAATATCTGGAAATGTCCTCTGAACCATCAAATCCTTTCTCCCTGATAGGTTGATAAAAGTAGTCGTCGATGGGCAGAAGTCCGAAGCTCATAGTATCAATGCTGGCGTGCCTCAAGGTTCCAGTCTGTGCCCAACCCTCTTCCTGATCTTCATCAACAATCTCCCAAATCAAATTCATGCAGACGACACAACCATCTACGGCAACACTTCGAAGAGCAGCAATGACAAAGATCATTCTGATTTTCTCTCTCCTGAATGGGGAAAAAGGTGGCTGGTTACTTTTAATGTGTTCAAAACCAAGCTTCTCTTTTCACCACCAACACTCTGATCTCCACTTGGCCCCAATTGAAATGAATGGCTCTCATCTTGAGGAAGCGCCTTGCTTTCATAAGCTTCTGGGACTGATCTTCACTTTTTACCTGAAATGGAAACCTTACATCAAATCCATTGTCAACGTCACCAGAAAAATGGTTGGATCATTCTACCGCTTCAGAAAGTATCTCACTCCTGACGCAATCCTCTACCTGTGTAAAAGCCAAATATATCCTAAGATGGAGTAGTGTTGCCACATCTGGGGAGGTGCTGCTCAGAGCACCTTTCTTGCCTTGATAGAGTACAAAACAGACTTCAAAACCTAGTGGCCAATGTCTTCTTCTCCTCCCTATTACCTCTTTCTCACAAATGAGATGTTGTTAATTTTCTCTACTATATCGTTATTTTCATAGCAAGTGCTCGACTGAGCTCCGGTCTATGGTCCCCCTTGTGAAACATTTACAACAAAAACTCGTCTAGTTACAACCTCTGTCAATAATTTCCCCTTACTCTCTGTGCCTAAAACTAAACGAAACTTCCATTAGCAAAGTTTCTTTCCTAGAACTACTCGTTTGTGGAACTCAACACCACGGGACTGCTTCCCAGTTGACTACAACATTGTCTTTTCAAGTCCAATGTAAACAAATTGTTAAGCCGTCTTCCTAAATAATCAAATTCTGTCAAACTTCCACCAATCATCTCTGTATTATTTCACCGTCCACCTTATACTCATTAATCTTTATCCTTGAGTGGCCTTTGGGCCTTGAAAAGTGGTGAATCTTTAGTAAAAAAAAAACAAAAAACAAACATTTTTTTACTATTTTACTTGTGGAAAATGCCTTGGTCAAGAAGGATTTCTTCTTACGCGAATAAATATAAAATATCATCGGGATTATTTAAATTTCTATTTTTCGAACGGTTAGCATCATACGTTTTATGTACATACAAATACCGGGGGATCTTCAATAAGGTTTTCGCTTATTTTTTTTTTTCAACAATTAATTTTTCTACTGTTATTGATGATTTCCATTTTTTTATATGAGGAAACACCTGCTCCCCCCCAAAAGGGTCACTATGTTGGAATAAAATTTAAATTACCATAGTCTAGAAGGATTTCTCTTTCACGGACCGAAGACAGAACAGATGGAGAAAACGATAACAAGCAAATAAACAAAAACAATTGGTTTTAGAATTTTTGTTTTTCATTAATGTTGTTTGAGTTTCATTGTATCTGCCCTTTTCTTTCATAGGTTCAATTAGCAAAACATAGCGAAAAGTAAACAACTAATTCACTTGATTTTAGTCGAACATTATCAACAAATCAACAATGAAATACGAGAGATATTCTAATACTCTATGCTACATTTGACACTCTCTTCCCTCTCTCTCTCTCTCTCTCTCTCTCATATATCATTTGTATCTCTTCTTTCCTTTTGCCCTCTTTTTTGGTTGTCACGTGACAATAATATGCTTAGAGAATTCTAGCATGTTTCATCTTCAGCGTTTCACGTTTTTTTACTTACATGGTTCGAGTAAACATAAGTTGTTTGACATTAAATACGAAACTAATTTTATTTTAAATATTTCGGCTGACTGAAATCGAATTTAGCCAATCATTTATGTAAGATAAAAAGGATCTTATAATAGAAAATGATCACCGCTTATCAAGGTCAAAGGCCACTCAAGGATAATGTTTAAGGAGATTCCCAGTCGGCAATGAACAACACATTGAAAGGATAACCTCACCAACAAAACATTTATAGAAAAAAAATACCTATTAGAGTATCACTTCTGAAAAAAACATCAGAAAAGGAATCCACTGTCAATAATTTACGTGATTCAAATAGGAAATAATTTTTTTTTTTAAAGTACAAATCCCACCTCTCCTCATTTTTATTTAAAACAGAAAATAAGTAATTTGGCTAAAAAGAAGAAAAAAAATGCCACCACCCCAATTTTCCCGTCCCAAAATTGAGAAACCATTCAGTTCTCATTTTACGTTAAATTAATATTGGAAAAAAATCCCTCACCTTAAAATCTAAAATATTCTTTTTTGTAATTCCTTTTTGGCAGATATTTTTTCAGACTTTACATGTAATTGCATAAAAAAGAAAACTATGCTGTGTAATTCTTTTATATTCGACCTGGGTAACGCTGGGACACGGGTCCTGCTATTTTATTATAAAGTTAAAAATAACAAATTCAAAAGTAATTATGCGATTTAGTTTTCAACATTTCATAAAATGTCAAGGATTTAAAATTCATAACAATCTTCAGTTACTCAATTTTTACAGGCAGTGCAAAACAATATATTATTATATATTATAAATACCCCTGGGTAACACTGGTTTGAGACAGCTAGTATTATAAAAATAAATATCTCTAATCTGACCTTTTCAAAAAAAAAAAAGAAGTTTCAGATGCTTTCATGTCAAAGATTTTCTTTATTAATTAAATAAAAAATATTTCCATCTAGAATTTCTTTGTTCTTTCATATTTGATATTATTATATTGTTAGAATGCTTTTTTGTTTTCCTATATTAATCTCAATTATGTTCATACTTTTTCTAACAATATTTTAGAATGTATTTCCCATGATTTTAATCATTATTTTTTAACCCCTTTTTGCTATATCTGCCATCTTTTGCTTATTTTCAGTATGAAATTTTTTATTTCTTTTAAATTTAATTTTTACCGTACAATTTCTTCATCTTCTGTACCCAGATTTTTCAATTTTGCTTGAATTTCAAAACAATTTCCAATCCTATATTTTCTCATATAGTAACTTTGTGAGTCCTTTCAAACCTACACATTTAGGGTGCCACCATCACAACATATACAGTTTATTACATTTTGATTTCAGGTCAAACTTCTGAATAATTTTTACAATTTCAACACCATGATTGCATAAGGAAAGTTTTTTTGATCCTTCCAACAGGAAATTGTAGTTTTGCTCAGCAGTCAAATGAAAAAAAATTGCTTAAAGAGATTCAATATGTAACAGAGAAATAATCATTTTTTATGTGGCTTAAACGTGATGATTAATTGAAACCCCTAGTTCAACTTGGCCATGGTAGAGAGTTTCACTACATTCACCTGCACCTTTTTCACATTAACATCTGTGAGTGCTTCTGTTGTAGTTGTCGTTGCAACGGTGTTCACCCTGGTCGTGTTGAGCTGGCTTCTTTCTTGGCCTGCACTATATCTTGAATCATGGTGGTCATGCATGGTCGCCTGAGATGACTAACAGAACGCAATTCCATCATTAAAGTCTGACCACCTATGAACCTGAGAGCTCAGCTAAGTTTACCTTGATGGTCGTTGTCCAAGTCCTCATCTGTCCACCAACATGCTTGCGGAACACAGGCAGAGGTATGGAGGATTATATCATGAATTAGCTCGTCGTCCGGTCAACGAGCTACATGCCCAAACCATCGAAGACGTCGCTGCAACAGGACAGATGGCAGAGACTTTTAGATTGAGGTATTAGCAGAGAACAGCAGTTGGGACATGGCTGACCCGCCGGTAATGCAAGATGTGTTGGGGGCAGTTATTGTCAAAAACTTCCAGATTCTGCTGATCAACCACCTTCATTGGTCATGTCTCACAGCCATAGAGGATATTCCACTCTGTGTACCCCTGGAAGACTAAGGGCCTATGACTATTCCTCCTTGTAGAAGTTGGTTGATTAGAACCATAAAAGTGTATGATGTTTCTATATATTAATGATACTAGAAAATATGTGTCCTGCAGGGGGGCAAATATTTAATGGTTTTTATGGAAGACATACGTGACAGTGGTCAACCGGATAATGACGCAGACTGACGACCTGGTGTTCTAAGTTCGAATCCTGTCGGTTCCATAATACCATTAACTTAGAGAGGTTGGCAACCATTACGTGGTACCTCATCCAAGAATACCAACAGAATCAAGCTGGTTAATAAATATAAATATTTAAACGAATATTTACGTTCTATCACTGAAACTAAATTTACTAGCCCAAGACACTTTGTATGCCGATAATTTCCCATTTTCTGTGAGTTATTTGTGCAGTGTGATAAGTCTCGCTCTGTTTCTTCTGTTTATTTCTAAATAAAAGTCACTATTTTTTATTTTTATTTTATTTTTTAGCAATTGTATTTTGATTACTATTTTCAAAATATAAAAGAATCTCTTTTCACTAGTTTATTTCTGTATTGTGCTCAAAATTCCAAATTGAAATGATAACTTTTTTCTAATGAATGTAAATGATTTCATTTAAAAGTAAAATTTGACTGTAAGAAATGAAACAGGTTTTTGCATAATTACGAATGAAACAAATAAACTTAGGTTTTTATTTTATTTTTCCTTCAATTCTGTATACATATAAAGAACCTGCCTTGTTTTGGGCAGATAATTAAAAAAGAAAAGTGAAATGAAAGAGATTAAAATATATAAAGGAGAAATTGTTTGAGTCTGGGTCCGTTTTAAAATTTCAGGCATCTGTGTCGAGCATTCGGACTTCCGATTTGAAAGTGCTATCTAAGATGATGACTAATTAAAGAAATGTGAAATAAATATTGTGTGATCAAAAACATGTAAGGATGCTGATAACTTTTTCTCTTTTCAGGTGAGTGGATAAAGCTGAAAGATCCCGATTGGGCATTGGCTGTTGAAAATTGTCTCAAGTCTCTCATTACTGCATTTTGTGTAAATGATCATGCCGATTCAGTTCAGCTGGAAAGAATATTCAAAGAAGTCTGTCCTGATGTCAGACCACCACTTGTTATTATCAGCGAATTTCAGGTTTGGACACAGTTTGACAATTTTTCATACGAGCTGAAGTACTTGTTTATGTGAGAGATTATTATGAAAAACTTAAAAATGAAAGAGTAAATGCCCCCATTTATTTATTTCTTACTTGATTAAAGCAAATATTAACCTTATTTTTTCTTTATTTCTCATAAATTTAAGTCCCACAAAGTGTGGTCAAATGGTTAAATCAGAAACCTGATGATAAAGATACGGTTTTGATCTCATCCAGTGTTTTATTCTTTCATGGTGGATAAATGGATACTAATTGTGTTTACACATAGGGGTAGAAGACGTTGAGTCTGACCAGTACCAGATAGGTGACCATTTGGGAATACCAGGCTATATATATGTGAGGACGGCAAAACCTCCTTGCAAAGAAAATACACTCCTAAAGATGCCTTTAGCAGGTTATACTGAAGTACTTGCTAATTTACACGTGTTGACACGATGGAACAACCACCTCCTGGGCAGAAGTTATGTTTTCAATCACGTGACGAAGCTCTCTGGAGAGAGTATACTTTAGTTTATTTTTTTTTTTTTTTTAAGTAAAAGACTTAGAAAATTGTGGGTCTCCCTCACTCTCGACTTTGATCGGTCACATTTCTTTGCTTATACGACGCCCTCCCACCAATGACATAGTTTGAAACTTACCCTTCTGAGATGGGGCCAAGAAACGTTTAGAGGCACATTATATATATAATATATATATATATATATATATATATATATATATATGTTTTATCAATCATCATTATCATTATATGGATTAATGTATTTATAATTCAACTTGGCTTCTCTTTTGGTCTCTGATGTTAATCGGAAAGGACTTACGTTTTTGTACCTTATGGATCAGTTTTCAAAATTGTTTCATTAGTTTTTCACCAAATTTTGCATGAAATTATATGCAACCATTAATGCAAGAAACTGACTCAATTAGATTTTTTTAATAAAATCTGTCTTGTACCCCAGAATGGTAAATTATTTGAAAAAATCTAAAATTCCATTCATTAAGTTTTGCTCAAAATCCACTAAAAGTCGTGATTAATGGTTATTTTTATGAAACAAGAACTGGTAATCCCAAGAAAAGACTGTTTTGCCCCCAAATAAGCAAAAATGTCATTATTTCCCAAGTATTTAATGATACACTTATTGGTTTTCACCTAAACAAAAATTAAGTTCGATTGTTGTTTACATTATTCAAGTAGTAGTGATCACAGGGGGAGATAACTTGTTATTTTTTAATAATTTTAAATGTCAATCTTTTCTACTTTCTCAAATTTTTAGTTGCTTTTGAAGCCACGGACATTGCATCTTTAAGAAGGGTTGTGGGTCTGTCAGTCACTTGGTTCAACTTAACCTTGACTGTAAACTGCTGCATGTTTTTGTTTTCTAAAGTTATGAATTAGTATGAAAGAATTTAGTAACTTAGCATTGCCCAGGTAAAAAAAAGTCTAATGTAATATACGTACAGAAACAATGCTGCCTAATTTTGACCGGCGTCAATGATATTTTACATTTTTGTATTTTTTAAATTTATTAGTGAGTCACCGCTTATCAAATGATGACTCATTAGGAAATAAAAAAATAAAATGCAAAAAATTATTGAGGAAATGCTGCAAATAATGTAAGGAATGTTATAAGATGTCATAAAGTTTTCAAACAAAGTGTGAGGCAATCGTAAAAATATAGATGATGTATAACAGTTTTGAGACCAGACACAATGCAGAATTATTTTAAAATAAAGATATATATTTATATAAAATTCTAATTTGTCAGGAAAATACAGACAATATTTTTTCTTTTTACATGGCATATTGTCACTTGGCTGTAGTCTTCTATTATCGAAGATTCATGTTTAATGCCTTATTCGATACTCTCACTACTTATAGATGAGTTATTCTGTTTTAGTTTTTCAAAGGAGATTTTTTTTCATCAGTCTTATATTAAAAAAATAACAAAGAAATAAACATTTTCACTATGAAAAAAAAATAATTATGTAATTACCAAAAAATTTTTTTATTAATTTTAGCAACTTTTAAAATCTATTCTTTTATAGACACTGTTTTCATTAAAAAATAAAAATAATTGTGATTACCAAAAAAATATTTTATTAATCTTAGCAACTTTTAAAATCTATTTTTTTACAGACATTGTTTTCATAAAAAAAGTTACAACATATGCTACCTATCCACTTTATCATTTTAATAAATGAAATTAATTTTCTAAATAAAGATAAATACTATTATTAAGTATCGAACTAATTTTAATATTTCCATTGTTTTTTAAAAGTAAGATTTTTCATTTAACTTTCTGACTGAACATGCATCTTTATTTGTTTATGGCTTTTTTATGGTTGAATGCTCAGTTCAGTTTTTAAGACAATTTCGTTGATTGATATTTAAAAAATGATTTTCAGATTAATTTTCATTTTAATTGTTTTTTTTTTCTTTTTTTGCAGTCAACACTCTACAATGTATCTAGAAATGTAAGTCAATTTTCATAGCTCTGCCTCTCCATCCCTCTTTGTATTAAATCATTAAGTTCCAATTATCGTACAGAACATCATGGTAATTACAGAGCTGGCCATGTATCTTGCCGAAGATAATTACATAAGTAAATAACTAAGCAATCTTTTATTGATTATGCAGTAACAATCAATAAAAGTTTTTTGTTAAAATAATAATAAATGTTTACAAGTTCTCCCATCTTCCTCTAAGAAAAAGTCAGCACATTTAGTTAAATTCCAAAACTGATTTTTGTCAAATTGCTAGAGCCTTACTTTATTTTTTCCTTCGCTTTTTGGCTAGATTTTATTTCTCTCTCTCCCTGTTTTTTCCTCTTTCCGTCTTATCTGGTCTTACCTTCCTTTTCTGGTCTTACCTTCCTTTTCTCTGTAAAAACTGAATATCGTAATTTTGCCATTAAGGCTAAGACTTCAAACGATTCATGATAGGAGTAGGGGAGTTAAATGACTTTTGTTTCATCAAAAAATGACTTCCTGGCCTTCTTCCCCTATGTCTTTCTCTGAATTTTGACTTTTTAGTTTAAACTGATTGGAGTTGTTTAGAAAAACAGTTGTTTTTTATTGCGTTACCCTCTTCACATATACATAATCCTGTTGGGAAATTCATTTAGATTTCAGCTTTTTCTCCCATTGGCTACTCACATCCCCATAGAAGAGTTGGGCAACCATAGCCACTACGTCAACTTGACCATAGTTCTCTAGACCAATTATCTTCAGTGAGACTTATGGCCGTACCTGTATATATAAACCAAACTGAAACGCCCAAATTTAAAGTTTAGACGATTTAAAAAAATTTTTAAAGTAAATTTTTACTAATTAAAATTAAACTGGTTTTAGATACTTATTAAATTCAATGTACAGGGTCTACCATAAGTAACTATATATTTTCTTTTGTTTGAAACTTTGTTGATACTTAAGCATTTCTTCTATTTCATGTGCCATTTGAAAGTGGAAATCATATTTTTATGGCATCTTTGAACTTAAAGAACAAATCTGAGCTTTCATTGCTCAAGTGCCGTTGAAGCTTTGCATCAAAGTATGCAAATGAAAGATAAGCAAATGCATTGAGCTCCATGGAGAGCACACAGAGCTTTAATAAATGTTTTGATAAACATCATTTTTTTATGTTGCAAAAAAACTTAAGTCTACCCTTTGTTAGTTTTTATATTGTAATTACATATTTATTATGTTGAACTAAAATTATCTAGTTACTTATGGCGGACTCTTAAATTAAAAATATTTAAAATTCCAATTAATCTTTAATTTTCTGTTTCATGCACAAAGGCCCCCGTAAACTGTGTCTACCCTACTGTCCTTGATATATTAGAAATAAAAGATCCTGTTGTGGGAAACTGCCTGATTGATCAGCGGGGTATTGAACATGTGATTCTCATAAAAACTGCACAAGAAGCGAGAAGGGTGATGCGTAACTTACAGACGAGAGGCATCAGAGAAACTTTCACCGTGGAGGGGGACCAGATCTTTCCGGAACCAAATTATCGGTATTATTCCAGCAACAAAGAACGAGCGCAGTTTCTCTCTGCAAACGTGGAGGATGTGATTTCCAACTGTGAGCAAGGATTGAAAGATAAAATCAACGAAACAAAAACATTAATGGAACGTAAAAATATGCTGACATCTCGGGTAACCACAAATATGCAGGAGGAGCGGATGATCGAAAACGAAATTAGACGCTTTGGAGAGATGATACAAAGATTGATTATGGTAAGATTTTAACTTTTGAAAAAATTTAGAAACTTTTTTTGTATTTTGCAGAAATAAATTATAATAAACTAACGGGACCCGTGGAAATTCCACAGTTGTATCCTTCATCTGTTGCATATTGCTGCCATGCTTAAAAATATTTCTATTCAATGCACGTTTGGCACAAACTCAGTATTATTGTACCACCATTGTTAACATTGAAACATACTTATCTAAGTACTCTGGCTAATGTAGTTTCAGAATATATTTGGTTATGAGGGTTGATCTCCAAAAAACCCTGTATGAGTTTGTGACATATTTCCATTTTGTGGATGTCCAGCACAAACACCATCTTTAGACAGAACAGAAATTACATTTTGATCCTAGCCCGAAGGCCAAGAAAGTGTATTTTAATTTGAGTTTCATGTTCAACACAACAGCAACATCAGATGAAATTTTTTAATTTACTTTTTTTGCATTGCATCTTTGATGATCAGGCGATCCCATTTTTTAAAAAAAGGAGTGGAGGGTGATAACGTGCGTACGAACATGACATTTCATTTGCATATTATTTATAGATTAAGAAATAGTGTAATTTTATAATTGCCATCTTTATAAACAAATCCGAAGCTAAGTAAAATTCATAATTTGTTAAGGACATGAAACCATTTTTTTTAAAAGAGTAAATAAACATTTTTTAAAAGAGTAAAAAAAAACATTTTACCATTGTTTGGTTAACCACAAAACATGAGAAAAGATTTATGTAATTAGAAAGTAAAAAAAAGGAAGTTAATGCAAAAGAAAAAATATCCATAATAATCGTTGAATGAATTTGGAATCTAATTTGAAATCCACAGATCAAATGTTTGTTTAATAATGTTATTGTATTGTTTAAAGGAGAAAATAGCTCTTCCAGTTAAGAATAAGTTTCAATTTAATTCTAGGTAGTAATAAAATTTATAATAGTGAATAAAAAAAATCACCTTTACTTATGCAGTTGTCATAATTTGGATCCTTATTTGTAATGAATGCAGTAATTTCATTGGCTAATGAACATAGATGCTTAGCCTATGAAAATTATGGGTGAATTCAGGAAATGTCATGCTGGATATAGTATGTAATCAATGAAATTGACGTAATTGACTGGATAGTAATAATCAAATATTTTGTAGGACGGACACTGACAAATGATGAGAAATAAACCGACTTTACTTTATTATATAGATATATTGTTATACCATTTAATTGTTGTGTTGATATTTTTTTCATTGATTTAAGTTTAATATATTTCTTAATTTTTGTTCACTGATTTTGTTCCTATATTAGTTTTTATAAGATTCAATAATCTGCAAGGTTATTTATGAAATCATCTTTGTGATCTTTCAAAGCAATAAATATATTTTATTGTTATCCAATTTTAGCTTAAAAAGCTTTTGACAGTGCCAAGAGAGGTTGCCTGGTAGACTTTGTGTAAACTAGGGGCAAACAAGTGGAAGTAATGTACAGAAATGCTTAAAGTCATGTTAGAATTACGAACACATTTAGTGACAGCTTTAATATTAAAGTAGGAGTACATTAAAGTTCTGTACTGAGTCTGTTGCTTTTCATTTGTGCCTTAGAAGCATTGTCCAGAGAGTTCCGTATGGGTTGTCCGGAAGAGATGCTGTATGCTAATAATTTATTATTTGCCTGTGAAACAATGGATGACCTACTTGTTAAGTTAAAGACTTGGAGGAATGCTATGAAAAGTAATGGTCTGAAAGTGAATGTTACCAAGACCAAAGTGATGATCAGTGGTTGTAGTGTTGGAAAGCTCTCAAAAAGAGGAAGTTTCTCTGCTCAGTTTGTGGAAAGGGAGTCGGGTGCAATTCAATTTTTTCTGGTATCTGTAAGCATTGAGTATACAAGAAGTGCAGTGGAATTACTTGTTAGTTGAGAGAAGATAACCAATTTGTATGCATGAAGTGTAAGACAATGGAAATGGATGAGAACTCGGATGTGGAGAAAGTATATTTGGATGGCGAAGCTATTGAAGTTGTCGAAGTTTTGTAACCTTGATAATATCATTGGAGTACAATGTGGAGCAAGTGCTAGTGTGATTGTAAGAATTAGGAGTGGATAGAGTAAGTTCAGGGAACTTCTGCCATTACTAATCAGCAAAGTGTTACCACTGTCAACCAAGAGAAGAGTCTATCAGGCATGTATATGTAGTGTGATGATGTATGGAAGTGAAACCTGGCCATTGAGGGTTGAGGACATGTGTTGCATGGAGAGAAATAATATGAGAATGATATGATGAATGTGTAATGTAAGTCTTAAAAACAGGTTTAGTTCTGATGACCTTAGAGGAAGATTAAATCTGTACAGTATAGGGAGATGTGTGTAAAAGAGTAGGCTTTGATGGTATAACAACATTGAAAGATTGGATGAGAGTTCTTGCGTTAATAGATGGAAAACATTTAAGATAGCAAGTTCAGTTTACAGGGGAAAACCATAGAAAACATGGTAGGAATTGATAAAAGTTTTTGAAAAGCTCTGAATTAGTGTCTTATACATATGGTTTAAATTTCATTAAAATCTGATATATGTATTTGAACTTTTAAGGATATTCTGCCCCTATACCTCTCTTAAAGGAGGCATATTCAGCACATTGAGGTGCACATAGAGATTTAGGATCACTTCCATTGTTTTCCCCAGAAAATTTTATGCATATGATTTAAATTTCATCAAAATAGAATATATTTTAAGTTTTAAAAGGCTTTCTATCCCTAAAGCTTCCTTAGGGTGGCACTTAGAGATTTGGGACCATTTTCATTGTCTTCCATGGAAAATGTTACATATAAATACACTTTTACTTTTTATGTAGATTCTCTAACCTTTCTTTTTGTCGGGAACACACACACACACACACACAGATATTGACATTTATATATATATATATATATATATATATGTATAAATAAAATGGTGATACAATATATTATATAATTTGAGTTTTTTTGTTTTTATTCTCACAGGAAGTTGAAGAACTTAATATGATTGAAGATCCCGAACCTGTTGATGTTTTAGTCTTGGTATGTACTAATTAAGATTTTATTTATTTTAATCTTGAAATTATTTATTACAGTATTTTTAATTTTCAGCCTTAACAAAGTACCTCGATAGAATTATCATGCCCACCAGTACATACTCGATGCAAGTGTGTATAAATATCATGAAGCACGTTTAAATGGTGCATCTAATAGATTTAATCTTTGTCTGTGGTTGTGACTCCTACGGAGGTATACCAGATGGACGTATTTGATCGACAATGTCTTCTTGAGATCCAGCACATAAGACTGTCAACATCACGAACTGCAAAGTTGTTTTAACTGACCTGGTTATCATTTGTTCAAGAGAACCTATTGAAGAGGTGACTCCGATGGTTTTGACATGCCATACGCCTGGATAAATGACAGCAATGACCTTGGATCACTCCCTTTCTGGCATAAACTGCTCAAATGATCAAGTAAAAATCGCACTATGGTCACACTCTGGAGCGGAAGAGAAAGATGGCTGAGATGGAGTCATTAGCAATGCGGTTCAGTCGTTAGAAATAGCCGATTCAACCCTTTGTATAGTCAATTAAATTGTCATCAAAATAAATATTTTTCAATAAATCTGGTTATAGGTGATATGAGTTAACTTTTTATTGGTGCAAGTGCATTTTAAATATCTGGTTTGGTATTCAACTCAGGCCCTTATTTTAATTCTTATTAGTTTTTATGTTTACATGTTTCTTTATAATGTACTTTCTTTGTCTCAGATCACTCAATGAGTGCTTCTGATACGATGTAATCCAGTACTACCTTCCGTCTAAATCTGTTGCCTCCACCAGGACTGACTGGTGAGGGTTAGGGTTGCTAGTCAATCATCAGAATAAAGAAAAGATCTGATAAAAGACAGCTGTACTCACTTGTAGGGTCAATTGCCATCTAGACCATAAAATATCAACGTGCTTGGTGGTGCATGATAGGTGGGTCCTTCGATGAACTGACGTCCGGTGTGAACCTGTATTGGTGAGTTCACTGCACTGGCTGTGATCGTCCTCACTCGTGTCAGTCCGAAGATGTTGTGCGATCTCAGTCAGTGCTGCAACAAAGAATTCTCATCCCAAGTAAAACCATGAGTCCAGTTTATAACAACGGGTTTATTTGTTGGAGGTTACAAAAGATACTCGTGTTCTCAGGTTGAATGGCAGACTTGCAAAATGAAATCTTTTACTCCGGCGAAATAAAGTATAAGTTCTATCCACACAGTCGTTTAGCTAAGAGCCCCAAGTGGGCACACCTTGCTTGGAGAGACACCCAGCTTCAACTGATTGCCAGCTCTCTCAGAAAACCCAACTTCCTGTCATGTCCAGAGGGGCAGGCCTCCCTCCCACATCTGGAATCCTTTCCTCCTGACCAGAAATCTTGGATTTCAGTGATTCTCACTGGTCACCATTCAACCACCCAAGGACTGACCGCTGGAGATATCGATTCTCTGTTTTTAACAGGCACTTATTTCATTTCAAAGAGAAATAAGATTCTGTGTGGCTCTAAAATACGAAATCAGAGATATTTTGAAATTCCTTTGACTGAGCATCTAACATCTGCAATGTTTGCCATTCGCATGCACCGCTGCAGGTTTACACTGGCAGCCTCCTGTGTTCTCTTATGGTGAAGAAGCGCTGCTGGGATATATGCATCTTCAGTGACACTCTAAATAAAGAAAATTTGTTAGAACAACGAATCCCCAAATGACTTACAGTAGAATTGGTTTGGCTTTCCAAAAAGATAATGCAGGTTTCGACAGAATTGTAATTGAGTCCCCACATCATTTATACTGAAATGCCCCCTCTGTGTCAATTACCATGTTTAGAAAGCGATTATTGAAAATTAAATTTTAGAATTTTTATTTTAATACACCAAAACGGGTTCACTTCACTATTATACCTTAATTTTAAAATTTGACACTGACTTTATAACCGGTGTAACTGAAATCCATTATTTTGAATGTAAACTTGCCATGTTGATACTGTTTACATAAGCTGGACGCTAATGTAGAAATTAGTGATCTCATTTACACTGGCTATAAAGTCAGTGTTCATTTTACAATAAAGGTATAATAGGGAAGTGAACCTTTCTTTTGGTGCATAAATAAAAATTTTGAAATTTATCATTCGATAATCGTCCTTTAAACATGCTAATTGACAATAATTTGCATGGAGGGTGATAACGTGAAAGTGGTGGCACGGATTTGTTTTGGCGAGTCATCCAATGTACAACTCTCGGCTTATAAGGAATTAATAATTGAAAAAAACGTATGCATGATCCAACCACAGATAAGATACGATGAACAGCGGTTGTAACAGTAACAACAATTTGAGTGAAAGAAAAAAAAATGTGAGAAAATTGTTTATAAGCTTGCTTCACATGAGAGTAAGTTGGTTAGCAGAAATATGTGTACATATTAAAAATTATTTAAACTGTTTGCTTGTTGAGAGTTATGATCCATTTTTTAGGCAATGGTGATGACTGTTATCACAATTTGTTGCCATGTTGATACTGTTTACATAAGACGCTTAGCATAGTGACATGAAATCGCAGTTTTCCTAACTTGCCTAATGACAAAGTAGGGGAGAGTGGAGATGCTTCCCCTTTTTTTGCTGCCAGCGTAAGACTTTCTGTTTGGGGTATTTTTCTCTCGCATGTAAGTAGTTCAGCAAAGAGTATTATTACCCCAGAAGCTTGATTTGTTGACAACACAATCACCTCTGTATAATATTTATTCTGCTATAGGAAAATAGTTAATCACTACGACAATTGCATGATAAATGATTTGGGGGGCTCAATTACAATTTTTCTGAAACATTTTTCAATCCATTTTTATGACAAAGAAACTTTATATTATTTCTTTTTATTATTCTTTAGGAAGAAGAATGTGTAAAAATCTCTAAACACCTGAAAACATTGACGGAAAAGTTCACTGTACTCAAAGAAGAAAAAATTACAATTGAGACCGAAGTTAAAGAAGCAGAAGAAGAATTTCGGACCAAGGAATTAAAACTCCGAGAATTGTCAGGCAAGCTTGAAAGGTTCAGGGTCAGTTGTCCCCCACAATGGGATTGTTCTTTTCTCTTTAATTTTGTTATTCTTGTTTTTTTTTGGTTTGTTTTTTTCTTCTCCATTTTTACTACTGATAAAATTTTGAGGGAGGACTTACTCAGTGTTTTCTTTCTATTTTTGCTTTTACCAAATTCTTTTTTTTTTTAAATTGAAATAAAATATATTAATACACCACTCAATAAGCCTGACATAGATGGCACCGTTAATAAAAAAAAATCCATATAATTTTTATACAGTATTAACCTTCAAATAGCATGTGTCAAAATTTCAGCCCAATCAGATTATTGGTTTTACAAATTATAGTTATTTAAGTAAGCTACTGTTGCAAATTTTTTAAACAATTGTAAAATCTGAATTTCATGTGTTGATAAAGCATTGCTTTCTGATGAGGAAAATACTGTTCAAGCAAAGCAATGTCTTGATAAGTATTATTCGGATTTGCTCCATTTGAAACAATGGTTAAGAGGCGATATGCTGACTTTAAATGCAGTCATACATACAAACACAAATGGTGCTGAATGCTCAAATCACCCAAATTCAGTAATTGTCCTGGAAAACCTAAAAAAAGTTCAAGAAACTCGTTTTACCTGATCATAAATTGAAGTTGCATGAGATAGCAGAGCAGTTGAAAATCTCAGAAGGTAGTACATTCACCATTTTGCATGAACATTTGTTAATGAAAAAGCTGTGTTCAAAGTGGGTGCAGCGTTTGCTCACAGTTGATCAAAAACGTGTCGACGCTTCAAAGCATTATTTGCAACTGTTTCAAGCAAAAAAAAGAAGTTTTTGCATCAATATGTGACAATGGATGAAACATAGATCCACCTCTTCACTCCTGGGTTAACTGAGAGGACAGCAGCCGGTGAAAGCCGTCTAAAACGACCAAAGACACTAACATCAGCAGGCAAGGTTTTGGCCTCAGTATTTTGTTCATCAATTACTTTGAGAAAGGGAAAACCATCAATAGTGTATATTATATAGCCTTATTGGTACGTTTGAAGAAAGAAATTGCCAAAATAGAGGCTAAACTACAGGAATTGCACTTCGAATTGCTTCCGCATCCACACTACTCCTAAGATTTGGCCCCCAGCGACTACTGGCTGTTTGCAGCCCTCAAAAGAATGCTCCAGGGAAAGAGATTTGACTCCAGTGAAGAGGTGATATCAGCAACTGAGGCATAATTTAAGGCAAAAGACAAATCATTCTACAAAAAAAACATTGAATTGTTAGAGAAGTGTTGGAATCAGTCTCATTGTAGGTTGACACACTATGTTGGGTAATAAAGTCGAATTTTGCCTCAAAGTTGTTTCATTAGTTAGGCCTGGGACTTATTGAGTGATGTGTAATACTTAAAATGAGGAAAAACAAAAATTAAAAGTTTTAGCTAACATTTAAATTATCTTGTTAAATTTTAAAAGTTGGACCTAAATAGCATTTAAGCTGACAAATGAAACTTTGATTCTGACTAGCCAATTTTCATTTGTTATTGCTGTACCATGTCATATGCACTATAATAACATACTTTGTTACAGTTTACTTTTTAAATGATGTAGCCCTGTCCAAACAACTGGTAATATGGAAACATTTTTCAGTTATGAGTGAAAAAATCAAAATCAGCAAGAGGAATACTCATATTTTTAATTGAAGAGTATCGAAAGTGTTGTCTCCCTTACAACTAAAATTTTGGTGCTTATGCTGATTAGCGGCCATATGAAAAAATTATTTTTATATAAAAACAATAATATATACTTATTAAGCATTATATTCTTACTCACTGTACGAAAAAGTAGAAAAAATTATCCACTAGAACTTTAATTACAAGTATTTTTCCATTCTGCGTATCATAACAGCGATTTGTTCAGTAAGCGGGCATCTTGTTTTTTAAGAAGATTTCAAGGGCAGATAACTGAAATCTTCTTAAAAAACAAGATGGAGGCTTACTGAACGAGTCGCTGTTATGATACGCAGAATGGAAAAATACTTGTAATTAAAGTTCTAGTGGATAATTTTTTCTACTTTTTCGTACAGTGAGTAAGAATATAATGCTTAATAAGTATATATTATTGTTTTTATATAAAAATAATTTTTTCATATGGCCGCTAATCAGCAAAAGCACCAAAATTTTATTTTTTTAAAGTTTAAAATATGTGCAAAAAAATAAAAATTAAAGACTAAAATGAATTCACTGCATCCCGGGCAATGTCGAGTGGGTACAGCTAGTTACATGTAAAGAAATAAATGGTTGTAAATTTAAATCCAAATCAAGATATAAATTATATGTAGACAGAACAAGAATGTAACATGACTAGACAATAAAACAATAGGATGTTGCAGCGTATTATTTACGAGATAGGGTTGTCACAATTCCAGAATTTGAACTTTCAATACGATACCAGTATAAAATAAAATAAAAATACTTGATACTATTTTCAATATCACGGACAAAATGGACGCATGTAACGGACAGAAAAGCGAGGGAGAAAAGAAAGAACAAAAGATGAATTGAGCACAATAAAATAGTAGGAGAAGTAGTCAATCGTGTTACCATGCACTAACAGCTAGGAAAAAAAATCTGGTCAGGAGAGAGGGAGGGGAGAACAAAGGACTGTCTGGCTAGGTAACCAGATTACACAAGTGCAAGACACAAAAAAGAGGAAGAAAATTTGAACACTATATAGTTATGTTATCGAATGTATAAATATTGTATAGTTTTAAAAAACACGTTATAGAAGTATTGATACTTTTAACAACCCTACATTTAATTATTATGGTATGGTTTGGTCATTAAATTATTAATTGAACCAAATTGTTATAAAACTATAATTAATTTTGTTATGGTGTTTTTGATAATGTTCAATATATGTTGCTGTTTATTCTTGACAGGAGGAGCATGCAAGTGCCCATACAGAATACGATGAAGCCAGATCACATCATAGTCATTACGAGAAGAAGAAAAAAGAACAGGAGAGAAAAATCGATGATATTAACAAACAGATTGATAAATTACAAAGAGAAATCAAGGTAACAAGAAAAGATTTCAAGGGATTTATGTTGAGACGAGGGTTGTATGTATTATACTAAATGTGAGTTATTCAACGAATATGTAGTGGTTGTGACTCAACAGGTCACGAGTACGTCCAGTATTTATATAAATACAACACCACATGAAATAATAATTAAAATTTCACAAAAATCGGAGGTATATAAATTTTCACAAAGGGCTTCCACCTCTTTTTTACCCCCTTTGCATAAGACTAAATTAAACTAAATATAGCCCACATTCGGACCCCTTATGCCTAGCAGCTGTGTTCCGAAATTCAAAATGATCAGTTAATTAGTTTAGGAGTGAATCCTGTACATACAAATATATAAGCATATAAACATACCTAACTTTATAAACATAGACATAACACAAAATACATGCTAAAATATATATTTTAGTGCTGGGATTGAGTTGTTTGAAAAAATTCTATTTTAAATTGCTAAAATTCATTGTAATTTATAATTAACTGAACAAGTCACCCATCTCTCACTTAGCTATCTATATATTTCTCTCACCCTCTCTCACTCTGTTTATTCAACCACTTTAATATTTCTTAGTGTTTCTGTGAGCATTTAGAGAAAGAGTGACTTTTTTTCTCATTAACATATGTGTGTGTCTGTACACACGCTTTACTGCCATATAAGAATAATAAAGAACTAGCAGGACCCGTGTAAATTACACGAAATAATTATCTTGTTCCTAACCTATACATGTTTGAATAAAATAGGATAAGATTTGATTTGTATATTTATTTTTTAAAATGAATAATACATGAAACAATTTACAAAACTTCTTTATATACAAAATTTCTAGTGAAGGTAATATTTTGACGACTAAACCTTACTTTGTAGATGCTTTAGATTAAATTAAATTTAGCTCCAATTCATGAGTAGCAAACAAAGATTCGGAGGGTCGTTGCTTTTGATGTAAGCGTGACACACAAAATAACACACACGCTATCGTATTAATATGTATCTTCCCGGTTGTCCTCTCCCTACCCCCTCCCCCTCCTTCGATGTAAAAATAAAAAATCTTAGCGGTTGGTTGGGATCGAACTATAAACCAGTCGGACCGACTTCAAAAACCGACGTCAAAATCCAACATCACTAACCGTTGCACCAAATGGAAATACTTGTAAATAGTATGAAAATTAGGTGACTTGAATGCTTTTCCAAATCTAGGTGCGGCACGCATGCGCAGAGCTTTTGATGTAAGCGGGACACATGAACACACATGCTATCGTATTAATATATAGATAATACTTTTATATATTAATAAGAATTTCTTTTTATATATGAAAATATAAAAATAATTTATTTGTCTTCTATATCAAAACGCTTTGTTTTTCTGGTATATATATATTTATTTATTTATTTATCTGTCCACGTGTGTATGTAGATACTATTTTTCCTTTTTCTAATTATTTTTGTTATTTTCTGTAATTACTATTTTTTTCTTATTACTATTCTATTTATGAATTTTTTCTAATTATTATATTTTTCTAATTTTTATTATATTTTTTCTAATTATTATTTTGAAAAAATTTTTTATTATTTAAATTGAATTTCTTTCTATATTTTTTACTTTTATTTATTTTATTTTTTATATTTCTCTTAATTTTACTTAAATAATTTTCTTCTGCTTTGCATTTCCTAATCGGAATTTTTTTCTATGAATTTAAAATTTGGAATTTTTCTATTATTCTCTGGTATTTTTTTATATATATTCACTTACCCATCATTATTATTTTACATTCTTATGAATGTATCATAACTATGATACATTTTCTTAAAAATAGAATTATATTTTTGAGTTATTTTTATTTTTCGATATATCCCTATTTACTCTATTATAGACTTTTTATCTTCTAATTTTAATTTTTTTATTAATTTAAACTATACTCTATCTTGTTTTTTATTTGAAATAAAATAAATTCTTATTTTGTTTGTTTATTTATTTATTTTATTCTTATCCTTTATTTTATTTCTCAATTTTACTTATTTACCGTATCTAGTTTTATTTTATTGTATTCTAACATTATTATTATCAGTATTTTTCTTATTGTTTTTTATTTATATTGTTTATATTTTAATTATTTTTTATGTATTTTTTTCTCTTATGCAAGTTCTTCTCGATTCATATATTCATGCTATGTGGCGAATGTTTGATTTGTTTTGCTGTCTTTTTGCTATTTCTAAAGTTCATTCACTGGTGTTGTCTTTTAATACTGAAATCTGATGTTTTTTTTTCTCAAGAGATGTGATATAAAAGGCGCTGACGAAAAGATGTTTTGGAAACATAAAAAATAATGAGAAATAAAATATTTTCAAAAACATCTTGGAAACGATCGTACGCCTAATAATAGTTGGTTGTGAATTCTTGGAACAATGTTCAAATTAAAAACTTAATATATATATATATATATATATATATATATATATATATATATATAATTATGAACAATTCTGAATAAGGGTTTAAAGCCACAAGATTTGACCCGTGAGTTCCTTAACACTATGAATAGTAGATAGGCAGAAAAATCCTTTGAATCCATTCAAAGTGGATTCTATTCTTTCAACTCCTAACTCTATGGAAAACAATCCATTTTGTTAAAATTGACAAATTATCTGGGTTATGTTGGTAAGTTGAGGATTCTGCCTTTTTCAGCCTCCCGCTCATATTCTAAGTGTTAGGGAATTTTGAACCCCCTTCCCCTTTCTCTCCAATAATGATCTGGCTTTGTTCGGCAGTTGTTAGTATATTTAACTACCTTTGTTTCTCAAATCTGCCTATCCTCTCTCTCAACAATAACAGTTTCTATCAATACTTGTCAGTTTTCTACTTTTCTTTTTGTTTAAAATTTTACACAACAGCTGTCTGACCTTAGACGTCACACACTATCATCTAATGAAAACCAAATAAGAATTCGACTTGAACAATGTTGAAAACGGTGCTTATACAGATAAGTGCACATATGAAAAACGCAGTTACACAGATGAAAATCGCAGTTCCAAATAAATTAACCGGAATACTCTTTGCTATACTTATATATCAGACAAAAATAGGTATATACACCAAAAATGAGCAAAAGTTATCGAGTAGAATTTTAATTAAAAATCAAAATCAGTCTTATCTTATTTTATGGATCTGCGATTGATTTGAGCGAAAAACATGTACATCAGGGGGAGGTAACTCAGTCTGTCAAATTAACAAGTAATAAATGAATGGTTATCAGCAAAATACGATAAAACTGATTTTTATTTTTTATTAAAATTCTACTCGATAATTTTTCCTAATTTTTGTTGAGGATACTTATTTCTGCCTGATATGTAAGTATAAGCAATCGTTTTTATTTGGAAATACGTTTTGCCCTCATCTATATAAGCACCTAGAAAACTTCACCTAACAAGCCATCTGACACTAGAGGTCACATAATACCATTTGCTGGGGAACAATTTCTGTTCCAAACAGAATTTTACTTAATAAACATGTATACGTTTATCTTTCCTTTCGATTTTTTATTTAAATGAAATAAATAACCTAAAATCCATGTTTGATCTCACTCAATCCAATTCTGCATCCTCATCTATTTACCCTACATCCCACCCTGTTACATGTGTATATATGTGATGAATGTTATACGCATGCATATATATAAGTTATTTTCCAGATGATGTTAATGACCAGCTTAATTTTTTTCATAGGTGGATGAAGAAAAGGCTTGTTTAATTTGTCCGACGCGAATCAGAACTCGTCGCACAACCGAAAACATTCAAAGTGAAATCACAGAAATTAACAAACGTGTTGAAGCCACAGAAAAAAGGTTTGACGTTATTTATTTTATTAAAAAAAGAAACACTTACAACTCTCATTTCAGGGTAATTGATTTTTATTCTTGTGAAATATACATTTACTGGCTGAAGTACCCATCTCTACTGAGTTTCTCAGTCGAGTAGATCTTGAAAATAATAACCATCATATCTGTTTTATAAGCTGGCATGTGTTGAATGGCTTTTAGAAATTGACTTCCAAATTAACCTATCTCTAGCCAGATCTTTATTTATCCTTCTTTCTCTCAAGTCTATCCTTATCACTTCCTCCCATGTTTTCTTTGGCCTTCCTTTGCCAACTGGCCCTGCTACCTTAACTGTTCTACATCTACTAAACTAAGAACTCTCATCCATTCTTTCAATGTGGCTATACCATTGGTCTCCTGTTCTGCATTCAGCACTCATATACTGTCTTCCTCTGAGGTCATCAAATCTAAGCCTGTCTTTAAGACTCACATTACACATCCGTCATATTCTAATATTTCTCTCCATGCAATGTATGTCCTCAACCTTCACTGGCCAGGTTTCACTTCCATACATCATCATATTGCGTACACATGCCTGATAAACTCTTTCCTAAAATAAATGAAACAAAACTTTCAAACTTGAGAGAGCAAAGATAACTTTGTATCTTAATGCGTATAAGCAGTGAAATTCTGGACAGAGTTTGCTCAAAAACTTACCCTTTTGTTCTATTTTTAATTCAATGGAACCTGCAGTGGGAAAGGGAAATAACCTAATTGTGTACTTTCATTTTAAGCAATGTCTTTGGCCATTTCTGTTTTAGAATTATATCTTCCTGGGTAAGAGTGGACGATTCTTACTTCAATGAAATGATTTGGGCTTTGTAACCACAAGAAAATCACTTGCTGACCCCCAACTAGTCTAAACGCTGCTCACTGTCTTTCTACTTAAAGGGTTGATGTACCATAAGACAATTCCAATCCATTCAATTACAATGACAGGGTTATCATTTTTTTAACTTTCTTTTTGGCAACAAAAATGAAAATATGACGAGAACATTGTTTCAGAAATTTTAAGTTGAGGATTGATAATTTGTATTATTCGAACTCTTATTCTTATCTTGTTTGCTATATTCACAATGTTTCAGTTGATGTAACCTCCGCATCCCAAGGGACACACACCTCAATTTTCCCAATTGTGGGTTGGTTACGTACAATTTTGTCAAAAAAATGTTACTTTTAAAAATAAATTTCTAATCTTTAATGATTGCAATACAAATCTTGCCCTTCCGTTTTTGTTTAACAGATAATAGAAAATATTTTAAATTTAGCTCTGAAAGATACGATTAAAAATTTGCTTATTTTAAATACAAACTTACATCCAACAAATTATTGTGACGATTGAAATGTGGTCACCCTTGGGATACACGGGGAGTTTACCATATCCTTTTAGATTCTTATGGGTCATCATATCTAGCAGTATCTCTGCATATGATATTGTGTGTATCTGAGAGGGAGTACAAAATGTTTCTCATATATATAAATCGTTTTTTAGAAATCATATATATTTTTTTAATATTTCATACACATGATATAGATACTTAGCCATGTTTGTTATTGATATGAAATGCAAAACAAAAAACTGAGAAAAGATAGTAACAGGTGTTCTTTAAGTTGTCAAAATAAAGTTTAATTATAAAGTATTCTTATCTTCCATTTCTGAAATTATTTGAAAGACATGAAACAGACTGAAAAAACTTTACCTTTTTTTTTCTGTTGATCAGACAAGGTGATCGAGATCTTACAACCCGCAGATTCCACGACACAAAAGAAGCTTTATGGAAAATTAAGAAAGAAGTTGCGTCACTAAAAAACTTTTTAAATGTAAGCAAATATTTTTTTTTCCTTTTTTCCAAGTATCATATTTTCTGTCAGATAAATGCTTTTCTTATTTTCCCTGTCAGTCCTACCATCACCTAAAAGAACCACTCTTACATGAAACTTATCCTTTAACTGGTACGCAATCTCATCAATCTTCCAAAGAAAGCAATTCACTGTTTTGATACCTCATTGTAATACAACTTCCTATTCCAGTAGTTTCTTTCCAAGAACTGCAGGTTTGTGGAACTCTCTTCCTGCTGACTGTTTTCCTCCTACCTATAGCTTTGGCCTTTTCAAGACTAAGGCCAATAGGCATCTCTTGTCCTTTAGTCCTCACATTATATGAACGATGTTTCTGACAAAGGAGTGAGAATTGTAGAAGGGTCGGAATCTATCCATCCAACACTTATCGTTGGCTAGTTTTTTACCTTGAAGTAGTTTTTTTTTTTAACTCCTTACATTAAGTGGCTTTATGCCTTGTCTGGAGCGATTTCAATAAAAAAAATGAAAAAGGTCAACAACTCCAGAAGTCTCCATTGCCACTGTAGTAAACAATAAATCAGCCTGCCAGAGAAGATTTATCGAGGTTCCGTTTTAGGATAAACACTCAGCATTTGTAAAGAGCACAAACAGCAGCGACAGGAAGAGGCTGTCAAGATCGCCACTTTGAATGTGGGCTCAATGACAGGCTGGGCCATTGAGCTCACTGAAGCCCTTAAAAGACGGTGCATTGACATTTGTGCTGTCCAAGAAACCAAATGGAGTGGAGTGAAATCGCGTGAATTGAGCAGTGGCTACAAGTTCTTGACCTTTTGGCTAAGATCAAAGTGTAGTATCTGTTCCGATGGATACTGCACCCCATAGACTGGTATTGTCTTGGCCTTTGGGGCTTGATTTACACCGGTCTATGGGTCTGTCCTGTGCAGTTCTAGGAGGTCCACCCTCCCAGGCTTCACCTCCCCTCTTTGGGGAGGAGTAAGTTTATTGCTTACTGCCTGAGGCGCCTCTACCAGGCAATTTTTAAACCCCACTTTCCCGACCCGACCTTGGGTCACATCTTACTTGTGGGAGTAAGATAAAAACTGGTCTTGTGCCTAACTCCTGGAGAGGAGTAAATCAATACAAGATCATTTACAATGGCAGCACTAAAACGAAGAGTGATGTTGGAATCATCGTATCCAGGTGATACCGGGATACAATGGCAGAAGTCCATCAATACGATGACCATTTGATGAAAGTCATTATTATTTCATCCAACTGTCCAATACACATATTCAGTGCGTATGTGCCACAAACTGACTTTTCAGCTGAAGCAAAAGAAGATTTTTGGGCCTTACTCGATGAAAAAGTGTCAGAAGTGCCACAAAAATGATTTTGTCATAATTGCACTTGAACGGACACGTCAGTTCAATCAGCGATGAGTACGGCTATGGTGGTCATGGATATAGCAACAGGAATCAAGATGGTAAGGGAGTACTCTACTTTGCCACAGTATATCTTCTCACTATTGTGAATATGTGTTTCCAGAAATGGCGATCTCATCTCCAGACCTATTATAGTGGAAACTACACATCATTAATAGATTTTATACTTACCCAAAAATTTGACATGAGTACTGTGCTCGATGCAAAAGTCACCCCATACGAGACGGTTGTCAACCGCTAGTCTAAATTCTGCTTAAAACCACCAAAAGAGAAAAGACCAAGGAAGAATGGTCCAGAAAAAAATAAAGTGGTGGAAACTTAAAGATTTGAAGACAGAAATGAAAATCACAAAGCCAGGCCGGAGACAGATTGACAAAGACATGTGGATATGGACCGAAGATGTGAGGAATAAGGTCCGCGAGAAGAAAAGGCTCTATCACTGTTTTCTTGTGGATAAAACAAACAAAAACTGGCAGAATTATTGCAAAGCAAGGCGAACAATAAAGAAAGCCATTGCTGTGACAATGGCAGAACGCTACAAAGATGTCAATCACAACTTGATACACATGTGATTGCGAGTGTGGCATCTATTGCCTAATCAGAACCCGGCATCATCAAACAGAAGATATTAGAAAGTTTGTGGGTGTAAATGACGAGCAGGGATCACTCATCCATGACCGAAAACTGGCCCCAGAATGCTGGGAAAAAATACTTTGATACAATCTTAACTGAAGAGTTTTCCTACCCACCAATAACAAGGGTTGTTCTTGGTTTAGTACCAGCGATCGAAATGGAGGAAGTAAACAAAGCTCTAAAACGGCGGGCAAAGCAACAAAACCAGATGACGTAGCAGCAGAGTTGTGGAAGTCATGCCGCCTGCATGCCAGTATATGGTTAGCTCAGCTTTTCAACCAGATTATCAGTGAAAAAAACATCCCTGATAAATGGCAGCTGAGCACAACTGTACCTATCTGGAAAAAGAAAAGCAACTCAGCTGACTGCAAATTATTGTCCCATCCTTTCTCATACAATGAAACTCCTTGAACGAATCATTGATCAACGCGTCTGACAGAAAAACCAACCCAGCCTTAATCAAGCTGAGTTTGTGAAAACCTTACACTAGTGACGCAATATTCATAGCATGGTTACTTCTTGAAAAACACTGCGAGAAACAAAAACCAATTCATGTAACCTTTCTTGACCTCGAAAAGGCTTTAACCAAGTACTGTATAGGGATCGGCTTGCACAAGTTGGTTTACGACTTAACATCAATAAAACCCGATTATTTAACAACTGATGAAAGGGTGCAGGATTCCATTACTCGACAATACCGAGCTTCCCTGAACAGATACCTTCAAGTATCTGTGGTCAAGAATCGCTGCTGATGGAAGCCTAGAATACCCAAGGTCATAGCATGCATGAATGCAGCCCGGCTGAAGTGGAGAGCTACAAATCCAGTGATGTTCGATAAAAAGATCAGTGACTGGCTGAAATCCAAGATCTATCGCTCAGGCATCCGACCAGTCGCAATTTATTGTGCTGAATGTTGGCCAGCCATAAAGGAGCTGCAGTATCATGGAGACGAAGACGCTGCGTGGATATTAGGCATCACCAATGACAACATTCATCGGCGATAGGGAGTGGCACCAATCGCCGACAAGCTTTGTGAATCTCTACTAAGATCGTACGATCATGTTCTGCGAGCCAACGACTGCTTTACCAAGGTGGTATACGGGCTGACAGTTGAGAGCCGACGGCCAAGAGGACGGCCAAAACAGAGTTCGCTTGATATGCTTCACAAGGACTTGAAAATCACTGGTGTGCATTTTGATCAGGTACAAGACCGAAGAAAATGGAGGGACAAAATAACATCTGCGGACCCTGCAATATGATGCGGGAATATACAGTGAGAAAGTAAATTTTTTAATTTACAACATTATTGATTTTTAAGTGGGAAATTTGATTTGTTTTTACGTACAATGTTTTGATTTTAATTTAATGATTATTGATAACTTTTGTCCAATCATTTTTTTAACTGATCATTTCTTAAATTTAACAGAAGGGAAATTCTTTGAAAAGGAAATACAAGATTTTTTACTATACTTATTGGTTCTTAAAACCTTTTGTTTTGTTGTCATGGATCATCCCACAATTAATGGCTGATCTATATAATACACTAAGGCATGTCATGTTTGTACATACGTTATCATCTTTCACACCCATTTTTTAAAAAATAAGATCGTCCGATCAACAAAGATGATAATTGGTGATTAATCTGATGTCGCTAAAGTTAACAATTCCGACTTTACCCGTTTTAAATGAATTATTCCAAAATCAACTTATGTTGTCCTGTCAATTAAAGCAGTACAATTTTAAAGAAATAAATTTCAAAAAGTGACATTTGTTTTAGTGATATGAAGAATATTTAGCTGACGATTATGTTTACGCTAAGAAGACAGAGAATATTTGTTTAAAAAAAAATTAAATCGCTACAATTTTAAATAAATAAATAAGAGACATATTCATTTATTTATTTAAAAAATATGTAGCTCACGATGATAATTATTTTTATGGAAAAAGAAAGTCATTTTTTTCTTCATAGTGTTGACCCTGACAGACATTATTTCAAAAGGAATCTTATTAATCATACGTTTTGATTGCTTGCCATCTATAATTTTTATATGAACTTGCCTAAAACCAAAGTGCTGGTGTGTGGCTCTAGTCTACAATCCCTAAGGGACTCTGGTCAGTATCCGTGTTCTGTGTGCCGGAAGGGTGTTAGAATCAATGTAATACAACCTGTGCCTACTGTGGGTTTACAAAAAGTGCAGTCACCTGAAAGTTAAGTTAGCCCCAAACTCCAATTTCAAGTGTAGGAGATGCAGGGGACAGGTACATCATATTGATGGCCTCCCCACAAAGAGATGGCACTAGATGACAATACCCTAGAAGTAATAGACATGTTCTGCTATCTAGGAGATATGCTGAATGCAGATGGTGAATGTGAACTCTGTACGACTACAATAGTTAAGGCAGGTTGGGCGAAATTTCATGGGTTGTTGCCTCTGATAACATCATGCTTGTTTCTTCTCTACATCCTGGGTAAGTTGTATAGCAGCTGTGTCAGGAGTGTCATGATATATGGCAGTGAATGCCCTCACCCGTCTGCAACACAATGACAGATCCATGATCAGATGGATCTGCAATGTGAAATCTGACCAAACCCAGCACATCAGGTAAAAGGATTTGCTGAAAGAATTGCACTTGCCCAGTATGGAGGTTATCTTAAGAGTGAATCGATTATGCTGGTATGGTCATGTGGAATGTTCATCCTTCTGGATAAACCGTTGCAGAAGCATGAATGTCCTAAATCGCAGGAAGGTTGGCCGGCCAAGAAAAACTTGGAAGCAAGTGATTGGACAAGACTGCCTAGAGTGGAATTTGGAGACTGCTGACCCACTGAACTGTTAGAAGTGGAGAGTGAGCTTGCGAAATATCAGAAAACATCTGAACCCTGAAAAGGGAAAAGTGACGTTAAATGAATAGAAGAAATGGTAAGTTATATAGATTGATGTAGAAAGCACCGTGGAATTTCCACAGGATCCTGCGAATATAATAAATCAAGAAAGGCAGATGACTCCAAGTTGGACTTTTTTGTTTTAATAGTTACATTTCCTAGTAAGGGAGAAGGTTAGCAATTTGCAGTAACTCGTAGATAATCAAATCAAACCATTATTTTAACTCGATTTCTGTGCGGAGATCTAAAATTTCTGATGAAAATGTAATTTCTCATTCTCAACGTTGTAATGTAATGATAATTTATTAATACATTTTGTGATTCTTTTCTGTCAACTTGCAGCATCTCGATGAAGTGATGGAAATTCGAGACAAAGCGTACAAGTCGTGTCGTCTGGTCATTGCGCTTCGGATGAAGCAGGTTTTTGTGGTCTTTCTGCATAGTCGTCAATATGTTGGCCAGTTGAGTTTTGATCATGAAAATGAAACGCTTGATATCTCGGTAAGATTTTTTTTTCTTTTCTTTTTTAACCCCCTTCTATCTCACTAGCCGCACCCTTCTCTCTCTCTCTCTCTCTCTGTCTACCTTCCTTTCTCTCTCTCTCTTTCTCTCACCACCCCAAATTTGTTTATTTTTTTCCTATTTTAGTACGTGTCAATGTAAGGGAAGATAACTTTTTCCTGTGCTTATACAGATACACATGATAAACACATTTCCAAATAAAAATTGTTTATACTTCCATATCAGGCAAAAATAAATATCCTCACCAAAAATTAGGAAAAATTATCGAGTAAAATTTTAATTAAAAATAAAAATCAGTTTTATCATATTTTGCCGGGCGCCATTCATTTATTACTTGTTTATATGACAGACTGATTTACATGTTTTTTTCGCTCTAATCAATGACGGATCCGTTAAATATGGTAAAACTGATTTTTATTTTTAATTAAAATTCTACTCGATAATTTTTGCTAATTTTTGGTGTAGATAACTATTTTTGCTTGATATATAAGTATATCAAAGAGTTTTCCGGTTAATTTATTTTTAGGCGATTACTTGTTGCTTTACGAGATTTTTTCTTTAGGGGGAGGGGGCTTGCCACTCGGACTAGGGCTAAATTATGTTTTGAGGAGAAGGGGGAGTCTTGCTACTCGAACTGGTAGTGGTAAGGTTAAAGAAATTTTCTTTTAGGTGGGAATACTACTCAGGATTAGTGGTAAAGTAATTTATCTCCCATAGCAAAAATATTTTTTGGTTAATGCTTTAAAAAGCTAGAATGACCTAGAAATGGAGAACCATTCTACATTAAATTTCAACCACATGGTAGATGTAAGCGCATGGCTCCTTAGTTTGGGATTTTGAAGAGTTGTGAAATTCATCTTGATTTCAGATATTTTTGCTGTCGGCCAATCACATTCCTGTTTATGTGAGTGTGTGTTCCTCAATTCTTGCACATTATTATTATTTTTTTAAAATATAAATCAAATATTTATTTAAAACAAAAAAGCTATAGCATAATATAAAACACTATTGTAAAATAACATATTTCAAAACAATTAAAAAATTAAATGCACCAGACTGCATTTTAGTTTCTTCATAGTTTTATAATAAAAATGATTTACTTTGTATTTTGACATTTTAACAGAATTTGGAGGGAATTAAACTGTCGAATAGGAAGTTATTTCTTGCTTTAAAATTCTGAACAAATCATGTATTAAAAGTTTTGGAAGTTATTTACACACAATAATTTTATTACGGTAACACTACCTTAAGAAAATAAGCTATAGCTATATGACAATTTTGTTCCATTAACAATTTCATGACCAACCGATGCCTTAATAATTACATTTAGTATTTAAATTCTTATTAAATAAAAACATAATCCTACTAAAAAAAAAATTATTTTGCATAAAAAAAGTGGGGACGTAGATTAGAAAAAGCTTAAGAAAAATTAAATTAAAATGACTACAGCTAGTATATATATATATATATATATATATATGAACCTCCTATAGAAGGTCCTAGTACCCCCATTACCCAGGAGATGATCACTGAAGCAATCCGTAAAATGGGAGCTGATAAAGCAGTTGGGCCATCTGGTATAGTTGCTGAGATGCTCAAACCAACCGGTGAACTAGGGGCCAGTTTGGTGCATGAACTGATTGAAGCCATCATCAGAGAAGGATGCATACCTAAGGAATGGGAAGACAGCATTATAGTAAGTCTGTACAAAGGTAAAGGCAATGCATTAAACTAAGGTAACTACCGTGGACTCCAGCTCATTGATCAGGTCATGAAAGTCCTGGAAAGAATTGTTGAACAGCTGATCAGACAACAAATACAGATTGCTGATATGCAATTTGGCTTCATGCCCGGTAGGAGCACCACAGATGCAATTTTCATCATACGCCAAGTAATGGAGAAACATCTAGCAGCAAACAAACCACTGTACATGGCATTTGTAGATTTGGAGAAAGCTTTTGACCGTGTCCCCAGAAGGGTCATCTGGTGGGCCCTGCGAAAGCTGGGTGTTACTGAGTGGTTAGTTCAGGTGATAACATCTATGTACACCAATGTACGTAGTCGGGTACGAGTCGGTAACAACTACAGCGACGAATTTGAGGTTAGAGTAGGCGTCCATCAGGGATCTGTCTTAAGTCCCCTTCTATTCATCATTGTACTCGAGGCTCTATCACTGGAATTCCATACTGGCTGCCCGTGGGAGCTGCTATATGCCGATGACCTAGCGATCATTGATACTTCACTTCAGTCACTCAAGGAACGTATGGATAGATGGAAGAGTAGCATTGAGGAGAAAGGTCTCAGAGTGAACATGGGTAAAACTAAGGTCATGATCGCAGGTCCAAACCTCAGCTTACTACAGAAAACAGGAAAATACTTGTGTGCTGTATGTCTGAAAGGAACTGGCAGCAACTCAATCATCTGCACTCACTGTTCAGGTTGGGTCCACAAAAGGTGCAGTGGCATAAAGGGCTCTCTCAAAGCAGATCCTCACTTTAAGTGCTTTCGTTGCACTGGCACGGCAAGACCAATAGATGGCAGACCACTGACGGAGATGGATACTGGTGACAACAAACTGGAAGTAATGACAGACTTTTGTTATCTTGGAGATGTGCTATCATCAGGTGGAGGCTGTGAACTTGCGGCAGCTACACGTTGCAAGTGTGCCTGGAAAAAGTTTACGGAGCTGCTACCAATCCTGACAAACAAACACCTGCCAACAACTACGAGAGGGCGTGTATACTCCTCATGTGTCAGAAGTGTGCTGTTGTATGGCTCAGAAACTTGGGCTGTCTCTGCTGGCATACTAAAGAAGCTGCGCCGTAATGACAGGGCAATGGTCAGATGGATCTGTTTGGTGAGGCCTGAACAGTACGTTTCTTTTGGATCCCTGCTCTCACAGGTCGACTTGAAAAGCCTTGTGGACATCATGCGGAAGAACAGACTGCGTTGGTTGGATTACATTGAGCGTAGCGATGGCTGGATTGCTAAAGTCCGACAGTTAAATGTGCCAGCAGAGAACATCACCACTAGCAGACCCAAGTTGACTTGGGAGGACGTAGTCAAACGTGATAGGAAGGCCATGGGTATGGATTCCATCAAGCCTTGCCAAAGACAGGAGTGGAGAGGAAGACTTAGATTTCGAGACTAGACAATCAGGCCCCACCCTCATCAGAGGATTAATTGTGGCCTGATTCAACAAATAAACCGGTTGATGATGATGATATATATATATATATATCTTGTACCAAAATAATTAAAAAAAAACTAAGATACACTTGGTATGAATATTTTTAAGATACACTCTGTATGAATAACAATCATCTGTATGAAAACAATCATCTGTTCTGTTAGTAGCAATATACTACAGTTGAGAATGTAACTGGAGCATATAAACCGTATTTGTAGTCTTCATTTGTATGTATGTGTGTGTGTGTGTATAGATATATATATATAAACACAAAACTGTACTTTATATGAAGAGAGATAAATATTGCATGTTAATATGTATTGATGACAATCTTTTTTTTAATGCAATCTGCCCAAGAGAGTACATAGATAGTGACAGCAGTGCTAATATTAAAGTAGGAAAATAATTTTCAATATTTCAGACTAGAAATAAATCTTTTGAGAATGTCTTGGAGAAATGTGATATAGTTTTCAGCTAGACACAAAGTCTCCATTATAAGCTTATTGATATAGAAGCTAGTGTGTGTGTTCGTCACTGAAGTAGTGCAATCTGAAAAGTCGGTGCTTATTTAGAACAGGGTCCCTGTAGAAAATTATTTTCATGTAAAATCAGTATTTTGTACTTACTCAGTCATAGTTTCTCACTCACGGTACGAAAAAGAATTTAAAAATATCAAGTAGAACTTTAATTAGAACGATTTTTCCATTTCCATAAGGGCGATATACAACGTCTATTCGCCGACA
The DNA here is from genome assembly GCA_963556195.1 of Sepiola atlantica. NCBI lineage: Eukaryota > Metazoa > Mollusca > Cephalopoda > Sepiida > Sepiolidae > Sepiola > Sepiola atlantica. The sequence continues at coordinate 92,465,956 of OY744522.1, read as the reverse complement.
TTTTGGGTGTGGCCGATTGATAGAATAGCTAACTAAGGGCAGGTAAGTGTCGCGAAATTGCAGAACGGTACCCAGTTACCATGTAAATAATAAAAAAACAAGAAAGCAATAAATGTACATTTTATTAATCTATAAAATTATATAGTGGAAAGTACCCCAGTGAAGAAATCAAAAATAATTATTTAATTTTAATTTTTTTTATTTAAAAATTTTTTTTGGCTATTCCATCGGTCGCTCACACCCAAAATGTCGGCTCACACCCAAAATGTCAGCGAATAGACGTTGTACATCACAATGGAAAAATCGTTCTAATTAAAGTTCTGCTTGATATTTTTAAATTCTTTTTCGTACCGTGAGTGAGAAACTATGACTGAGTAAGTACAAAATACTGATTTTACATGAAAATAATTTTCTACAGGGACCCTGTTCTAAATAAGCACCGAAAAGTCATTCGTTTTGTTAATAAAATGCTTTGCAATAATTAATCATGTTTCTTGCGACATCAAAGAAAATGAAAGAAGAAAAAAATTCCTGGATCTTCATCCTTCTTTGGATCCACACTAAAATATAATGGAGTATTTTTTTTAGCCAAGTTTAGTTGAAATCCTCTTGATAGTTTTGTTTTCTTGCTCGTAAATGATGTTGCACAAAATGTTTTTAAACAATGACTTTGATCCTTGTCTTTACCCCCCCCCCCCCCAAAAAAAATAAAAAACATTTGATCATTTTTATTTTGTCCTTTATTTTTAACTAGCATCGTTATTCACCATTGGCCACAGGTCATGGACAACAAAATAGAAGAATGAAAAAGTGTGTAAACATCTTTCTTTTAAAACTTCTCTCTCTCTCTTTCCCCCTCTCTATCTATCTCTTCCTCTTTCCCCCTCTCTATCTATCTCTTCCTCTTTCCCCCTCTCTATCTATTTCTTCCTCTTTCCTCTCCTCTCTCTCTATCACCCCTTCTTTTGCTTTCTCTGGCAACTGGGGAAAAAATCATTGACAAATTAATATATAAAAACATTAAAAACTTCCTGTGAATGTCAACCCCCTAACTAATTCTTTTCCTGTTGATCACTAAAAGAATGAATATTAAAAAAAAAACTGTCTTTGACTTTTAGCTGGACACAACTTTCCTTCATATAATAGATTATTACCCTTCCTTTTTATTTATTTTTTGTTGTTTTTTTTTTTATTTGTAGGTGAATCCCAAAAGATCTGAAGGTGGTAAATCTGGCAAAAATGTGAAATCATTATCTGGTGGTGAGCGGTCATTCGCCACAGTTTGTTTCATTTTAGCTCTGTGGGGAGGAACGGAATCGCCGTTCCGTTGTCTTGATGAGTTTGATGTCTTTATGGTGAGTAGACAAACATGTTGGAGATGGTGGAAGGGTTTCACCTTTTTCATGAAAAGACCTTTATAGAATTGTTATAGGGTCAGAGTGTGGATTACTTATAATAGGTGTTTTTTCCCTTTATCCGTTTGATATCTGATGAAATTGTGAATAGATCTCTCTTGTCTGTTTCTTTCTAACTCTTACCTCCCCAACCTACCCCGATAAAAAAAAAAAAAAAAAAAAAAAAAAAAAAAAAAAAAAAAAAAACAAACATGTATTTACTGGACGTTCTTCCCAATTAATTTTATTATTTATATACAACTAGAACGACTACCAGTGTATTATTTAAAATATAAAGTGATGGATAGCATCAAATAATTTTGAACATTAGAAAATTTAGTCTATTAACGATTTCCATTCAGAATAACTGATTTGCAATTTCACTTATTTTCCTATTTATTTATTCAAATAAATATATTTCATATGTATTTTATTCAAAAATTCCATCAGCAATAAACAAATTCTGGATTAAGATCTAAAATATTTTCCTTAACTTTTCAAATACTGAAATGATGATGTCTTATTATTTTGTTTATTTCTAATTTTATTATTAAATATTGTTTTAATTTGCAAAGATCTTCACTTATAGAAAGTTTGCAGATATCATTTTTTGACAAAACTTGGTGATGAAGCTGCTGAATTAATGTGTTTTAAACAGATGAATGCTCTGTATGTATGTATGTATGTATGTATGTATGTGTGTGTATATATATATATATATATATATATATATATATAGGATCAAGAGAAGAATAGGGACCCCAGATCATTAACACAAGACGCGGGACATATTTTGGAAGTCACCGGTTGACCTCGCAATACACGTGGTCTCTATTTACAAAACACTTGTAAATAGATCTTTTATTTATGGTAATAAATGCAGTATATTTCGGAATTTTTTTTTTCTTTTAACATGTTAATATTTATTTTAAGGCAGAGAGTTCATAAATAAACATGTTTTCTTTTAAAACATGTTTTTGTGTCACTATTTACAAGACAACTCGGGTTTTTTTTCTTTTAACATGTATACGCTTTTTTAAAAATCGGCTGACTTGTAATCTGTCGTTTTACAATAAACAAAACAATTTATCATTTTTTTTTTAACTTTTATTTACTAAATAAAAAACAAATTTTAAACGCAATTCTATATTTCGTGTTGTGTATTTTAAGAAAAAGTGGATACTTTTTTTTCTTTTCGTAGGGAGGCGAGTAACTAGCAAAGTTTTATTTATTTGTTTATAATTGTTGCTTACAGAAAAAAAAAGAAAAAACTTCATAAATTTTAAATTGCTTCCGTTTAGAAACTGATTTTTGAAGTCTAACTCCGCCCTCGTGGGGAGGCAAAACGAAAGATTACAAGTCAGCCGATTTTTTAAAAAGCGTATATATTTCGTTTATTTATTAAAATAACTTGCGTAATCATCCGTTTTGCCTCCTCAGGCTAGGAGCAATGTGTAGTATGGAAAAATCCTTCTAAACTGAGGTAAGATCCAGAGTGCCCCTTTTTGGGAAGCTTGATTTTTCCCTACAAAACGAAAGATTACTTAAGTACGGTGATAATATTTCATACCCCCCCCCCCCCCATTTCTGCCCTCGTGAAGTTTTTTCCTTTTTTTCTTTAAGCAACAATTATAAACAAATAAATAAAACTTCGCTAGTTACTCGTCTCCCTACGAAAAGAAAAAAAAGTATCCACTTTTTCTTAAAATACACAACACGAAAAAAAATTCCGAAATATACTGCATTTATTAACATAAATAAAAGATCTATTTACAAGTGTTTTGTAAATAGAGACCACGTGTATTGCGAGGTCAACCGGTGACTTCCAAAATATGTCCCGCGTCTTGTGTTAATGATCTGGGGTCCCTATTCTTCTCTTGATCCATATATATATATATATATATATGTGTGTGTATGTATGTATTACAGAAGATCAGAACAACATTGGTACCGTCAGTTTCAAATCCAAACAAAGAGGACCTATACTTGGTCTCCTATGCCGGACTCTCTTCAGCCTGTTTATCTTAAACGGCATAGGAGACCAACTATAGATCCCTTTTGTTTGGATTTGAAACTGACGGTACCGATGGTGTCCTGATCTTCTGTAATACATATATAAATAAATATTACGTTGATATTTTTGAATTTCTAGAATTCTTATTCCAATTTTGATAAAAATCCATTACATAATTTTGATTCAAGAAAATATCTAAAATTATTTATTTAAAAAAATTTTATTTTTTCAGGACATGGTAAATCGGCGGGTCTGTATGGACATGATGTTGCAAGTTGCAAAAGAACAAAGGGCCAGACAGTTTATTTTCCTCACACCCCAAAATATGAGGTTAGTTGTTATTGCTCCTTTTTCATTGCATGTACACCAGAATGTGGTGCATTTCTTTTTTAGCACTAAATCCTGTTCACTTATTAAATGCGATTTAATTAGCTAATGAGACTTATCCCCCTTTGCTAATTAAGGGGTTGGAAAGAGTCTCTATTTACTTGCCTATCCAGAACAGCAGAGTTAAACACAAGGTCGGTTTTTAATGTGGAGAAAACCCACCATAACGGGGCACTTGGGATTGGAACAAAATAAACATTGCCTCAGTCTAGAACAGGGGCGGGCAACCTCCGGCCCGCGAAGGCTTAGCATCCGGCCCGCCACCCTGCTAGGCTTTATTATTGCAATCCGGCCCGCGGACCTTTCAGTAAAACTCATATTATTTTGTGACATAGACGTAAAAGTAGGTTTCAATTAAGATTTACAGTGGGATGAAAATGTATAAATATCAGCGAGCGATGATGCATGTATATTTCATTTTTCTTTAACTATTAAGAGATAAAAATAGAAGAAGAGAAAGAGAGAGGCAAAGAGGAAACGTGAGACGAGGAAAGAGCATGAAACATAGAACCTATCTGAGGTGTGTCAAAACGAATGCTGGATCAACTTGCTACTTCCCCCGTCATTATGTTTTATGATTCCAAAATGGCTCTTCGTCGGCGCCTTTTATAACATCACATACAGAAGTCTATTGAGAAAAAATATCAGATTTGTAGAGTATTCAATGCAATTTTTGTACAATTTATTCATGTAAACAAAATATAGTAATTCTGAGATTTCGTTGTTCACTCCGGCCCGTGATCTCCTTCCAAAAGTCACATCTGGCCCTCACTCTGAAAAGGTTGCCTGCCCCTGGTCTAGAAGTATACCTTTACTGACCGAGGACAGACCAGATACTGCACTTTGATTCCAGCCTCAGAGTCAATGTTTGTTGATGGCACTTTCTGCTAATTTGCATAGCACTTTTTAGGCTAATCTTTAAGCCAATCATAACTGATCCCTAACTTCTTGACATCTATTTAGTTTTCTTTCCTTTTTGAAGGGACAAGTCTTTTGAAGTATTGCTGTTTAAAATGAAATCTATTAGTACTATCCTCTGAAGGGTTAATGCCGTAGCAGGTATATTAGTACTATGCAACGTGTATGTATACATATGATACTCATTTCATTTCCGGTAGATATAAATGTTGCAAGATTGAAATAAACTTGTAACATTTGTTGAAATTCCTTTCATTTACCTTTTTTCTTTAAAAATCTACATCATGTTGTATTTCCTTTTTTTATTTAAATATATTCTATGCTAAAAAGTAAACAAATAGATTTCCAAAATTTATTATTTCCTATTCTAATAAAAATAGTCATTAAATGTTTATATTTTTTGTTCAATCTTTTGTTTTATTGATCGTACAAATGTTGATGAAATTTAATTTGATTAAAATCTGAAAGATTTTTTCCACCATGTTTTCGTGGATATGGCCGTTTAGTAGTAATAGCACTACACCAAACATTCTTGGTTTTGTAAAAAACACATTTGGTGAAACCAGAAAACAATGTTTTTTTTTGTTTTTTTTGTAAAACCACCCATCTCCAGTATTTGTAGATGAATTGTCACAGTTGAATCGTATTTGTAGGTAAATTGTTTCAAACATGTTCTGATTGGAATGAATACATTAAAAATTGATTTTTGCTACAGTATGTTTTCTTTCTTTTTAGTTACGTGGTGTGTCCAACAGCAAAGATCTTCCGAATGCCTGACCCTATCCGCTTGAAAGGAGGTCAGAGGACTTTAGATCAGATGCAGACAACTGAAGATGATGAAGATGTAGCTACGACTGAATAATGAGAACCGAAAATTATAAAAGAAAAACATTTTTAAAAAATACAGATTTTTATTTAAAAAAAAATAAAAAAGCCAAAAACAAAAAAAAGCAAGCAATTGTATTTTCTGCCAGGCAAGATTTTATTTAATATTACAAATAAATTTTCAACTGTTGAACTATTTTTTATTAATTCAGTTATGTCTTCAGTTTTGATAAAAATAATTTTGTTTTCATCGTTTTTCTTTTGTTTTTTTGTTTTTTTTCTATTAGGATGAACAGAAAATATTTTTGTGTGTACTGCATTCGATCCATTGTATATTATGTTATTTTTCAAGCATTTTTGGTAAAAATCCTTTTAAACATGTATTCTATTTTTTTCTGGAATAAATTTAATTTTCATCACTCTATTCTTGTATAAACTTAAATTTTATTTGTTGATGAATTGTGTCAGTGTTCAAACATGTCACAGTAAGATGCATTGTGATTTATGCCACTTGATTTATCAGTGCTTCAATTCTGAAATTTATCTCAAGATATACTCAGTCTTGTTTTGGTCCCCCGATTTTATAAATCAGGGGACTTATGTTTTGAGGCATGTCCGTTCGTCCGTCCGGATTTTTCTCGATTGAATTTCTCTGAAATTTTGCATGAAGTTGTAACTTTGGTCAGGTTAGAAAGTGACGTTCTCCGATTTTTGAAAAACAATCTGGTTAGCCCCCCAGGGGGTCAAAAGGCCCCGAAATGGCAAAAAATGACATTTTTTGCCCCATAACTTTTCATCCATCCATTCAATTTCTCTGAAACTTGGCCAAAATGTGGAGGCAATTGTTCCTAGTAGAAAATAAGTATCGCTGACCTTGGGAAAAATCTGGTTCGCGCCCCCAGGAGGTCAAAAGCTCTCAAAATGGCCAAAAATGACCCTTTTCTCCCATAACGTTTGATCCATCCATTCAATTTTTCTGAAACTTGGCCAAAATGTAGAGGCAATTGTTCTGGATATAAAATGAGCATCCTTGATCTCAGAAAAATTCTGGTTCGCACCCCCAGGGGGTCAAAAATGCCCCAAATTGCCCAAATTTATTGCATTTTACACTCGCCACATCGAGTCACATACAGAGGGGGACCACGCATGTGCGGCTTGTTTCTTCTAGTTATGTTGTGTGTCCAACTGCGAAGACTTTTCAAATGCTGCTTGAAAGGAGGTCAGAATACTTTAGATCAGATGCAAGCAATCGAAGAATTGTTACGGCTGAATAATGAGAAAAAGATTAAATAAAAAGCCTAGAAAGACTTTCTGTCACCAGTGTCCATATCCAAGTAAACTTAAATCTAAGTACTTCTCAAAAAGCTGTTTTCCTTAACATATGACTCCGCTCCGCTAGTCATCCTCTGGCATCATTATGTAATATGTTAGGCCACATATTTATTGATTGACTCATGTATATAGTTATTTAATTATCTTAATCTGGCAGAAGTGCATTTAAACAAATATCATGTACAATCACTGTCTACTGGTCAAAGTGCACATGAGATCGATGTCCACAAATGCGTTTATTATTTTCTTGTATGTTAGTGTCAAAAATTATGAGGAAGGATGCATACTAAAAGTGTGAGCCACACAAATCAATCATTTGTGCATGCTAAACAAAAATAAATAAAAACTACAAAGATTTATGTTCATGCTTGAATACATTTGAATTCATCATATTCGGTCTAAATTAGTAAAAAAAAATTTTTCTGCCACTCATCCTAAGTGCAAATGGCAAGCCCACCCTAAAAGAAACCTTCCTTAATCCTACCACTACGAGTGGCAACCCCCTACAAAAAAGCCTCCTTTAACCCTAAGTATGAGTAGCAAAGTAAACCTCTTAAAACCCACATGTAATTGCCTAAAAAAGTAGACCCTAAAAAAAAAAAATGTGCAGAATTTATCTCCCATAGCAAAAACAAAACTGGTTGCCTATTCTAAAGTGTTAGAATGGCCCGGTGATGGGGGATCATTTTACTTAAATAAATCTTTTTTTTTTCATGGTATTCACACATAAAAATAAAAATCTCATTTTTGGGGAGGGGGGTGTTTAACGTAGAATGTTAATCTAAAATAATTTTTTTTATACTGAAAGTATCGACTGATATGTTTTAACTTCATTTTTGTTTTTACATTTTTTACATAAAAAAATGTTCAAAGTTTATTTTGTGTGTTAAAAACGGATTTTATGTTCAAGAAATAAACAAGAAAAAAAAATGGTCGTTAGCAAAAGAAAGACCCAGTTAAGGGAAGGGAAGGAGACATATATATATATAACTTTAAAAAATAAAAATAAAATAATTAAATTAATACTTTTGATTTTAAGATTTTCTTTTAAATTTAAAGACATGGAAAATTTTTACAAAAATAAAACTTAAATTATTTTTCTAAATTTTATTAAATTCAATCATGTTTTTATTTTGATTTTTAAACTCTCCCCTTGGAAAATCTTTAAAAAAAAGTTTTAAATCAATTTTGTTTTTAAATAATCAATGAAATATAAATGTAACTTAGTTTAATTGCATTTTTTTTTCACATCACTAATTTGACTTAAAAAGAAAGAAAAAACTTTTTTTTTTGCATTATAACTAAAAATGTTAGAGAATATTTATTCTCCTTGGCAACATAATTTTCATTATAGACAGACATCAAATATTGAATAAACGATCATCTACCTTGTATACACCAATACTTCAGCTAGTTAGTACTTTAATACATTTTCTGCTTTGAAGAATTAAAGAAAAAAGTCCAAAAGAAAAGTCCGAAAAAAAAAAGCCAAAACAATTCAAGATTCTAATTGTTTTATTTGTTCTTTAATGGCATTAATTCTGAGATTGTAGAATTGAGCAACTTTTCTGCGAGTCCTTTTCACAATTTCCTGATCATCACAGAGCACATTACTGGCCAATGTCCGAACAAAGACATTCCCTTCTTCGTTGGAGTAGAAAGGCTGGATATTAACATTTGGGGTCACATAGTTCCACTTGATTTGCTCTGGATCCCATGACTTGAGTTCTATCTCTGCCACATAATCCTGAAATGTAGTTGAATTGCACGAAGATTGATGCCCAGGCACGCACCAGCAGTTTTCATAAGTCTGGCAAAGATGGCCGTTCCGCCATCTACGCTCGTCTGAGGATAGCTCTGCTCTTTGAACATCAGAGACGATTCTGTTTGCCTCGGCTTCAGATGCGTTTGAATCAACCACAGGTACAAAATGGATCTGGTAGCGTTCAGGTTGAACTGACGGTTTATAACGCCGCATTAGGTTATTCATATTCACTCGCAGGTGGTCTTTTTGAAAAATACTTAATTTCAAACCATCGATAACACCAGTATCAGACACACCCAGGTACACAGTGCCACCAAACTCGCTATTTAAAAAGGCATTTATGGAACGAGATATTGATCTTTTAGTACGTGAACCGTACTCTTGTGTCCACGGTGGAAGGTCCTCAACGGCCATTGAAGTGTGACGCTTGAATTCATGCTGTGAGTCTTCTTCACATGCCATCAGGTCACCTTTTCGATAGTAGGAACTACATCGTTGGGAGACTGAAAAAAAAACAATATGTTTATTAGGGTAATGGTTCTAGAAAATGGTAGGACAGTTATTAGATAGATCCAAGCATCTCTAAGTAGGTATCACAAACCAGCCAGTTTAGTGTGCAAAAATATAGTGAGATTCTCTTCAATTTCAACTTGCGGAAACTCGTTTATATTTTAGGTTTATTTTAATAAAATTTGGATGTAAACAAAATGTAATCTTTTCTCTTTATAAATGTACGATTATTTTTCTTGTGTCAATAATTGTTTTTACAGACTACTTCAAGTATACTATTGATGTTTTTCAACTTTTCAAAAAAGTTGGGTGTGGCGCCGAACACATCATAAGATAAGTTGTTTTTTTTGTTTTGTTTTGCATTTATACTAAAAATGTTGTAAATTGTCGATCTTATTTCTTGTTTGTTGATAAGACTAAAATTTATTTTAAGTGCTTGCTTGGCAGGATTACAGCTAGTTTAAAATGAAAGACAGCAATAATCTCAACTGTTTTAATTTCTTGCTGGGGCTCTGAAATACCTGACTAATACACAAGCGCAGGTTATCTCCTCTCGGTGAGATGGGCCTGTAGACCTTGTCAGGTCATCATCTAGGAGAATGGAAAACTCTGATAAAAAAAAAACGTGCCACTGATTACTCGCATCTTGGCAACAAACTGTGGGGGAAAGAGGCCTCGTAGTCTTGATCGACAACCTTCCTAGAGCTGGAGTCTCGAACAAAATATCTGGTTTGCAAACCTAAAATTGCTTAAGGATAGACGGGGCTCTACCTATCGCATGGCCTTCACACTCCTTCGTAGTCTAGTAGTCAGGAGCAGAGGTACTAACGTTGAGAGTCAAAGACACCCAATGCTTGGCCTTGTTTTCTGACTAGGACAATGAATGCTTTCTCTGTATCTGGGCAACTTGGGGAAAGTTTTTTGTCACTAAGTCTCACATGACTAGTTTGGGTCGCACTTGTTCCGACAGGTTGAGGGTACACGTTAGACAGCTTGTCTGGCTGTTATTTCCGACTGTTAGTACAGAAGCCCTAACTATTAGGTAGCGCTAAGAACGGCTGCTCCATCAGCAGTTGTATAATATCGTGGGTAACTGTACGTGCCATGTCGCACATGGAAAAGGGACCCTACAGTTATCCCCGGTAGCTTTCCCAAGGCCACAATCCCCATGGACCAAGTCACGACTAATGGACTGGTTGTGTGAGCTTATTGGTACCAAACAAGCACCCACTTTGCCCTCCCTACTCTATCTAAAAAAAAAAAAAGTGACATTACAAAGTAAAAAAATCAAACCTAAACCAAACACCCACCAAAAAACATCTTTGCATCTGCCCTTGAGTCTAGCATTCACTAATATCCAAGGACTAAGAATACACATCAACGACGTAGAAAACTTTCTCCTAACAAACTCCCTAGATATCCTAGCATTAAGTGAAAGAAACCTTCAATCCTCAATCTCCTCTCGCCACTTTGACGTGACTGATTACCTCCCACTCTACCAAAAAGACTGACAGGCTAGGGGTTTATGTTCAGAACACCCTCCCCTTGACTAGAGAACATGCTTACATGTGCTATAGATTGACCTTACATCACAGCGTTAGTTACTTATATTTCTTATACTATTCTCCTTCAACCCAGGATCGTACCCTGCTTAACTTTGTCTCTGAAAGCATAGATACAGCACTCTCACTTGACTTGAATGCCTAAATACATGTGTTTGGGGATTTTAATGCACACCACTGTGACTGGCTGGAATTCCCAGCTTTACTGATACAGCTGGTAACTACGTATAATTTCTCCTTAGCTCACTCTCTTTCACAGACTGTCACTTTCCCGACCCGCCTCCCTGATCGTGTAGACCAGCAAGCCTCACTTCTCGATCTATTCTTGACCTCACTGCCCGTTCAGGAACGCCGATCACATTGTGGTAATGATTGATATCACCCTAAAAAACTCGTCCCAAAGCTGATGAGCCGTTGCTCAAAACGACAAGATACTACAAGCAGGCTGATTTTGATTCCATCAGAGATCACATTAGCGAGAAACTTTCTCACTCCCAGCTGATCAGTGCGCAAATGAGTTAACCGAATGGGTCAAAGTAGGCATTGAAGCATATGTCTGCATGCGAAAATTCTTCAGCAAACCCCACTCTCCTCAATGGTTCACCTCGGAATGTGTAGCTGCTATTGCACTGAGGCAACAAGCATTCCGACAATTCGGCCGCCATAAGTCAACTGTGAATAGACATAAATTTAAAGAGTCAAGAAAAAATTGTAAAGTAGTGATAGGTGAAGCAAAGAGAAGGTATACAGAGATAACCAAAAAACGCATTCAGTCACAGAAACTAGGTACTCGCGATTTCTGGAAAGTCTACAATAGTGTGGTGAACAATGGAGAATCAACAATTCCCCCGCTATCAAACCACAATGATGTCGCTTGCACGGCAACTGATGAGGCTGAACTACTTGTCCAGCATTTTGCCTTAAACTCCACTTTGGACTCAGCAAACCACCCTCTCCCTAAATTCCCATTGCGGACCGAAGCCACACTTGAAAACCTGGTCATCACCCCATCTCAGGTCAAGGACATCATAAAAAACCTTGACACCTCCAAAGCGTGTGTGCCCGATCTTATACCAGTAATAATAATAAAGAAATGCTCTGTTGAACTGGCCTCTGTCCTCTCCAAACTCTACAACAAATGCTTTGCTGAATCTTGCTTCCTGTGAGCTGAAAAATTACCTCTGTGGTACCAGTCTTCAAGAATTCTGGAGACAGAATTGATCCTCAGAATCATCGCCCCATCAGTCTACTTCCGATCTTTGCTAAAATCTTTGAATCCATAATCAATCTAGCGATAGTCCAGCACCTCGTTAATGCTAAACTTCTTTCTGACCATCAGCATGGGATTTAGGCAAGAAGAATCTACTGCGGATATCCTAACGATCATCTCTGAATGCATATATCATACACTGGACAAGGCAGGTGAAGCTAAGGTGGTAGCGCTCGATATATCTAAGGCCTTTCACAAGGTATGGCATAAAGGGCTTCTCATAAAAATTCACTCATATGGTATTACTGGACGAATATTTAATATAATTAAATCCTTCCTAACCAAAAGAAAGATCCAGGTTGTCCTCGATGGCCGTTCATCCAAGCAACATGACATAAATGCTGGTGTACCCCAAGGATCTATTCTTGCGACTGAGATAGGAATATTTGCTGACGACACCACGCTCTACTCTTGTAATATGGGCAAAATGGACGCGCACATATCCGAGGCAATTGCTGAATCCTTAGAAAGTGACCTCTGGTCTGTAAATGAATGAGGTCATAAATGGATGGTAACATTTAATGCTGTAAAGACAGAGCTCCTTTCCCTCAACTACAAGAAACCTCTAAAACCACCAATTGCCATGGCAAATAACATCCTACCTGCGAGTTCAATGTTCAAACTTCTCGGCCTGACATTCACAGGTAACATGAATTGGAACAAGGCTGCTGCAAAGAAGGTGTGTTCCCTATACTGTGCTCACATCCTATATTTCTACAAAGCCACAATCCGCCCATGCATGAAGTATTGTTGTCACATCTGGGATGATGCATCATCTACTCGTCTCTCCCTCTTAGACAAGGTCCAAAATAGAGTCGCTAACTTAATAAGTCCCTCACTATCCACCAAGCTCTAGCCCCTGCCCCATCGCCGCAATGTTGCACTCTTGTGCCTGTTTTTACAATTACTTCAATGGATTGTGCTCTGATGAACTTCTGTTTTAGTGCCCCCTTAACGTAAATACACTAGACCAACCCAACAATCAGCTAAGTCCCATCCATTCACTGTGGAGGTCTCCAGATGCTGGAGAGCCTTCTACTCGAATAGCTTCTTTCCACATGTTGCCGGCCTCTGGAACTCCCCCTGCTCCCTGTTTCCACTGACTGTACCGACATGCAGAAATTTAAAACTAATGTAACCCCCCCCCCACACACACACACACACTTTCACCCTTTTTCTCAGTAACCCCTTACGTCTACAGTGGCGACCTGCCTTGTTTGGGGTGAACAAATATTAAAAAAAAAAAAACTTAATACGCATGATAGTGTGTGTCTATCTGCATATTAAAACAGTTCCTATCTTAAAGAAAAATGGCCACATGTTAATATGATGGACTTAATTTAGGGTTTTCAGTTTTCTTTCAAAAAAAAAAAAAAATCCAAGTTGAAAACTTTAGTGAATTAAATTTTTGCCCTCTTATCAAATTACTATCTGTTTTTACATAGTCCAAATCTGAATTTTTTTAATTGATTTACTATTACTGTGCTCTGAATCATATTAAGAAGATTCAATGTGTTGGTTGCTGAAAGAATCATGAACGGTCAAAGCTGCATTTCCGTCATTTTTGTACGTTTGTTCACGAGGTAATGAGATTTTAACCAATTTTTAGGCTGGCTTGATCTAATAATTATCGTTTCCATTATCATTGGTTTTCATTTATCACAAGATGAAATTACATTTGTAAAGATTTTTCACTTGTTTGAAGCCTGCATTTTTAGTTAGACACAGTGAAAATTGGTTTCTGTACCGATTGCCCACAAGATGGCAAATGTTCCAATTTCCAACAAACTTTGAATAGTCATAATTATAATTCAGTGACTAGAGGATTTTTAATATATAATGAAAATAAAATGTTGGGTTTCGAATATCTACTACTACTCCTATTGTCAGCCAGTTGATAAGGTTGCCAGTCTGTCACACATGTGTGAAATTGCATTTTCATCACTAAACGTGTAGATTAAATGGATGTATCGTATTTCAGATGATTTGTTCATTGCATCTCATTAAGAAACCAGGTCTGTCTATTTTAGATGTGCACATGCATCTCTATAAGAAGAGGCTTTGTCCATCCATTGGTCTGTCATGCTTACGTTTGCAACAGCATTTTCCTCGCTAAACACACTGAATAGGCGCATCTTAAGAAATTTAATTATTCTTTAAAAAGATGCAATTTATTTGGACAAAATAAAAAATGACGACCGTTGCGCTATGGGAGGTATTTTGATATTTATTCCGAGAGGGTTTATTATCTCTGCAAGGAGGTGGAGTGGAGAAGGGTTGTTAAAATTGAAGGAGCAGACATGGTTAGAATCAATATAATAGTGCAATACAAGTCATAGCAGAAAATTATCGTCAATATACAGAAAAAATAAAGCATTACCAATAAGCCAGTATGTCATAGAACATTATATTCTGTTGTGCACATATAGTAAAAGTTGCGAGGGTTAGTGTTGGCGGAAAATTATTATAGTTTTCTTTTTTTACAGAATGCAAATATGTCTTATTTGATAACCATTTCCTCAGCTCTGTTTGATCCCAGAAGATTTCTGAAAGAAGGTCGGTAAACGATCTATGTGAAATATTTGATGTTTATTTGGTTACTGATTGGTAAATTTTATTAAAATACTCAATCTCGATTGGTTGCCTATATTGGACTTCAACCAATTGGAAAAAGTCGCCGCTGAGAGCCTAACAGATGCTCCCATTAACTATATAAGCGAGAACCCAAACGCTGTCGCCAGTAAGAGACTCAACTTACCACAGGAACCATTGTCAGTCATAACACTACTACAGACTTCTCATAACTCTTTACTTTTAATTATTCAACAAGACGTAAATAGAGTTGATATATTATGTATATGACCCGTTTTAAGTCTCCAAGCATAGTTTTGGGACAATTGAAGTCAAAAATCACTGATCAGTCACACAATGATCTACAAAGCTATTCTTGTGATATGTGAGGCAAAACTAAATTGTCTTTCAGAAAATCATAGGTTTATATGGTTAATATACCTGTTTTCAACCGGAAAAAAACGATATAACTGAAAAAAAAGGCCTAAAATGGAGATATTTTAGTGACAATTTTTGTTACCTCACCACAAAGAAGAGCCAAAAATCACTTTTAGACATGAAACTAAGGGAAGTAAATAATCATTTTCGTTCAACAATAGTATAAAATTGCATTTGTGCAAAAAAAAACGCTGCTCATAGAACTCTCTTCGAATTTTACCCATTCTCCTCAATTACAGGCTGTGACAATTTTTTCACGATTTTGGTCAAAAAATGCGTCTTTTTGGCAAAGATCCCTCTAAAATGATGACAAACGAAGCAAACACTGTCCCTATGGTCATTTCTCAGTAACCTTGATCAGTTAGCTTTCATTTAAGCTTTAGAACAGCAGCAACCGGCTAGCGGTTCCCAAAATATTGCACGTTTTGTTTGACCGGGTGAAAAGTGAAGCCGAAAATAATTTTTTCTGTAAAAAAAAAAACCTGCCTTCAATTTTCGAAAAATCAAAAATCCCTTCTATACAACTTGTCACAAATATCAATCTGAACAACTTGTATATCAGGAATTTTTGATTTTGGACAAATTGAAGACGTACATTTTTTTTTACAGTAATATTTTTTTTCTCCAAATTTGTCCCCCAGCAGTATTTTTCACAGTTGATACCAAATTATGTGCTAACAAAGTGGTCATATCACTTCTGATAGGTTTCCACAACTATTCCCTCCAACAGGGTTGAAAACTAAGTGACTCACCCTTCATTTTTGCTTTGAGGGTTTCCCTTGTGAAGGATTTATATGTCATGGTAGGCAGTATAGGTTGGATGTATAGAAGTAACACTTCACAGCTCCATCGTATTGTTTGAAGTCAAGGAATACCCTCATGAATACCTTCTTATTCATGCACCAAAAGTTTTCGATATTACATCTGCTTCCTTCAACTTCTTCGAGTCTCACGAAGGAAAAAGTACATCTGACAGCATTGGTTCTATTGTCAAATGTGCTTTTATTCGTGGTGTCATGAAGTCTGATCAAGGTATTAAGAATCTGGACGATGTCCATCGCGTGATCACCAGTGCAATCAAACCGTCAACAAAGAAATTTGATTTCTTCACCGTTGAGAAATTTGGGCATTTCAGAAAACTCGCTAGTGGCTCCAGAGAGCATTGTAAAATTCCAGGTATCATGAGTCTGCACAGCCTCAAACTTAGTGATGACCGAATAATTCTAAACCAGTTCACCTGTACAGACTGTATTAGTGACAAACCATGTGGCAAGTGTAAACAACAGAATGTTTTTCTCAACTCAAAGGTAACAAAACCAAAGTCTATTCAATACATCGAAATAGATGAGCAGAATGATGATGACGATGACAGCGATGATGAAAACGATCGCATTCATGATGACGACGACAATGGCCACACTGACGATGAATCAGAGTTTGAAAGCGAGGATGAGGAGGGACAGTGTGACAATGATCATGCTCCAGGGGAAATCGTTTGGGCGTTGTACGGTAACACTTGGTACCCCGCTAAAATGTGCAGTCTAGCAGAGGTACCGGAGGAAAATCGGTGTAAATTTTCAAAACTCGGAGAAAAACTAATTGTGAAATGGTTAGGGGAGGAAAAGTACAGCCCTGTGAGTGCGAAACATATTGATGAGCTGGGGGGAAATCTGTTGGATGCAAAACGAGCTGCTCGCTCCAAAAACATTATGGAACTGTACAACCGAGCACTTGGTCTTAAACTATCTTCCTTTTGATAACAGATTTTTGCATCAGTACTAGTATACTCTTGTTATGTTGTCTTCTGTTCATTTCAGACATTTCTAAACTTAAACTGGGAATCTTATGTATCCATTACCCATCATTCTTCAATAAAAAGATGTCTTAATGAGAGGTTAAGAACCCTTTTCGTTATGTGTTGTTGAAAACTTCCAGTATCCCAAAATTCGGATGGGTTGTTACCATAACCTGGCCAAAAAAGGCAATTTCTCATCAAGATCTGGTATTCTCTCCCTTATTTTTGGATTCCTCACAAAATTCTGGTTAAGAAAGATGGCCTAACACTTATGATTGATAGGTTTTGAGTAATTTTCTTAAATAGTTTCGCAATCTGCAGGATACGGTCCTTGGGACAAAAAAACGGGAAGTGCGATTCCGGCCGTCATGAAAGAATTGCTTGAAAACATGGTTTCCCATCAAAATTTTGTATTCGTTTTTGTTTTATTGGATTCCTCGTGAAATTTTGGTTTAGAAAAATGGTATAACACTTATACATTATCTGTTTTGAAAATTGACCTAAAATGGCAATTGTGTCCCAAAACTATGCTTGGAGTCTTGAAACGTGTCATATCTCTTATCCTTTACAAATAACCAGGACTATTGGTGGTGAGGTTGAAATTGATAAAATCCTAATTGTACGCTGCAAATACAACAGAGGTTGTGGTGTTTAAAAGGTACCACTGATGATGAAAGAGACAGAACGACACTTTTTCCTCTCATATCTAAATACATAAAACCGTGTTCAATGATATATAGTAATATTTTGCCTGTTTATAAAAATATCACAAAGTTAGGTTTACGATATAAACATTTCGTCATTAACAACTCAGAAAATTTGATAACTTCTTGATACAACACACAGACGACAGAGCGATTTTATTGTTACTTGAAGGAGTGTGTTAGGCAACCACCAAAGATTAAATCAAAATATATGCACGAGTACTTGGCCAGGTATTTTTTCTTTCTTCGGTTTTGGATAAAAGAAAAAGAGTGCACCAATTTTTGTATCCAAGCTGCCATATTATGTCTCTTGTGTTTGACTGCAAGTGTCGCATTTTTTGGCAAGCACAAAAATCAGATTCTGAGTTAGAAGATAATCAAGAGCCGCAGGAAGGAATTAGTTCGAAACAGGAATAAATTTTCCAGCAAAATAAAAAAACAACAAAAATAAAACACTTTAAACCCACACTTTCTCCATTATTTGTCACCCCCACCCATATCTTTTGTAGCAAATTCTTGGAAATAATTTTTTTTTTTTAACTAAATCTCTAAAATTGATTACCTGTTCTTTCCTACACTATGTAGTACAAAAGGTGGGTGCTCATTTTACATTAAATTTATATAGCAAAATCAACCCCTAATCTAAAGTCGAAAATATTTTTTTTCAGGTATTTCCAGTGTGCAGTAATCTCACAAAACAAATAGAACCTTATTTTTATTTTTCTATTGATAGAATGGCTACTAAGTGTAAAACTTAACCGAATTTTGTACGTCTACAGAGTAATCACTGTGACAACCATTTTTTTGTATCTTATACAGGGTGTATTTCACTTTGTGAAAAGGAAAGAAAACAGCGTCATATTTTGGCCAATAATTGACGTAATATCAAAGTTCAAAGTGTCTCTCTTAAAGGATCTTCTGACTAATACATCTTACTTGAAGAAACCGCCATGGGCAGGACCTGAACCTGGAGATGCGGTCGTTACGAGAGACACCAGTTTGATTCAGCTCATCCTGGGTGTACACTTGATGTCTTACTCAACTGTGCCCCACGCACATAATAGTTCATAGAATTGCAATCAGGCGAGTTGGGGGCCAGATGTTGTGAAGTCATGGAAGTTTTCAGACAACGACTTCAGGGTTTTCCTGGAGGTGTGATATTGAGCTGAATCTTGCTGCCATATGTATGGCCTCCCGCAGTCCCCCTCTTCACCTAGTGCTTGACAACAGTGAACAGCAACTCGGTATAGCCATTTGAATTGAGTTTGAATCCCTTTTCGAAGATGTGGTCTTCGCTGGAAACGCATCCAAAGACCATCACAGTTTGAGGGAACTTGGTCTTCATGATGTGCTGGACTTTGTGCAGATTGTAAGCTAGCAACCTGTTATACGTTTTGTGCGACTGGTCCTGAGAAGAACCAGAACATCCCCAGCTCGATTGGGTGTTTGAAAAGATCTTAGCTTTTGTAAGGCGGTTCTCTTGGGCCTTCTTGGTGAGTAGTTTGCCCTTGCAACTCTTGTATGAAGAGTACAAAGTTCTTCATTCAACGCTTTCTTCATAGTCACCACTCCGACACCCATCTCTCTCACCAAGCTCACATTGCCCTGTCTGGACCATGTCTCACCTTTTTTTATCACCTTCTCAACAAAGTTTGTTGTATGGACACAGTCTGCTATGATCCTTCCTGCTAGCCACCGTTTGCACATCTCCAGCTCACATCACACGATTTTCAAGGTATTCAAGAAGCAGTGAGCTGCAGCTAAGATTTTCGAATTTTTGAATCCGGTGTGAATTATCATGATGGAGGTTACCCTTTTCCAACATTCCTGTACTTTCCAATCATCCCTGTTCTCCAGTTCTCAAACTCACCAATAGTACATAGAAACAGCTATCCATTACACTTTACCACTATTAAATACTTTAAAATGGTTTTGAAATAGAATATCAAAATATTATCAAATTTGTATCGAACACCCTATATATAAAGTAAAGCACCCCCCCCCCCCATACAAGGGCATGATAGCTTCGATAACAAAAGCTACACGCATAAATCTTTTCAGTTAGTGATTTCTGCCACATGTTGGTCTATGTTGTTAGAAAACAACATTTTACTTTTGTCCAAATTCATCGATTTTTATCAGCAATTTGATCTACTTACTGATTTTAAAGACAGAGTAAGAGTAATTACTCCTCCCATTACTAAGTCCTCATCCTTCAACTCATTACACCATAACAATATATGGAAGAAATCTTATTATGCTAATGAATAAAACAAAAAATTATGCTTCCTGCAGTGATTGTAAATAATACAAAAAAGAAACTATTCTTCCTGATGACATTCTTAGAATATACATAAAAAAAACGGACCCAAAACAAACTTCCAAAATACTTTGCACTATTTTTCTCGTTCATTGGAAGGACATGAGTGTTTCCGTTGTGGTCACACAATTTCATTTATTTATATTAATATAAAGATAGAGATTAGCAAAGACTACAGTACGTTTTTTTCCCATTCTACATTTTCATTTTTACAGTTATTGGTATTTGTATTAAATATAAGTCCAGTTTCTTCAGTGCATCTTATCTTGGGATGATACATTCAATTTTATTTCTGTATTTTAAATGTACAGAATACACACAAAATACATTAAAAACTATACCATCTGTTGTCAAACTGCTAGAATTAAAACTGTTGCTGGGTATCTTTTACAATAATCCACAGAGTGAAAACGCTATAAAAACAAATATACAACAAATAAAAGTGTAGCCGATAAAAGTTATTTTCCAACTTATCTGTGACATTTTTAATGTATTTTTAAGTCGTTTCAACTGCTATTTATTAGAAATCAATATTTTTGTCACACGAACATTGGACAAGCGATGAGGGGGGGGGGGGGGGTATCGTAACGAGGTATGGCTGACCCGCCATTTTGTTTTAGTAAAAATATGTGCCAAAAAAAAAACAAGAAATTTTTTTTTACATCTAATAAAAACCCATTTATAGTACATAAAAATACAAACAAATTTCATAGGTAAGTAGGAAAATATCTATTCTCGACGTAGGTCACCGTCACTTGTTGCATATTTATTTTTTTACCCCGTTCTCGTTCGTTTTTTGGACCCCGTTGGCAACTCTGCGGATTATTGTAAAAGATACCCCTGGTGCTTACTAGACACCTGAAATCATTCATAATACCAATATTATCGTTGAATTATTTAATTCAAAAAGGCAATACTACGATCATGATGATCAAAGTGGTCATTTCTTTCGAGACGGCTGTTAGAAAAAAAAAGTACTTAGCACAAAAGTAATGTGCATCTACCATTACTACTAAGAACACTGAACAAAATTTCATCATAGTAGCCGTAATTTGAGTTATGTGCGTGCGTGCGCCCCTTCATGTGAGAGAGTATTGATTTACTCCTCTCCAGGAGTTAGGCACAAGGCCAGTTTTTATCCTACTCCCACAAGATAAGATGTGACCCAAGGTCGGGTCGGGAAAGTGGGGTTTGAAAAGCCAGCGCCCTTCATGTGAGAGAGTAGTAGTTAAAACAGGTCACATTATTGTTATTGCAACTGTCATGCACACGCATACAATATGAAGGTTACACTGATTTTTCAGTCGCAGTTGTTTACAAATGACTTGTCAACCCGGTTACATATAGCTATGGCAATTTAAATACTTGAAAAGAAACATTCCATTGATTATCACTACAACTAGTTTTATTAAGGGAGAGTCCTGCGTAGGACACTTAACAGAAATTCGTCATTTTTTCCAACAGAGTCAATTAAACTGTACTGTTTAGAGATAGAGTTATTTCATCATTTTAGTAACGCACTCGTTCTACTCGCTCGACGTTGGCCGGGAATCCCTTTTTACTTTCATTCTTGTTTTACCCTTCCCCTCCTTTTACTAATACGCATGATTATTATTATTATTAAAAATTTGTTGAAAAGAGAAGAAACAAAACAAACGAACGATACACAATTATTTTAGAATTTAGAATGTGGGATCAGTTTCATATATAAATTTAACATAAAATGATCCCCCACTTCCGGGCCATTCTAACATTTTAGGGCAATTAAAGAAATTTTTTATTTGTTTGTTATGGAAAATAAATTCTGTGCGTTTTTTTTTAGGGGGGGGGGGGGATGGATGCTACTTTTTTTAAGCGATTACATGTGATTTTACGATGTTGCCACTCGGACTTGGGGTTGATGGTAAGGAATTCAGTTAACTCCCCTAAAAATAGGCATATAGAATGGCCCGGAGATAGGGATTATTTTACTTTAAATTTATAAGTATACGAAACTGATCCCCATACTCTAAAATAATTGTTTGTTTTTTCCATTCGAGTATTGATTTACTCCTCTCCAGGAGTTAGGCACAGGGCCAGTTTTTATCTTACTCCCACAAGTAGATGTGACCCACGGTCAGGTCGAGAAAGTGGGGTTTAAAAATTGCCTGGGCAGCCCCGTCGGCATTCCCCGGTAAGCGGCAGTAAGCAATAAACTTACTCCTCACATAAGAGGGAAGGCGAAGCCTGGGAGGGTAGACCTCCTAGAACTGCACAGGACAGACCCATAGACCGGCGTAAATCAAGCCCCGAAGGTCAAGACAATACCAGTCTATGGGGTGCAGTATCCATCGGAACAGATACTACACTTTGAAAAATTTATTTGCAGAAAATACATGTTTATATTCAAAACAAATTAGGCACAAGGCCATCAAAAGTGTGGGGATGGTTGTCGTTGGTCATCCTTTTTCTAAGGTAATAGAATTGTCTATCCTACTTTTAACTAGAATCATCTCAGTCACCACAATACCACATTTACTCTAGGGGCCGTCCTACTTAGGCTATTATAAAATAAGTTGGCAATCTTAAAATTTTCCTTAGGGTTTTTTTTTTTTTTTTTAATTTTTTTTATATAATAAATAAATAAATAAATAAATAAATAAATAAATATGGTTATATTTACAGAAATTCATTGGAGTATAATGGGGTAGGGGAGAAAAGCAAAACCCAGTTAGTAGGACCCTCCTAACCCTTTCTAAATATTAGACTGCCCACTGTTTTCCGGTTTGTTCCGAACTAAAAACAAGCAGGTTCGTCTCTAAATGGGAGTGGGATCTAAGTGGGAGAAAAAAGAAAGTGGGGGATGGAGTTTGGAGAGTGGGTGGTGTCCTTCCAAGATAAGTGCAAGTTGGGGTGGGGCTGAGGACAATTCCTATCACATCTGATCTTGACTTTCAGCTGGTGCTTGAAGAATGTGATCAGATCCTGATCAGCTAAAGATTCAACCCCCTGGTTATTTCTCAGACGCGACGTCCACACCACCATATGCGCTACAGCTAGGATCACGAGAAACACCATTCGTCTCTCCCCATCCCACGGCGGACAGACGTTGTCTATTACGTAAGCTAGGTGCAGTGGCAGCAGCTGCTCAGGATCGATGCGAGTCGTCACCTCGTTGACGTACTCCCAGTACTGCTGGAGCTTATGGCACAAGAAGAAAGCGTGATCAGGCGTTTCCTCAAAGAGCCTGTCGCAACGGGGACACTCGGGTGAGTCCTCAATTCCGGATCTCTGCAGTATGGCATTAAGGGGTAGCGCATTCCGGGCCAATTGCCAGGTCAGAGAGAACTCTGTATTGTTGTTATGACTCGTTCCCGGTGACCAACTCCATCCGGAGCGGATCTCCTCTTCTGTCAACCTACACCGCTTGACTATGGAGTTCTTTTTTAGAAAGCCGCGAAAGGTCACTGGACCGAGAAAGCTTTTTGAGCGCGGCTCGACACTCCCTGAAAAACTGCGATTCACCCCCGAATGGTCGAGGATAAGGTCAGGGAAAGCACTATCGACCGCGGGGTTCCACGCAGATTCCTCTGTCAATGTTCGACTCAGGAAAGCCAGTCTCTCGGCGTCTCGATGACACGTCAAGTCAGGCATCCCCAAGCCTCCCTCACACGGACGTTGAATTGGCTGCAAACCCAATGCCTCTTCCTGTCCCAGAGAAGTGAGGACAGAAGGCGCCGGAGCGCCTTGAGGCGGTTCACAGGCAGGGGAAGCACAGCCGATCGGTAAAGGATGAGAGGGAAGACGTAAGTGGCGCACGCCTCCGCTCTACCTTTTAAGGAGAGTTTCCTTCGAAGCCAAGTGTTAACTGATGCTTCGACCTTTGACTATACCTCCGACCAATTCCTATCGAGCTGGAGGCCCGGTCCGAACCACACGCCAAGCACCCAACCGCAGGCCAGTTGACTTGCTACAGTTGATTTTGGCCCCTGTGATCGTTTCGTAATGTGTGAGCGCCTCTGTCACCCTCTCGATGTCTTGGAAGCACGACACATAGACGGTGATGTCATCGGCGAACACGGAGACCCTGACTCGCGCTCCACCAGGCAAAGCGATTCCGCATAGGACCAGACCTGCCTCCCCACTCCTTAGCTTGCGAAGTAGCGGCTCCAGTGCAAGGATGTAGAGCAGAGGCGACAGCGGACAACCCTGGCGTACCGACCAGGAGACAGCGAAAGACTTTGAACGCCTTCCGTTTACCTGTACTACTGCGATATAGAACGGAGATCCATTTGCAGAAATCCGGTTTGAAACCGGCGGTCTCTAAAACAGATGCCAAGAAGCGATGGTCGACCCTGTCGAAAGCTTTGAACTGATCCAAGTTGATCAGCGCGGCTTCCGTGTCGTCTTCTATCCCCTCTATGATCGTACGAATCAGGTGCAAGTTGTTCTGAATCGATCTCCCCTTCACAGCGTAGTTCTGCTCAAGTTCGATCAATTCTCTGATGACACCCTGCAACCGGTTCGATAAGATCTTGGCCAAAATCTTTAACTCTGTGTTTAGCAGAGTAATGGGCCTGTAATCGTCTAGTTCCTCCCCACCATGCCTGTCCCGCTTCTTTAGCAATGTGATCACTCCCTTGGTGACTTGACCTGGGATAGAACCCTAGTCAAACCAGTGGTTGAACACACTCACTTTGATCTTAGCCAAAAGGCCAAGGAGGTCCATTCGAGTATTGATTTACTCCTCTCCAGGAGTTAGGCACAGGGCCAGTTTTTATCTTACTCCCACAAGTAAGATGTGACCCACGGTCAGGTCGAGAAAGTGGGGTTTAAAAATTGCCTGGGCAGCCCCGTCGGCATTCCCCGGTAGGGGCGCCTCAGGCAGTAAGCAATAAACTTACTCCTCCCATAAGAGGGAAGGCGAAGCCTGGGAGGGTGGACCTCCTAGAACTGCACAGGACAGACCCATAGACCGGCGTAAATCAAGCCCCGAAGGTCAAGACAATACCAGTCTATGGGGTGCAGTATCCATCGGAACAGATACTACACTTTGATCTTAGAATCTCCGTAAGTACTGAAATTTTTTTTGGGGGGGGGGGTCTATTCTGTACTAGCACCAAAATGTTATAAAAATTCTAATATTTATTATTTATTTTTAACTAGTACTAAAAAAAAAAAAAATTGCGTTTAATTTCAAACTATTTCCGTAATGCGTTTACGCAGAGTCAAACCGTTTTGTTTGATTTAATTTTAAAATGTCTATTATAAAAATGATTTTATTCATCAATTTTACTTTTAAACTTATTGCTTTATTAATCATTTTTATTTCAATTTTATTTTCATTCTTAAAATTAATCACATTTTCTTCGAATTGTTATTAAATTTAAATTATATTTATTTGACGATTAAAAAAATCAAATATTCAAGTTTTTATTTAACATTTAAGTAAAACTCTTATTTTTTAAAAGATTAAATCTTTTTTTAACAAAATAAAAATAAAATATATTCTTTTTACTCACTTTGTTTCTTGCTGAAATTCGGCGTTTCTTTTTTATCGTTTAGTTTCTTCAAATAAAAGTCCATTATTATTGAAATAAAGCGGGAGGGAAAAAGCAGGAGACGAAGGAAACAGTTTAACTTGTTCTTTTTCAAAATAAATAAATTGGTTCACCATTTATATAAGAGTTAAAAAAAAAAAAGAACTAAAGTTAAATACCAAGAAATGACAAGTGTTTGAAAAAATAAAATAAAATGATTGAAAGTTTCTTGAAAAACGCGGCAAGACGAGATTACCTCCCTTGTCAGAGTTAGAGTTATCTCCCCTGAATAGGATAATTTTCAGTAAAATATGAGGATAAAAAGAGGGTGGGAGCCTTTCGTAAAAATTCCGATCTCTCGGATTTTTGTGAAATTTTAACAATAGACATTAGACATCAATTAATAAATATTCTCCAAATTTCAAGGTTTTTTTTTTAGTATTTTAAAGGGTTAAAGGAGGCATAATATGGACACAACCTCTTATTTGAAATTAAAATATTTCAGATTTGCATTACATGTGAGCCATAGTTATTAGTCACCAATTAAGCAAGATTTCCTGAATTTCAATTTCTTAAGACTCCTTATTACATAAGCCTTTAATTTTAGACATTTTCTAGAATGAAAATTATGTAATGGATTTTGATCAAAATTAGAATAAGAATTCCAGACATAAGGTTTAGTATAATTTTAATCTTTATAAGTGGACATAAAATTTCGTGTACTATTCAACTTGATCTTCTTCGATAAGATATCCATTCCCCCTGTAACTTTTAAATGCTAGAAGGCAGTAGCTGATGGTCAATTATTCCAAGGAAACGAAAAGCTTTATCACTCCTTGTTAGAAACATCAGCTGAAAAAGCACAAAAACTACATTAAGCTTGATTAAAAAAACTAAAAAAAAACTACCTGTTGACGAAAAACACAGAATGGTTCATCATCAGGTCAGCGGATTTGCTGAAAGTACTACACTTGCTAAACATGGAGCTTATCCTAAGTATGAATCGATTATGCTGGTATGATCATGTGGAACGTTTATCCTCCTGGAAAACTTGGAAGAAAGTGATTGGACAAGACCGCACAGAGTTGAATTTGAAGACTGCTGACCCACTGTGAACCGTTAGAACCGTGAGCTTGCATAATATTAGAAAACATCTGAACCCTGAACAAGGGAAAAGTGACGTTAAATGAATAGAAGAAAAAAAAGGTTCAGTACAATTATGAATGATAACAAGGAAGTACAGACATCAAATTAATGTAAGATAAAAAATGTATCCAGACTGACCTGAAATCATATGTTTAGATGGAAAAGGCTTGGAATTAAATTGTTGGCAGTGAAATATTTAACGAATATGCAATGATGATGTGTGGCAATAGTTTTCCTCAGGAGGTTCGGAAAATAATTTTCAGAAACATTCATCGAGCTCATGCGGGACTTATTTATCAAGCTTACCAATATTTTTCAGATGGTCAGAACTAATGACATCTCGCTGCGCAGCTCCCTTTTTCTCAGTAGCGCCTTATGTCTACAGTGGCGGCCTGCCTTGTTTGGGATGAACTATATAAAAAAAAAATGTGCTTTTAACATTAATCTGATACGTTGGTTTTCTTCAACAATTGCTTTCAAACATTCATTGTCAAGAGTGCATGGCCGTCCTCTACCTTCTTCATCTTCAAAGTTTTCATTATCATTATGGAATTTCTTAAACCACATTTGTACTCGCAGATCATATGTGAACTCTTTTCTCCATGCTCTGTTGATATTGATGGCTGTTTGGGAAGCATTATTACCGAGTTTGAAGCCATGCAAGAAAAGTATCAGCATCTTATCTTTTATATCTTTGTTATTAAGGACTCATAAATTAGTCTATTTGGCCAAATGGTGAGAGTTCGCTAGTGGGCTGGGAGACTGAGGTTCAATCTTAGGTCAAGTCATACCAAAGACTAAAAAATGGTACTTAATGTCTCCTTTCTAAACTCTCAGCATTATAAGATGAGGTCCAAGAGTAAGTGGATTAATCTAGAGAAAGGAGTGGCCCCCTCCCCTACATCACGGTGTAGTAGGCAATGTAAAGGGAGCCCTCGACTATGGTCGATCCATTTATTATTTAGATTTTTTAAGGACTCATGTTTCAAATTTGTATTCTGAGAAGCATTATGACAGAGTTTGCACTCATGCAAAAAAGTATATACATTTTATTCTTTTTATTATGTAATGTACATACACTGATAATAAACTGTTGAAAATGATAAAAAAAACTGTTGTTAACGTTTATGCCAGTGTTATATAAGTAATGCCGACCGAACATGAAAGTCATGTTAAAGATGACATGAAAATACATGAATGTGGAACAACAAAAATAACATAGAAAAACATGGATTCTAAAGTAAGAAACACATCTGTCTCATTACGATATCGAAATGCACAAATTGCTGAAAAATTGAAGAATAATGTGCGAATACACAGAATGTACTTACATAATCTCAACTGTGGTGATTTGACAGTGGGAGGGTTTGCAAACAAAGTTCGTTTGGGGTTTCAACCCATGTTGAAAAGCAAAGCGGTGTAGACAGACATCTGTTTTGCCTGAAGAGGGTTAGTCTCGTTTTTTGATTTACATGGTAGACACAAAAGTTTCAAAGCACACGATCATAATGCCTCCAGTGTTAAACTAATTATCTCCACGAAAGATAATCTTGTCCCCAAAACTGCATCTGATGTTACCCAAACTTGAACAAAACATGGATTTTCAAATTGACTCGGTCTCAGAATAATATAAAACATACAAAACTATCTTTACTTACAAAATGATATATATTTATCTATTATTATACTGAATCTGAGTTAACCAACGTGTGTTTTCTTAAGGCGTTTTTCGCTATATATTTTAATCACATGAAATACATGTGAAAATATTCCTTGATCTTGGGATTGAGTTATGCTTAAAACAATCCATTTTAATTATTCTCATTAGCCGTAAATTGCAATTTACTCACCAAGTCACTCATCTCTTACAAGTTTCAGTCTATTACCTCCACCCTCTCTCACTCTGTTGTGTGACCCCCACTGCTCTTATTTTGTACAGTTTCTATCCACTCTCGCCCCCCCCTCTCTTTGTTAAAGGTAATAAAGAAAGTAAAGAATAAAAAATGATTGGGATAATCCCTTATAAACAAAAGGGTTATATAACCAAAAGCAGTAATACTATTAACCCGTAGTTGGAGTGGAAGAGAGAGAGAGAGAGAGAGAGAGAGAGAGAGAGAGAGAGAGAGAGAGAGAGAATAAGCAGAAAGAGGCCAATTACAGATTTTGTCTTTATTTTTTTATATTTAACTGGCTTTGCAAACTCAATTTACCCTCATTCAAACAATTTAAACCGAGCTCAGTTTCTAGTACTATACAAAAATACTTATAATTTTTCTAACTTTAAAAAAAAAAAAGCACTGATGGTAATCCCTGGGAGGATGATATCATGACAACAGAACAGATACTACACTATTCCCACTCCTGAATTGAGTATTAAAAAGATAGTTTCGGCTTCAACCATATCAAATCTCCATTAGTAATAGATATAACAGGATTTAACTTGTGTTTAAAAATAATGCACCAAAAATAAGCACACATATCAAACTTTCTAATATGTGGATATATGAAAAGCAGATTATCAATATGTGAAGAGATCTTGTCTCAGTCACATGGACAGAACGAGAGAGAGAGAGAGAGACAGAGAGAGAGAGAGACGGGGGGGGGGGAAGCCGACTGCCTGTAACAGAACTTGTCTGGCCTGTTTTATTTACTTTTTCCCCACGGCAGAAAGATGTGGCACAAGGCCGTAAAATGGAAGGAGAAAGCCAGCACCCCAGCAAAAGAATGAATTGGAATAAATACATTGAAGACATTGCTAGGGTTGCTGAAAAGAAAGGTGGCTCCCTCTACCGAGCTAGTTAACTTCTCACACCTGACATTATCCTATATCTCTACAAAGCCACCATCCGCCCATGCATGGAGTATTGTTGCCACATCTGGGCTGGGGCATCATCCACTAGTTTCTCCCTCTTAGACAAGGTCCAAAAAAGAGTCGCCAACTTAATAGGTCCCTCACTATCCACCAAGCTCCAGCCCCTGTCCCATCGCCACAATGTTGCTTCCTTGTGCCTGTTTTACAAGTACTTCAATGGATTGTGCTCTGATGAACTTGCTGCTCTGGTGCCTCCATGACGTAAAATCACTAGACCAACCCGACAATCTGCCAAATCCCATCCATTCACTGTGGAGGTCCCCAGATGCCAAAGAGCTTTCTACTCCAAAGACTTCTTTCCTCGTGCTGCTGGACTCTGGAACTCCCTCCCTGCTTCCTGTTTTCTTGACAGTACTGACATGCAGAAATGTAAAACTAATGTAAACAGACATCTCACTGTGCTGCTCCCAATTTAGGTTGAGCTCCCCCCCAAACTTTCACCCTTTTTCTCAGTAGCCCCTTACGTCTACAGTGGAGGCCTGCCTTGTTTGGGGTGAACTATGTTAAAAACTTTTTTTTTAAAAGAGCCAGTCTGGCCTCTAAAAATAGCCTGGGCAGCCCCGTCGGCATTTCCCAGTTGGTGCGCCTCAGGCAGTTAGCGATAAACTAACCCCTTCTCAAAGAGGGAAAGCAAGGCCTGGGAGGGTGGACCTCCTAGGACTACCAAAGACATATACCACAGTCTGACAGAAAAAGGCCACCGAAATGGCCGTCTCTGTCGGACTGATTGTCGAGAATGCATCTAGGCAAAACAATCATTAGACGACGTTTGCTGACTAAATTATTTTAGAATTGGCTCTGTTGATAAACGATGTCACACCATTTTATATATGTGACTATGTGGCTAAATAACTCAATAGCTGATTGCCTCTTCGTCATGTGATCTGGGACTTCACATATTAGAAAATAAACAGCCCCAACATGAGTTTATGTTTAGCTTACTTTGGGAAGGTGTCATATTTGAGTGGCGCCATATAGTCTACGATTTACATTATTCTATTTTTTTCCTTAAAAAAACACTTGGCATTAAATGCATTACAGTGTGACCCAAATTTTCTTTTTTTTTTTTGTTTTTCTAAAGAAAAAAAACAAAACAAACATCTGATCATTTAATTTTTATTTCTTTAATTAAAAAAGAAACTTTAAAAATACAGAAAATAATCTAAAAAAGTGGTTATTTTAGTTTAAAAAATATATCAATTTTTCATTTTAATAGTGAAACATGCAACAGAATTGTCTTTAACCGATGTTATGAATGTTGATTCTTAACAACAAACAACTTTTGGAAATCACTTTGTTATAAAGAGATGCCTTAAAACGTCAGAAAAATATCTGAAGAAACTCAATGTAGTCGTATAGTAGTAATATTAGATCTGCATTGTCAGAGCTATCTAATTCCTCCTCCCCTCCTCCCCCGAGTAAAGTAATCTCAAACTTGTGTGGGTTGATGGACCTTGGAAGAATGGTTTCAGCAGCGCCCTAGAGATCTTAGATTTATTTTCTGTCCACTTGTCGAGAAAAATTATAGAACCGCTGTTAACAGCAACAAAAACAAAAACATTGCTGCACATGTACTAATAAGCAACATTTAAATTCCATCAAACTTCTTTCAAAAATTTCTAATGTCATTAAATTTGAAAATTTATATTAAAATAAAATATAATTTTTTGAATAAATGCTGAACATTTCAGTAAAATTTGGACAATATTCTTATTCTTGCATTTAATTTATTTACAAATAATAATTTGTTAGACCATATCATTGGTTTGGGCAGGGGATGAGTTCCTAGCAGTGATATAGTTTTTGTACATGCATATTTTTAGGAATGGCCTAAGGACGTGTGGGGCCGATTCAAATTGTTAAAAGAATTTTACAAACAGCCACAAGAAAAGAGACATGTATAACATTGCAAAAAAAAAAAAAAATAAAAAAATAAAATAAACAAAAAAAAAAATTGAAATGTTATTCAATATATATGAGGAAGTTTAAACATGAAATGTAATTTCAGACAAAATGGAATGGTTAATAAGCATGTAAACAGACTAGTCAAAATAATAACACAAACACATCTCTAAAGTCAACCGATATTTCGGTTGTAAAAACCGACCTTAATCTGTGGTAGAAAACCACAGAAAGTCAGTATTCACGACCGAAATATTTGTTGGCTTTAGAGATGTATTTGTGTTATTATTTTACCTATTATGGTTTCATATTTATCCACTATTTCATATATTAACTATTCCATGAAAATATATTTAATATAAATATTTCATAGACATTTTAACCAACAGTTATTTTATTTATTAATTTTGGTTTTAACTTTTAAATGCACTGTATATTAAAATCCTATACAGGAGCCAGCACTAGCACAGCTCTAATTCACTAATTCGTTGGTTACATTGCCCCAAGTCCGGATCTTCCTTTCTTCCTTCTCTTTCTATCAATGTGATAAACAGATCGTTTTCAAATTATAATAAACCATCAACTTAAAAGAAAGAAAAAAAGAATCCAGATTCTTTGAACTGATGTCTTCATTTTATTGTACAAGTTATATAATACAATTTGACAAGTATTTTGCATTTATTTTTGAGGTTTTGAAATAGAAGACATTTCGACATTTGAGTTTTGTAACTTAATACGATGAAAAAATGTTCAAGGAATCTTTGAAAAAGTTGGTCTTTGCATTCCTGAAATTAGTTACGTTATTTCTTGGATTTAACGGAACCAATTCCTTGTCAAATTATCAAAGCTTGCCGTTTGCTTCACAACTATTTCGTATCTGTTGTTAGATTGAAAAAGACATCCGCTTCATTTGCATATGGCGAAATACAATTATTTATCGTCCTGCTACTGCAAATACAGTAGCAGTAAACTTCAAGTACGAGAACCTTAATTTACACTTCATAACACACAGATGTACACAAATACCCACCCCACTGCAGGCATTCCCTTTTTTAGTCTTCTCTCATTTTTTTTCCTCTATTTTTTCCTCCCAGGTTACTTTGTATATTTGAACACAAACTCTCTCCTGCCTTTGTGTCTTATATCTCTTTTTTCTTCTGTTATCCTCCTCCCTTTATCGTTCATGTCTATGTAATGTTTTGAAAGAATTGAAAATGAGATCTTCACTCATTTTTGAGGAAGTCTTTCGATAATAAAGATAAAATATTAAAAATCTCTCAATATGAGTTGATTTGATTGTATTGTTCTGGTCTATCTGCTTTTTTCCATTAATCTCTCTCTCATATCCACTAAAAATATATATCATGATATTGAATATAGATTTGTCTCATTTGCATACAAGTCAATACAAAATTGTTTTGGGACGAGGCAAGATCAAATAGCTACAGATATGACTATAGCATTTAATTCAGAAATCGATGTGAAAGGAAAGACCTTCTCTATGTGTGACAGTGTCAATGAAAGTGAATAAATTGAATCCATTGCATGTTCTTTTCTGTTAGTTGTTCTACTATTGTTCTTATTTTGTTTTACTCTTCTTAAAGTGAATATACTTAATCTAGAACATGTGTTTTGTATTGCTGTGTTACTTGTCCCTCTATTGTCCCCTATTCTTTGATAGGAGAAACAACACTTTCAGACCAATCTGTAGATGAAAAATATCAGGAAAAGAAGTGACTGATGCATTACTTACAAAGTCACCACTAAAATCGATGGCCTTGTCTAATTTTGTTGAAATGAATCCATAAAACAATATTCAGAACGGAACAATTTAATTGGATAATCATATCTGTTGATGAAAAATAACGGTGAATCTTGAGAAGTGTCTGTTACTGAAAGATTTATCGGGCCAGATAGAATATGTAATCGATGAAATCATTTGGAATATCCTTTTATTTTGTAAATAACACAGACTCATACTTTTTGTAATTGATTGGCTATTCAGAATAAAATATTGATTTTGCAGGAAAGAATGTATCGACAATTTCGAGAATCTATAACTTCATTATGTAGAAGATTAGAGATAGATCTAATGCTTTATGTGGAATGGACAATTTCTGTTGTTATTCAGTTAAAGACATTTTTGTTCTTTGACAAGGAATCAGACATTGGCAACTGTATTATTTCTTGTTGTAATGAATTTCTGAGATTACTTCTACCTATGGGTACGATTATTCAAGGCCACCATCATAATGGTTAGAATTTATGAAACTAATTTTTCTTGCTTATTTGGTTGTCAATTGTTTCCGGTTTTCTTCTTGTGACATTATTACCAAAGTTTACACAAAAGATATGGTATAGTTAACTAAACACCTATAAACAGAAGGAGAGGGAAAGAGAAACGATACGGATCGAATTCTGTAGATTTAAAATATTTATGAAAAACAATTTTCCTTATTGAAAACTGTTTAGGGTGAGGTATAGGGCTGCAGTGAATTTGTAGATCAAGCAGGTTTTAGAATTCCTGTGACAAATTACAGATTTTCTTCTTTCAATTGAGACATGCAATAGTAAAACCAAGCAGATAGTTAAAGAGTTAGACATTGAGAATTAGACGAAACTTATACCAAAACTAGAAAGGAGAAAAAAAAACAGTCTTTAAAAAAACAAAAACAAAAAAAAGCACCAACCCGTTTTGTTTTGTTTTTCATATTTAGAGATTTTAACAGAGAGAAAGAAATAGAAAAAAAGTTAACCTCAAAACACGTTTGTCTGTTTTACAGCATATCAAACCTTTTGGATTATATAATGTCAAAATGCAATACCTATTGGAAATCATTCCTCATATACGATTCATGAGGAAGAGTACATATGAACTAAGGAGTGAAGAGTTCTCCCACTTCCTTTATTTATGAAAATAACAATCAAATATGGATCAGGATTAAATATGAAAATCTAAGAAATCGATCAAATGTAAAATTGTTGTTTCTAACACCACGGACCAATAAGTGTCCTATCCGACTAACCAAACAGATTTTTTTATGAAACTTTTGTTAAAGCTATTGAGTACTTTGTATATAAGATAACACAGATACACTCAAGGAGTTGGAAATGTTTCTTTT
Organism: Sepiola atlantica; assembly: GCA_963556195.1. Lineage (NCBI taxonomy): Eukaryota > Metazoa > Mollusca > Cephalopoda > Sepiida > Sepiolidae > Sepiola > Sepiola atlantica. The sequence goes on along the minus strand of OY744522.1, from coordinate 92,431,590 downwards.
AAATTGTACTGTTTACATCATAAAACTGTTATTCAATTATGATTATGATTTGTCTTTTACTAATATAGCTGAATAGAAATTGTGGATTCATACCTTTCTTGAAGATATTAGAGCATAAATTACTATAATAAATCCATTAGGCCAATTATGTAACTCTGAATGTGGGTGTAATAGAAAGCAACATGCACGAAAAGGTGGTACGAGCAACATAATAGTTAGCAACGTGGATTATGAACTCGGAAAGCTGAGTTCAATTCCTGTTAAATTTATTAAATTCACCTGTGCATTAATATCATGGGGGAAAGGTATAAAACCTCCATTTTCCTTTTGCTATGAACAAAATAAAACTTTGTTAATCATCTCTATATTAATAAAATTGTGTGATCACCTCATGTGTTTGTATTTTTCCCAAAACTACATAAATGATCTTCACATTAGTCTTTTATTATTATTAATCGATTATTTATCAAAATAAAAACTGCAATAAAGTAAAGTTCTTTAATTAAAAAAAATCCTGGTTAAAAAATAATCCAATGTAGTGAAATCAGACAAGGCAAAAAGTTCATAACTACATGAGAGAGAGAGAGAGAAAGAGAGAGAGAGAGAGAGAGAGAGAGAGAGAGAGAGAGTTGATGCCGAAGTAGTATTTACTGTTTTCTCTCATTTTTGTATTCCACGGCCAGTTTCCTTCTCCCTACTTTTGTCACGTAATCAGAACTCGCCCTATTTTTATCAGCCAGCTTTTTATTTTTTCAGAGTTAAAAATAAAGAAGACAATTAAAAAATATTTATGCAATTTGTTTTCATTGCAAAACTGATTTTTTTTAATAAAATTCCTCAAATTATATTTATCATTCAAATTACCTTTCAAAATTATGAATATTTTCTTACAAGAAATTAATTAAGATGAAAAAACAAAAACGGTTATGGAATGAGCGAAACAAAAATGAAAGTAGAAAGACTCCCGGATGGCTACAGCTAGTTCATAAATTGTTTTAGGATTTTTAAAAATTAACGAAAAGGAAGGTTGCTATGCTGTAAAACAGATAACACCAAACAAACAACAAAATCAATTATTAGCTTTTAGTTACAATTTCTTCCTTTTTAAAAATGTTATTATTATTATTATTATTATTATTATTATTATTATTATTATTATTATTATTATTATTATTATTATTATTATAAATAAATTTGCTTTTCTTTTGTAAAGTATTTTAATTTTTGGCAGACTTATTTCAGTTTCTGAAACTGGATCCACTTAAAATGTCTAAACTTTTTGCATGTCTTAATATGACAGAAAACAAATATACTTTCCAAACACAAGAACATCTTGCAACAAAAGAAAACACTCAAAACAGAACAAAAGTATCGTTCATTGGAATTAAATAATTCACTCTAACATTCTTCTGAAAGGAGATTCTTCCTATCAGAAAAAGAGGAATAATAATGTCATGTAAGTTTGTATGTGTAAGAATCCATTTCTTTTTATCCCTTTGTCAAAGTAATTCCGAAGTCAATCACCAGTTCATCAAGCTAAAAGGTCATGTGATCAGGTAAAAGTACTCCTCGTCTAAGTATTTCTTCAATTGGTCAAATGGCGCTCCCCTCCTTAAAAAACCTTTTACAAAAATCAGCTTACCATCATTGCTATGAAGAGTAAAGTGAGGATAGACTTGAACATGGAATACATATTCATGAGGTTATACATGTATATATTCGTTTAAGGCAGATATCTAGGAAATCTCTCATATAACACATGCAGCGACTATTTCTTTCAATAAAGTAGACTTGTTCTACTTTTTAGGTCAGGTTGGTAATCCCTTAGAGAGTGGGATTGGTTATGTGAAAAGTCTTTTCCCACTTAAAGCTTCATGCACAGACATTGCTTGAAAATTTCAAGATATTACTGTGTTTTCATGATAGTGGTTTGCCATAGCTTAAAAAGGCACATATAGCCAACGATATCTTTGAATAATATTAGCAGCAATGGCAATAAAGGCTCTGGGACTGGTTGTGAAAAATACACAGCCATAGCCTTGCAAAGCCTCTTGCCAGATGTGTTCATATCTTTAACATCTGTTCTCAAGAATATAAGTCTCTATCAGGGCTTAAAAGCCATATCAGAACAGTTCATCGATGAGCTGTTACACAAATAATCAAGCAATTGAAATGCTTGAATACGAGTTTACAGCCATCACATAAACAGGCCTCATTGATCACACAAAATGTCATACAGTGATACCCAGATGTAACTAAGCCTATCATGTTTACAACCATTCTACGACACTATGGTAAGGCGTATGCTAGTTAATCTGGAGTGACCAGATACTTGAAAAAAACAAAAAAACTAGCAAACCGAAAAGGCCCAAGTTCCACAATGATCAAGGGGCTAAATCTGCCAATAAATCTTACAAATCGCTTATATATATATATATATATATATATATATATATATATATATATATATATATATATATATATATATATATATATGTATGTGTGTGTGTGTGTATTTGTGAGTTCGTATAAAAAATATATATTTAAGTATATCCATTTTATAATATCCGAAAATGTTTCAAATTGCAAGCTCAATGAGGTTGTATTACAAGCTTCAGAGCATATATACATTATATTTGCATTCCAATGACCATAGGAAAAAATCAACTCAAAACCATAATTTTCATTCGTTCTTTATTTTCATAATTCGGCGAATACCTGTATTTCTTTTTTGTCTCACTTTGTATTGATTTTTCCTATGGTCATTGGAATGCAACTATAAAGTATATATATGTATTTGTGTATATGTGTGTGATCATCCACAGACCGTTTCATTGTATCAGAGCTGTTCAGTGTGGATCGAAACTCGACCGTCTAGTTGGCAGTCGCATTTCTAACCATTCAGCCATTAGTCTGAAGCCATGAGTAAACGAAATTTTAATGTTTATATAAACAGTCAACTACCGAAGAGTGCTCCATTTATTTTACAAAAAGCTTTGCAAGTACACGCACTCTTGGCGAGAACATTCACAATTCATTATACAACGAATACTGAATAACACAATCTTAATTTTAGATGTCGATTTGATATTTTTACAATACATTTCATACCCTGTTAAAGTCGATAAGAAGTTTCATATTTCTGTACATTGTATTATTAAAACAAGTCTTATAAATAAAATACATGCCGCATTGTTGATTTTCTATTTATCTGTATTTGTAATATTTTTCCACTGCTGCAGTGTTTTTGTTTTGTTTTAGAGGCAATGAAAAGAAAACAAGATGTATCAGTTGGCAAATAATCCCCCTCCCTCAAAATACAGTTTCTCAATTGTTCATGGATCTCTTGACTCCTGTACAATCCATACACCAACAGAATCCAGAGGATCATGTCAGTTTGTAAATTCTGTATTTTCACCCAACCTTCACCCAAAGCTGTCAACGAATGAAACTTCCAAGTTTCTCCAACACAGAATCAAATACCATTCAAAAATCCTTTCCAGATTCGGATCAGAACAAAATCTACCAAACCAAATGATGCAGATTATTTTTTAATTAAAAATGATTTCAGGCTCACCTCTTTTTGTTTTAATGTTTATTATGTTAAGATTGTTCAGAAAATATTGGTCGATTTTTAAACTCACTTTTAAAAAGCTTATTTTTGCAGTGTTTTATACAAAATTCTACATGCTTAATAATTAATGTTTACTTTTTAATAAAATTCCAATAATTTATTTCAGAATACAATGTTAAATCATAACGAAGATAAACAGAAATGTGTATATTTTTCTTGTAAGATTTTCAAACTGTCATAATGCTTTCTAATATCAACAGAGCATGGAGAGAAGGGTACACAAGTGATTGGACAGTACGAAGTGGTTTCAGAAATTCTGTGGTCATAATGGAATCCTTGTAGATGAAGGTATGGGATTACCATGCAATCTTAACAATGAAGGTTTGAAAGCAATTGAAAGAAACCAACATCAAAGTGTCAGAGAAATGTTTAAGTCAGTTAATGTCAGTATTTAAATGGTGTCCAGTAATCTGAAGTGAATAGGTAAGCTGAAAAGCTCAATAAATGAATCCCACGAGCTTAATGAATAAATATTTGTTTCTGAAAGTGGTCATTATTTTCTGAACAACTTAATATTAATGTTAGGGTGCATCATTTTTTTAAAATGTTTACAGACCTCTACTTTCAAGCTCATGTTATTTACACATCTAAAGGATATCGACAACATGACTATAGTCTTGAAATTACATATCTATAGCAAACAAAAAACTAAAATTGTGTTTTCCTTTGAATGCGATACTGCAATCCCGAGGTTATATAGAGTGATCTCCCCTTCCATTAACAACATTTCGTACAGTTAAACTTCTTACAAATTCCATTGAATAAACAGAGATTAAAACAACACTACCTTAAACCACAACTACTTATCGTTTTATAAGATTTTTTCAATTAATTATTTTTTTAACCAAACAATGCTGTAATAATTATATTTATCATTCAAACCTTTATTTAAAAAAATAAACGGCATAGTTTAAACAAAAAAATTAAAATGTAATTATTCATTAACAAAACGATGGTGAAATAATTACATTTAACTTTCAAAATTATATTTAACAACAAATAACTTCATACTTCGGAACAAAGAAACGACAGAGTTAAAAAACAAAAAAAAAACAACAAAAAACAAAACAGAAGAAAGACACAAAAAAGGTAAAAAAAACACTCATGGGCAACACCGGGGAGGTACAGCTATTTATATATAAGATTAATCTTTTTAAGTAGGTAATATTTATATATTGCTAAAATTATGATGAAGCTTGCTTGTTACCGTGCACACTTTTCATCTGTACATGAATGTTTTAGATGGTGAGAGGAAGGGTGAATGAAGCAAATAAAGGGCAAATTATGGGAAAAGTGATGCGAGGAATGAAATAATACAAATAATAGAGAGAGAGAGAGAGAGAGAGAAGGGGGAGAGGATCTATTATGTCATCACAAAACAATTTCATAAATATTTGGAAATTCAAAAATTTTCTCATAAATCATCATCATCAAATATGATGATGATGATGATTTATGAGAAAATTTTATCATCTGTTTTATATGTTGGCATGTGTTGGACGGCTTTAAGAAATTGACTTTATCCTTCCTTCCCAAATCCACCCTATTACTTCCTCCTATGTTTTCTTTGCCCTTCCTCTGCCAACTGACCATGCTATCTTAACTATTCTCTATCTACTAACCCAAGAACATTCTATCTTTCAACATAGCCATACCAACAAAGTCTCCTGTTCTGCACACATCCTTCATGTACTGTCTATATTTACTCTTTCTTTAATATCATCAGATCTAAGCCTGTAACAAATTAATCACATTACATACCCATCATATAATTATCATATCTCTCCACGCAACGCTCTAAATTGCCAGATTTCACTTCCATGCATCATCACACTGCGTACACATGCCCGATAGACTCTTCTGTTCTTAAATATTTAATAATTTATATATATATGTATATAAACCTAATTACGACATAATTATTTATTTATGTTCCAAGAATTCAATATAAACAACAGTTTGTGTACAATCGTTTCTGAGACGATATGGGTTTTTATTGATATCGAGTCTCTTCATCAGCACAGGGAATAGACACTAACTTAGAAGCTAACATATAGCATGAAGACCAGAGAAATGTTCACTCCCAGTTATACAGCAAATTATAGGAAGAATGGGAATAGGTGTATGGAAAATATAAACGACTTCTGACAGTGTATAAATCAAATGCAACCGATATACAAAGAGACACAAAAGGGGAAAGAACGGTTGTTAGAGTACAGGTATGGAAAAAAAAACACCCATCAATAGAAAAAGAAACAATTTTTTAACAAATTTTGAACCAACAGGTCATGGGTGGTCTAGTAGCTAATTAAAGCCAGAAGTTCAATTTAGTAAATTTGTCTCCCGAAAAGATATTTTAAGTAACGCTCATCAAAGGAGTAATATTACAATTTTAGTAGAATTAAACATAGCAGCAAAAGTATATATTCAATAAAATCCTTGCAATGTTCGTAACATATTCACTTTCACCTTTGAAGATCTTCAGAGACAATTTATTGAAATGAATATGCTTTCATTAGCATTATTAAGTAGAGAGAAGAGGGGGAAAAGAAGGGGTTACCCGAGAGTGAATGAATAAAAGCCCCTGTGTACTTTTACTCTGAAACCAATATTATCATTTTTATTCCTATTATTTAAATTTTTAGTTATAAACAAAAGAAACTAAACTAATATATCGTCTTTGACGTTTATGTATGTCTGGTGCAAACACAAACCCTACAATATTATCATTAGGTAAAAAAAATCTAATACCAACATTGGATTTCCTGTAAAGTTTTACTCAAGAAAAGTTGCTTGATATTGGCATAAGGCTGCGTTTTCAATTTCATTCTGTATAAACGCCTGCATAAATAACGACTTGCTGTCTAAATATACACTATATAACACCTTATCTAAGCTAAGGTTCATGCTGCTACACACACATATCTCTCTCTCTCTCTCCTTTTCTCTCATATATATATATATATATATATATATATATATATAGAGAGAGATATGTGTGTGTAGTAGCATGCATCGATATACACACACATCTCTCTCTCCCTCCTTTTCTCTCATATATATATATATATATATATATATATATATATATATATATATATATATATATGAGAGAGAGATATGTGTGTGTAGTAGCATGCACCGTAGCTTAGATACGGTGTTATTGTTACATCTTAGAAAATGTTCTAAGATCCATACTGACAATTAAAACAGAATACGAGTAAAACAGATAAAAACATAAATGTTGCATGAGAGAAGAAACCATTGTTTAACGAATACCAGATATTTATGAATATACAATATAATGTGAGTAATTACTCATTTGAAGTTGAGTACTTATATTGTAGAAAGTTTAGAGTTAGAAAAGTTATGTGTGTTAGAAGTGAATGTGTGTATACGTTTATTTCCCATCACTGTGTATCTGTGTGTAACACTGTTAGAGAATTAGGCATTGTGTGTGTGTGCTGCTTTTTATCAGAGTGTGTGTGTAAGTTAAGAATTGTAATTTGCTCAACCTAGCTCCAAAAGGCCAGAGAAGCTAAGCGTTTATATTGTGTCAGCACTGTCCTGTTTTTTTTTAGCCCAACTGCTTGACTACTGAAAATTCTGGTCTTAAATCAACTTAAGTCATCAACTCGAAATGAACGATTTTTACTTTATGGTGCCAAAAATGATTTTGAGTACACAATGTTATTCTGATGTGCGGCTGACGTAAGTAACCATGTGACCGCTATTTTTGCTTTTTTGTAAATATCATTGTGAGAGCCAGTTTTGTATGAAAAATGTCATCTCTTTTTTTTTTTTCAGATATAATTTTTGGGCATGGCTTCTGTTTTTTCACACACAACGTTGGTACATTAATATTTATAGGATTGGGATACATGTCAATCCTAATATATATATATATATATATATATATATATATGGAAAGCCCGCTTCTGTTGGTGTGAGCCGGCGAATGAGATGTTGTTTTTTTCTCTCTCGTATGAAATCACGCAAGCACGGAACCTTCCACGTGCTTGCGTGATTTCATACGAGAGAGAAAAAAACAACATCTCATTCGCCGGCTCACACCAACAGAAGCGGGCTTTCCAATTACATCGGAATTTTCAACTACACTGATGAGGCTAATTTTATTAGCGAATTATCTGTATAACTATAAACTACATACATACATAATGTTAGTTTATAAAAAAAGGAAAAAAAAATCGTTTTCGATTTTGTCTTTTCTTTTTTATAAAATACATATTGCATCTATAACAAGCTTTGATGGTATTTAATTTACCACACTTCCTTTTTTACTAAATTTCAAACGGATGCTTATAAAAAAAAAAAGTATGAACCTTTAAAACTATATTATATATATATATATATATATATATATATATTTAAATATTAAATATATATTTAAATCCCCGAAACAGTTTTTCATGGTAAACAACTGATGATCCCTTAAATAATGTTAGAAGTAAACTAATATAATAACTGTAAAAACTAAATTGACTTACATGAGTGATTTTCCACTGAACGACTTGAGACTTAAGGTTTTTTTGGGGGTTTTTTTTTTTAAATTTTATTTTTTAGTTTTAATGTTTGAGAAACTTCTGAGACTAATATATATATATATATATATATATATATATATATATATATATATATATATATATATATATATATATATATATATATATATGTATTAACTAATTAAAATAAATTAGTCTGACGAAAAGTTGCTATCAAAAAGTACTCAATGTTACCACAAACAGAGCTGGTAATCAAAATAATTGCTGTCTCTGTTGAACATATCTTGTGACTCTTTAGTTATATGCTAAAAGCACTCAGCAGACTGCGGGGAGTGGGTTGCAAAAATAGATCTGATGCTTATATAGGCAACCAGAAGAACAAAACGCATTAATTTAGTTGTTCAGATAAGCAGAAACCGAGACTTAAGGCAGCATTCAAAAAGTGCTCAACCACCCATGAAAGTGGGAGCGATACATTAACAAGAAAAAAATAGAGGGGGAAGATCAGACAAAAATATATGTATGTGATCAGGGTGTACAAATTCTGAAAATAATAAAATGAGGTTTGCAGTATTTCCGATCATAGTGCTCAATATCAAAGTGATAGAGCTTTCTTTTATGATAATAATAATAATAGAGTAGAAAAATTCTACTCCAACTTTCCTAATGTATTATTATGTTATCCAATCCTCAGAAGCCTCTACGTATAGCATAAACATGAAACTGCGGTGGAGATTATGTCTACATTACACGCGCACATCTAAGCAAGTATTTGTGTGCATGCATCTTTTAAACAAGAACGAGAAGCTTTGTCATAATGCTGCAACTGTGTCATAGCAAAAATATAGAAATTACATTAAAGGAAATCTAAATTATTATAATGTAAATAAAATTTAGGTACCCTACGAAATACTGGAACCCGGTGATGCTGGTAACAATAAGAGAACTTGATATTGAAAGGGGGGTTATCTTCTCCAATTATCACATGAGTAATCAAAACAGAAACTAGTGAGTGGACTAAATATCAAAATGTAAAAATCTATTGAAAATGTATTTTTTTTTATTTTTCAGAACACAAACCAATAGACGTTGATAACGAATTATGAAAGGTTTTATGCATTCTTGTTTGTTAGCCTATTCCAGGAATTAAAATAGTGGAAAATCTCTCTTTACTTTATATATAACAAGAAGAAATTTAATTCCCAGAACAGAAGAGTTTGCACCACTTTCATGTCCCTTACGAAGATTAAGAATAAAGATATAATGCTACTAAACCTCATGTCTAGAATCCTTATTCCCATTTTGATCAAAATCCAATACATGATTTTGATTCTAGAAAATGTCTTAAGAAATTGAAATTCAGGGAATCTTGCTTAATTAGTGTCAAATGATGATGGACCAAATTCAATTAAAATCTGATATATTTGAATTTTTAAAAAGGGAGGCTGTATGCATATTATACCACCAAAACCCTTTTAAAATACTCAAAAGAAACTGAAATTTGGAGAATATTTATTAATTTATGTCTAATAACTATTGTTAAAATTTCGTAAAACTCAGAGATATCTGAATTTTCATGAAGGGCTTCCGCCATTTTTTTTTACCCTCTTTGCATAAAACTAAATATAGCCCACATTTTACCCCTACGCGGTGTTTCAAAATTCATAATGATCGGTTAATTAGTTTAGGAATGAATCCTGTACATACAAATATATATATATATATATATATATATATATATATATATATATAGTGTGTCAGGTTGTATATGAAAAGAAATCAAATAAAGTGCTCGATCATATAAGAGAGCTAATATAATTTATTTAGATACTGTATATTACATATTTCAGCAATGTACCACGGTTTCATCCAAAGGGGCAGATTTAGACATCTTTAGTAAATCTCCGTGCCCAGTGGAATCATCGTTTCAGCTTGCCGATGATTCCACTGGGCACGGAGATTTACTAAAGATGTCTAAATCTGCCCCTTTGGATGAAACCACGGTACATTGCTGAAATATGTAATATACAGTATCTAAATAAATTATATATATATATATATATAAGAGATATATCTATTCTGTAATTTTATATTTTAAGTTAATTTTCCTCAGGCAATGCTGTCTGTCCTTGCTAATATTTATGAGATTTTAGATTTAAAGATGGTACAATAATACTATGGGGTCTGCATTCACACCAGACGTCCATAGAAAATAAAAAAACAAAAACATGTTACACATACTTTTTTAAAACTATTATATTTATGAAGAATGCAAGCGTGGAATTGTTTTTAGTGCTTTTGAAACAAAAGAAAAAAAAAACTGGTTCTTTAATAAAATAGGATTGCATGCAAACAATCCTGTGTTAATTCAGAAGCAGAAATAAACCATAATACTTAAAATGTGTCCTTTAACTTTAATTCAATCTAGAAATTCTCTTTATAATCGACAATTACTTTAAAATTTGGAGCAATTACAATATAGTAAATGTCGGCAATTTTTATCCATTTTTAATCGATAATAAAATGTCCGCAATCTGTTAATTTTGTCACCGTTCAAAATTCAAAAGTAGTTTTGAAGCCTTTAAAGTGTGGATAGGAAACCAATTTCTTGCTTGAATTAAAGTTTAAAGGCAAGCATATTATAGTTCTTTTGTAGCTCTGTACAAGAGGAAAATATGAATTGTTGGATGCAACCCAAAGAAACTTCTTTTTTTTTTTTTAAGATTTAAACAAATAAAATTTCCTGTTCGTTTATTTTCAGTTTCTCTGCCAATTTTGACAAAGCAAATAAATAATAAACGAAACTAAATAAAAAAAAAGTTGATACGTTTGTCAGTTGTTTACTTTCATATAAAAAAGAAATAAATTGTAACAAATTCTATATAGCCTGTAAACTCAAAGAATAAGTACCTCCCCCTCCCCCTCCCCCGCACGAAATATTCTGACAAGTGGCAAGTTTTAGACATCACCGCAAGATATCGATCGAGATTCTTTTGCAATTGGTACTTAAAAAAAGGAAAGTCTTTGAGACACCATTAACTGCATCGTTCGACCATGTCGAGCTTTGATGAAGAGAATCAGTAGCAGAAAGCTTGGATGAGGCCTCGTTGAATACTGAAAAAGATAAACAAAATAATAATTTTATGGATACTGTTATTCCACAACAACGAATAGAAAAGTCGTCATAAATTATCATGAATTTTGATTTGACCAATTATATTTGTTTTTGTGAGTCAGGGACATCAAGGAATATATTTTGCCTCCATTATTAGTCGTTATGGGCCTTTTCAGAATTCAGCTCAACTTGAAGACACGTGGTTCAAGAACAAGTTAGATCAGATATGTAGAATTTCTGTAAAAAATCATGCATGAAAGGGTTAAAACCAGCAAGGCTACCCAGTATTATTTAGGTGAACAAAAGCAAAAACATGAACAAAGAAAAAACAAGATAAGATAAAATATTTTCTACATAATGTGAGAGATGAGACAGGTAGGTAGAGAGATCCAAATCAGGTGCCCACACATCAACACGGGTGTGCTCCAGGAGTCGATACTTGGACTTATATTATTCCTGATCTTAATAAACGACCTCCCCGATGCAATTACATCTGAGATGAGTGTATTTTCTGATGACACCACATTATTCCTGGCGCAAGAGCAAATCGAATGTCCACACATCCAAGACAATGGCTGAATCCTTAGAAAATGACCTCTGGTCTGCAATAGAATCGTGCTTAAAATGGATGGTTACATCGAATGCTACCAAAACAAAGCTCCTGTCCTTTAACAATTATGAGAAACCTTTCCAACCATTGATTGCCATGGCTGATAACACCCTTCCCGAGAGTCCAACGTTTAAACTCGTCGGCCTTACATTCTCAGGCAAAATGAATTAGATATAAGTACATAGAAGATGCTGCCAAGTATGCTGCAAAGAAAAGAAGGTGGGTTCCTTTAACCATGCTAGAAAACTTCTCACTCCTGCCAGTATCCTATATCTCTATAAAGCTACCATTCGCCCGTGCATAGAGTATTGTTGCTATAGAGGGTTGGTGTGTGGCGAACGCCACAAAAGGTACCCTCTTTCTTTCTTTGTTTAGTCCTTCTTCGTCTCTGAAGTAGAGAACCTCGCAAAGTCACGCAGAATCACGTTTACCGAAGGATTCCGGCCAACTTGACCACGCGTGATTTTGGGTGTATAAAAGGGCACGCGTTCCTTCCTCTTTCTCTCTCTTTTTCCCTCGGCGTCTTGGGACGAACGCACACAAAGAACTCTCGTCGACCCCCCCCCCTCCACACTAGCTCGAACGAGCAGTGTGGAGGGAGGAAAAAAGGTAATCCCTTTTCTTCAAGCATCTTTAATTCAAAGGAACATTTCTTTAAGAATCTCTCTTAATCCAAACGTACTTTTTCCTTCACACATGCACCATTCACAAATTTGCCACACAAAAGACATTCAACACGCATCGCATCGCACATATATTTACGCTTACAATTATGTTTTGTTAAATAAATTGTTTCTGTTAAATATAAATGTTTTCCTTTTTATTAACTTTATAAAATGTCTATTCTTATTTCTCATTCCTTCGCTTTCCTTTTAATATAAGTTTAAGTAAAAATGTTTTCTTCTTTCTTTCTTTCTCTTTATTTAATCTACACGTGGTCCGGTGGAGTTCAAAGCAGTGGGATGAAATGCCGTTACAAAGGCATCTCTCTCACTACCTATGGTCGGGGGGGGGGGGCAGGGATTCACGCATAACCATTTGTCCGGTAATCCTTTGCCACTGTGGTTAATCATTTGTTCTCTTTTGAATCTCCCGCCATTAACCCTAACTTCCAAGGGCGCCATAATTGATAACTTCCACCCCGGCCGTAGGTGTGCACCAACTACTAGCCTCTTCCTGTTGGACAGGGTAAAAAATATTTTTTTTACATTTAAAAATTATTTTTAAAATTAACAAAAATTTAAACAGGTGGCCCCCATATTGGTTCTTCTTCAACTGAGTTTCCAGTGTTTCCATGAAACCAAAGGTATCAATGGAAGATCATACTAGTATATAGTATCAATTGAAATAAAAATAATATAGACACTCTTGCATAAGTAATTGAGCACTTTGATTTTTCTCCTATAACATAAAATCTCTCTATATATATGTTATCAACAGACTGTTTCACTGTATTACAGCTTTTCAACATGGCTAAACAAGTACTTCAAACCGAGATCAAACTTGTCGTTTTGTCAACAGTTGGACTTCTTTCTTTCTACCTCTCTCTATATATAAATACAAGTATCTTTCTGTTGAACACTGTTAGGACGGCTGACTATTGTTCGCCTGCCTGACATGAATAGGATTTCTCATCACATCGTAAAATAGTTGAAATTAGCCCGATTGGTTAGAGTGCTCAGAATTGAGTTAAAGGTGACTTGTTCCGGGGGTTCGAATCGTGTGACCGGTTTGAACAGTTATCTTTACACTGATAGTTCTGCAGGGATGAAACGTATATGTATGTAGATAATAATTAAATATTTATTATCATTATATATATATATATATATATATATATATATATATATAGTAAGCTATGAAAATATATTTATGGCAATTAAGCTACACAGAGGCTCTCGCGTTTCATCCCCGGGGGGAATCTTCAGGCTAAAATGCATGGAGTTATTTCTACCGGGTGTTTTTATATACACAGCTAGCCAGTTAACCAATCAGATTCTTTGTTGTTCTCTCAGCCAATCGCTGGGCTTCCCGCGAACAAAGGTCTTGTTGATGTTACTTCCTATATCCTGTTCTATTGTTCTGTTTTCTATAGATTTGCCTATATCCTGTTTCCTTTGTTGTGTCAATATACTGGGTGAATTTATTTTAACACGTGGTTCCTTGTATTTCTATTTTAGGTTTTAATTTTAAAATTGTTAAGTTTTTGTTTAGTTTTGTTTTTTTACTTATTTATTTATTTATCGTTAGCCTAGGGTAAATTTATTTCTGTGTAAGCAGCTGTTTGCTATCTCACTTCTACAATTTAATAGATTTCGGGGATCTTTAAAATTTAGGATTTCAAATTTTTCATTCAGACATAATCTTAACTTTTCTCTGGCTCATGACTTATCCAAATTATCACCTTCTCAACATGCTTTCCTTATTTAATCTTTTTCTCACTTTTGTTCCTGACTCATGTTCTATTTCCTATTCTCCTACATTGGGTTCTGCTGTTGAGGTTGATTTTTCTGTGAAGTATTCTGTTGATCGGGACATAGGAAGATGTTTAACTACAAGAAGGCTGACTGGGATGGACTTCACGGCTTCCTATGTGATGTACCATGGGGTTCTATCTTTGGTATGTCTCCTAGTGGTGCTGCTAAAGAGATTACTGACTGGTTTCTTGTTGGAATTGACACCTTCATTCCTCATCGTAAGGTTCAAACCAAACTGCATTCATCTCCCTGATTTTGATTTGTTTGTGCTTCTGCCATTGCCCACTGTAACCATTACTTTAATCAGTATCGTCAGGATGGTTCTGAAGCTTCCAGACAATCCTTCAGAAGAGCCAGCAATGCCTGTAAGAGAGCAATCTCTGAAGCTAAGCCTAGCTATTTTCAAAGGATTCGTGACTCTATCTCATCTTAAAAGGTTGGCTCTCATGATCTTTGGAGAATCTACAGTAGTGTTGTTAATAGTGGAAACTCGGCTATTCCTTCTCTTTTTAATGGTCTTCAGGTTATTTCATCTTCTAAGGATAAGGCTGATCTCTTTGCTCGTCTTTTTGCTGATAATTCTTCTCTTGATGACTGATGCTGTTCTCCCTTCGAAAACTGATCACTCTCTTGACTGTCATCATTACTCTGAAGATGGCTGCTAGGGTTCATTCTAATCTAGACCAGTCTAAGGCTTCCGGTCCTGATTGAATTCCTGTTGTCATTCTCAAACAATGTGATCCTAAACTTTATTCAATCTCTGTTTGTCTCAATCTTGCTTCCCTTCTTGTTGGAAAGCGTCCTCTGTTGTCTCTATCTTTTAAAATGCTGGTGATCGTTTTTTTTTGAAAGGTTGATCAATGGCAAGCTTGTTTATTTTCTAGTGTATCTGTCAGTTTATGGATAATTCAGGAGAGGGTAGGGCCATTGCACTTGACATTTAAAAAGCGTTCGACAGATTATACCATTCTTTCCTTCTAAACAAACTTCATGGTTGTGATATTAGTGGTAAAGTTCTTGACATTGTTAGGTCTTTTCTTTCTGATCAAAGCTTGCGAGTAACTCTGAATGGTGTCTCTTCATCCTCTTTCCCTATCAATGCTGGTGTTCCCTCAAGGAACTCTATATCAATGATCCTTCAGAGAACATTATTCAGAAGATTAACATCTATGCTGATATTACCACCGTCTATTCTGGTATTTCTTCTCGCCCATCTCTCAGTTAAACTATGAAGCTGATCTAGAAGTTCACTTGGGTTCGGTTGTGGATAGGGGTATGAAATGGCTTCTTTTGTTTAATCCTGTTAAGATCCAGCTCATGTCTTCCAATTGTAGGTGTGTCCGTTTCTTCCTGAAATTTTCATGGAGGGCACTGTTCTTGAGGACAAATCGACTTTGAAACTTCTTAGTTTTGCTGTCTCATTAAATCTTTCTTTGAGTTCATACATTAGATCCATTGCTTTTTCTGCTTCTCGTAAAGTCGGTTCTTAGAGAGAACCGACTCCAAGCACTTTCTCACACCTGAGGCTATTCTCTATTTCTACAAATCTATCAGACCTTGTATGGAGTACTGTTGTCATATTTGGGCTGGTGAATCTCTGTCCCATTTAAAGGTTCAGAAGTGTATCTGTAATTTGGTTGGCCACACCCTTTCTTCTTCTCTGCACCCTCCTTCTCACAGACGTGATGTTGCTAGTCTCAGTCTTTTCTATAAATAAGATTATGGTATCTGTTCTTCAGAATTGTCTGATCTATTACCTGCTTCCTTTGTCCAGCTCGTTTGACTAGTTGGTCTAGTGGTCTTCACAATTCGCTATTTTGATACCCCGATATAATACAGCTTCCTATTCCAGTAGCTTCTTTCCAAGAACTGCAGGCTTGTGGAATTCTTGCTGACTGTTTTCCTCCTTCCTATAGGTTTGATCTTTTTAAGACTAAGGTCAATAGGCATCGCCTGTCTTTGTGATAATCATCTTTTATTCTTTTTAGCTCTTTACATCAAGTGGCTTCATACCTTGTCTGGAGCGATTTCCATAAAAAAAAAATTATTACTAGCATTACCATTATCTCTATAATTATCATTTCTATTATTAGTAGTGCTATTATTATTCCATATATCATCATAATATTTTTGTTATTATAATCATTATCACTTTTATTTTATATATTTTTATTATTATGATCTTTCGTTATTATGGTTTATTATTATTTTTATTATTATTATTATTATTATTATTATTATTATTATTATTATTATTATTATTACTATATAATTTTTATATAATTTTTATCCTTAATTGTATCATGTACTCTGCTAAGTCATGTAAGTTTCCGAGAAATTTTACTTAAGTTAAATGAAAAAGTATATCTTAACATAAATAATATTACATTTTCCTATTTAAATGCTATATATATGCAAATCTGCTATTCAAAAGATGTGCATGATTTTGTGTGTAATTTTATTAGACGACGACATGACTCCCCCACACACCAAGTTAGGATGTCAGTCACGTAATATCTGACAATCCAAACAGTAGAAACCTAATCTGACCATAATTTGATGACAGTGGAAATTCAAATATGAAAGTTTAACAAAAAGTATGTTAAAAAAATGTTTTGAATTTAGTCACATGACTCTTACGGATAGTAATTTTGCTTTATTCTACAATATGAAGGCATGATGAACGGACATTTTTTTTCTTGGCTTGAGGAAGTCAAGCCTATTATAGCTATGACTGAAACATGTTTTGAAATGTATAGCCATGCTATGTTTGTATAAATAAAACTTTTTTATTATAAATATATAAGATAAATGGGAAAAGTACATATACCAACACAAAACAATTACATCAACTCATGTAAGAGCTTAATATTTGGTCTTTAAAAAATGTATGGTTGCCATCAGGACAGAAAATAAGTCAAGGCGAAAAAAGAAATAAAGACAGGAAAAAGAAGAATGTTATGTCACTTGTTATCTGTTGATATTCCAACATCTAAAAGTGACGTCAACAACTCATTCACAACTGAATGAATTACATTTCAATGTTACAAAAAAATTTTAGCCAAGTTTATCGATTTCAGAACTTTGCAGTCATACAAACTATTTTAATTTCAACAGGTTGAGTTCATTTAACCATGGAAAAAAAATCTTATTTACCTGATATCAATCCATGGATCAGGTGTCATAATTATTGATTCACCATCACAATTCAAAGATAATTCCATGTTGCTCCATTCCTGCTGGTCCACCTTCCGAAGAATTTTGATACGTAGTCTTTGAGTTTTGAAGGACTTAACAGCATCAGGAGGTGTCTGGAAAAAAGGAATTGCAACAAATTTATATATTAATGCATGTATCCATTATTTTGTTGTTTGTTCGCTTTGGTTAGTTTCATAGCAGCAACCACAATAATAAATCCCTATGTTTCATAGCAGCAACCACAATAATAAATCCCTATGTAAGAAAAGATCCACTTCAAAGTCAATACCCTGAAAGGGGCCGAGGCAGCAGTTGGGGGTTGGTTGCAAAAGGAATTGCTCCCTTAGCGACCCAACCAATAGGTCCGGTAACAATATGTAATGGGGCAGAGAACGGATTTCTCTGCAGGAGTAACGATCCAGTGTCTGGTCTATAGTGAGTCGAATTCTGTACTAATTCTGGTCTCCTCCAAGCTCTGGAACACAATAACACTTCAGCTCTCATCAACTGATCCGCCCCGGTGAGAGGTAGAACCTCTATTTATAGGCTTGTAACAACCTGCCACCCCCATCTTAACATATATAAATATCACCTCTTTATTTGTGCTCATGTTGGCTTTTTCCCCACCCCACTTGAAGTCGGCACCAGCAACGGTATGTATCACTTTCTTTTTTTTTTTTTCTTACACACTCCCAACAAAGACAAAATAAAAAGTTAGAAGAAAAAAAAAAGAAGTATCGAAATCCTCGATTTTTCAACTTTCAAACTCTAATCTGGTATGCGAAAAAATAAAAATGTAAGTCATGCAAAACGGCTCTCTGGGGTCATGTTCACACAACAGAACTGCCCGCTGTCGAGAGGAACGCTAATCGTATACAAACTCCAATTTTAACGTTTTAGTCAGTTTAAAGTCCTCTCTTAGAACCTCCACCAGTAAATTCTGGTTTCTTTTTAGACCCCCAATAAACTGGGTCTACTTGGTCGCCGAGGCCTGCAAAATTGACAGAACCACTGTTCCTCTTCAGGTGGTGCAACAATTAAGCCCACGCAGTTAAAATTGAACCAATCATTGCATTGATCACAGGCAATCATTGATCTCGAATCTTCAGGTCTGTTGCAAGTTGGACATATCCAGATCCTGGTGCTTTCATGTGGTTGAGAAGATAGGGTTTGATCTTGTGAGTCAACTGGTTCTTCATTTAAGACTTTATCTGCAGGTTCCTTCGATTGCGGATAGATTTCCAGTGGAAACAGGTGCTTAATGGAATGAATAAGTACAGAACCGTTCCCCTTTCTCAATTTGGCGGAACGTACCAATCCGTCACTACCTTCGATCAGTTCAAGGACTTCGCCTATAGACCAAAATGGCCTAGTCTTGAGGGGGTCCTTAATTTACACTATATCACCCTTCTTGATGATGTTCTCAAAAGAAGGGCCTGATAACCTGAGATTTCTTTCTCTTAGACTATTGGTATTTTCCAAATTCTTGGTTTTCAAATTGGCCAAATGTTTGGTCAGTTCATCTTGGGACGAGTTAGCCGCTGCGCCAGTGGCATTCATAGCCAAATTCTTTTGGTTGTTTTTCTCGACCATGTTTGCTGTCATTTTGGATGCCGCTTCCTGATGCTTCTTGTTTCTTACACAATTGACAGTAGGCATCTTGTTTTTTCTTTTCTTCAGCTATCTGTGCTCTCCTCTCCGTGCCTGGAGTGGGTAATTTGCGCGCCTGCTGCCTTCCTTGGATGTGGTAGCCGTTTCGCATGCTCCCTCTCCGGAATTGAACCCCTCTTCTTTGTTCGTTTCTTATTTTTATTTGATTTTCATACAAGAACTGCCGGCTGTTACCAAAGGGGACTAGTCCTTTCGGCGTTGCAAAAGCCGCTCCGTACATGCATGGTACTATTTTAAACGGTTCCAGGAATTGAATGGCATCAATTCCCAATAGCCCCTCAATGTTGATATAATTGTCGTGGGGACTGTGTTGGGTTGCTAGTTTGTGTCTCTTTAGATTTTTGAGTATCTGAGGAAGCTCCTGCAATCTATAAGAAAGGTTCAATTTGCTGGAAAGAATAGGGAGGGTGTGAACCCTTTCAGGAACCAGCCTCAAATCCAAAGAGGTTTCTTTAAAAGACCTTGTTGCCGAGCCCAAAAAAGTTTTAACTTCCAACACCTTTTCCTTTGCTGAAGAAAGGCAATTCAATCTTGCTAGAACCGAGGTGTCCATGTAGGTTCTTTGGCTTCCCGTATCCAGCAGGCAGTTTATTTCAATACTTTTCTCTCTCGTTCCTACCACCACGCTGATTACGGGAGACATGTAACTGTATTGGTAATCATTAACGTGAAGGCAGGTGTCCACACTCACTCCACTTCCGACTGTTGGGCACATTGCTGTTATATGGCCTTTAGCTTCGCAGCCACTACAGCTATTCTTCGTTTTTAGTGGACACATATTTCCTATGTGGGTCCTTTTTAGGCATCTAAAACACAACCAGAGTTCTTTGCACCTTGTAAATCTGGCTTCATGTGAAGTGTAATAGGGGCAATATTCAGGAGAATGCCCATTCCGCCTACAAAATCCACAACTCTGTGGTTTTGAGTCCACCTTTGTGTTAAAGGTTTTCAGGGAAGAATAGGGTTCATCTTCCTCTTCTACCCTAAGCCTTGGAGGGCGCCATAGCTTTTCCATTTGGGTCCTTTCAGGTTTTCTAATTATCAAAAACCTCTTCACTATTTCTGGAGTTTCTGACAAGATGGCTGATAATGTCGGGTAGGTCCTTCCAGAAATTCTGATTAGCTCGCCCTTTATCTCGGATGGTAGTTTGGCGAACAATACCTGTGATATTATGATTGCTCCTGCAGATGTATCATCATACAGGTCACAGTTGTATGAAGCCCTGAGTTCCCACACATCTGCCTGGGTTTTTATTATAAAGTCCTTCACTTGCTCCACATCTTTCGGACTCTTAAGGCGAAAATCCAGCATTTCTTGGATAATTTCTCCCCTTATTTCTTCTTCATCCAGGTACTGGTCCTTCAATAATTTTAGAGCCACTGGGTAGCTGCTTTCAGAAACAGAAAGATGGTCGATAAGTTGAAGGGCTCTACCTTCTAGAGAACACCTAAAAAATATAACTTACTAGTGGCAGATGGTATCGATGCTGCACAGTTTTCAAACTTAGTAAGAAAGTCTTTGAAACTTCTCTTATTTGTTTCAAATTCCTTTCCACTGAAACGTGGCCCATTCAACCTTATTTTAAAAGGTTCCACCACAAAAGACGAATGGGCTGTTGGGTTGAAGTGGAAGGATCTACCTGGTTCAGGGGTACCAGCTGCCTCCTGACTTTGAGGGTTTAATGGCTGGTCTACATTGGGGGATTGTTGATTTTTAGAAGGGACCACTGGAGTTTTTCCTTCTCTTCTTTCCCTCAAATTATTTATTTGCTGACGCACATCTATCTTAAATTTGAAAGATGTCTGAAACAATTCGGCTAACTCTTTAGACTCCTCCTCGGCAGCCAGTTGTTCTTCCATTGTCCAGGACACTGCCTCTAGATCTTCTAGACATCCTTCGATATCCTTTTCAAAGGACAAAAACACTTTCATCGACATTTGTTCCTTTTCTAGACACCTTATGGTCGATCTTATCTTCCATTGAAGATGAGTCCTTCGTTTCTCTATCTCCCTCATGCTGACTGGGTCCGCCATTTGGTTGTTAAAGGGAAAGGCAAGTTCGTATCACAGCAACGTTCTTTTCCGTTGGTTGCAAATCCAAACTATCCTTTTTTAGTCAAAACCAGTTTCCTTTTTGCAATGTGTGGGAATAAATCCCTATGTAAGAAAAGATCCACTTCAAAGTCAATACCCTGAAAGGGGCCGAGGCAGCAGTTGGGGGTGGGTTGCAAAAGGAATTGCTCCCTTAGCGACCCAACCAATAGGTCCGGTAACAATATGTAATGGGGCAGAGAACGGATTTCTCTGCAGGAGTAACGATCCAGTGTCTGGTCTATAGTGAGTCGAATTCTGTACTAATTCTGGTCTCCTCCAAGCTCTGGAACACAATAACACTTCTAACAGTTCAACTCAACTGAACTGATCACTCCGGTGAGAGGTAGAACCTCTATTTATAGGCTTGTAACAACCTGCCACCCCCATCTTAACATATATAAATATCACCTCTTTATTTATGCTCATGTTGGCTTTTTCCCCACCCCACTTGAAGCCGACACCAGCAACGGTATGTATCACTTTCTTTTTTTTTTTTTCTTACATAATGTTTAATAGCAGCTAACAGCAGAAGAAAGAGTGCAGCATTGTGTGGGAAGTTCTTTGATCCCACCAGACGGCCTGTAATGTTTTTGTTAACAACATGTAAGTAGTTGGGTCATTCGATAGTTTTTTTTTGTTGTTTTTATCTCTTTCCCACAGCGGTAAGATGTGACACAAGTTCGGAAAGTAGGTTGAAAGGCCTAGAAGAAGAGCACTCTGGCCTACAAAAAATGACTAGGCAGCCCCGTCAGCATTCCTTGGTAGAGGCGCCTCAGGCGATTAGCAATAATCCAAGGGTGAGAAGGCAAAGCCTGGGAGGGTGGACCTCCTAGAACTGCAAAAAAAGTTGGGTCATTGGATAGTTAAAGGGAAAATTTCAAGGGAATATTAAATTCAAAAGCGGTTCCCAGTCGCACGTATATTCCGATCAGGGAAGATGACAACGTTAGTTTTTCCAGGGAGAGGTCTCCCTCCTCCCAGCACCTGATATTCTCAAATAATCACCCATCTAGAACAGACCAGGTTCAACATCGCTAAACTGGTGATCTAACAAGAATCGGTGTGTCAATGTGATTATGCCGTATAGTTTCCAACATATAGATAAGGCTATAAGTAGTAATTTTAACTGAGATCTTCGGGATGACCATACTGCATGGAGGATGGGTTTCGACATATCAACCATCTATGGGTTATTTAATGCTGAATAAAGTTGTCAAATATAATTCTATAGGTAGGATAATTATTTATATTTCCAGAATACACTGCTCTCTGAAGGAAATTTCACAGTGGGCACCGCACCAGTGACATTATTCTTAGGAAACATTACTCCTATGCATTGATAATCTTCTTCGTACTAAACATGATTGACCCTCAACCACCGCCTTCTAGTATCTATTGGGGGGGGGGGATAAAAAGTAGAAATAAGGTTTTGATTTTTTTAAGACTCAGATTGAATAATACAGTTGGGGATGAACTGATAGACACTAGTGGAAGAATGGCTCAGCCACCAAGATCCAGTCCTAAGGCATTATGGGTTGCCACCCACGGTCTACAGGTGACCCGCGTTCCGGGGGGGGGGGGGGTACCTCTCTGCATGGGTTGCAGTCGATGAATTTGTGGCTCTGCCGACAGGGCGGTCATTGGATAGTTAACATAAGGATGTTGTTCTTTTTTTCCTTGTTCCCCTTGTTGCTGGAATAATAGAAGCAATGAAAAAGAACAACAAATAACTCCCTTATTTGCTCTGGGGTTTGGTTTACATTTTAATGAAATTTATAGCAAGTACATCTAGATGAAATGCAACTTCCATTTTCAGCCCTCATAGGGGTGGTGGCAGTCTCAAAAACAGATGTCCGATCATTTGACACCAAACACCAAAGAGGCAGAACTGATATCGCATTTCTGACACATACTTCATTTTATGACGTAACTTCCTGTACACAGCTATAACATCTAACTTGCTTTCCAGTAGAGAATTCCATTTTCTTGCTTACGTGAAATTTTCCGTTTTTAACATTATTTTCACATCACTGCATCTAATCTTGCTACAAGAGGAAGGGGAGGAGGGGAAGAATTGAAACAGATGGGAAACAGAAGAAAGTAATTTACACACACACACACACACACACACACACACACACACACACACACACACCCCTCCCTTTAATGTTCAACAATCGTTGAGTAAGGAAAAATATCCACTCGAATAGTTTTCTTGGACATAATAAGAATTTGGCGGAGGAAACTGCTGCAAAATAAAATACATTCATGCCAATAACATGATTGAAGGAAGAAACAGATATGGGCTGGTTCGAATCAGACATCGCTGTGTCAGACGAATTGATATTTTGGTCTGACTTTGAAAGTTCCGAGATTCTGACGCTTTCTTAAGGCACAAATAGAACTTAATGTCTCCTTAATCACGTGGTAGTTCCCGGTGGTTGTGAAGATAGAGCAATAGCTTGCATATCTAGGCTGATTCTGTAAACTGGGTTCGTGCTCTATGGCCATCTGAAATTATCACTTCCTACACTGATGAGAGAAAATAGCTTGAAACGCTATCATGTGTAGGTAATAATAATTATATATATATATATATATATATATATATATAAATATATATATATATATATATATGAAAGTTTATAACTAAAAGGTAACTTTTAGATAATTAGACCTATTGTGAGGTGAGAAAAGCTCAATATACTGGATAGAGCAAAAATATGATGAGTCAATGAAAAATAATTAGACCTGCAAATCAATATCGTCGTCATTGGATTTTCACACAGATTCCTCTGGATTTACCAATTACATTTGAACCCCATACTACTTGGATTTCCGTTTCTGGTGACTTTCATTTACATTGAAACATACCCGTTTGAACTTTTAAAACTTAAAAAAAAACTTTTTCAAATTTCGAATTTTGACTGTCCTTATCTGTCAACTTATCAATCACCACCTCCTCTGATGATAAGATTTTAATCTTTGAAAAGCCTGGTTTAAGGAATGAAATTGAAAGAGAAGAAGAATAAATATTTTTATTTACTAAATGCTCCTTGTTCTGAATAACTGAAGATATTGATTTGCTTCCATTTACAGGTCTAATTATTTTTCATTGACTCATCATATATATATATATATATATATATATATATATATATATATATATATATATAAACCCGGTTAAAATTCTCTGGATTACCACCCTGTGGATATTTTTCACCTGGATTATTACCATTATTATATATATATATATATATATATATACAGAGAGAGAGAGAGAGAGAATGAGAGAGAGAGAGAGAGCAAGAGAGAGAGAGAGAGTAGCACAAGGGTTGAGGGAGAGAGAGAATATGAAATATTGTTGTGTTTAGTAAACATAATACAATTAAAAACCATTTTCTTTAATCGTGAAAAGACAAAAATAAAAATGTGGATTTTCTAAATACTAGCTGTAATATCCATCGCATGATGTATTTGTAAATATTGAGCACTCTTAGATCCTTTAATAAGTGTAAATGGATTGGACCACAAAATACTTCGCAGCAATCAAAAACCTACTGCCATGTTGAAAACTGAATATAGCGCTTACATCATGTAATAACTCAATCATGAGACTCGGCACAGTGCCATGAGTGACTATGAATACTTAATCTGGGCCAATAACAAAATCAGAATATAGATGATCAAGTGCAACTCAATGGAAAAAAAACACGAAACAAAGAGAGAAAGGATTGAATAAACAAACATGATACAAAAAAAATTGTTGAATTGGACACAAAATAAGATTACACAGAAGTGGGATGGATTTGGTGGCGTACACACAAATTTTTCTTTTCAACTTTACAAAAAAATAGAAGACAGTGAAAAGAAAATTCAATTGACTCACAGGATTTCTTTCCCTCCTTTGGTCAATTCATATTCTTGGGAGATTTAACTGTGTGGTTTTGTACTTACATATAGATAGGATTAATATTGTCTGTTCAAGTCGGTCAAGTATAATGGGATACACAGGTAAAAAGGTTAAAATTCCAGACTTGGGTTGAGACTTTAAAACATCCTCATAAAATCTACCAACTTTCACAAACAAAGATGGTGAATTTAGCAGATGATTACTCAGAGTATATACTACTCAATTTAGATCATCAACCTGAATGTAAATGAGTATAATCAGATACGTCCTAAGATAGAGTATTACTGCTACATGGAAGGAGGTGCCATGCAGACCACTCTTTCTTGTCTTGGCAGAGTTCAAAATCGATTTGGCAATCTAGTGGTGGGATGATCTCTTCTATTCTCTACATTCCCTTTCTCACAGAAGAGACGATGCTAGTCTTTCTCTACTCTATCGTTATTTCAATGGAAAGTGCTTGAGTGAACTTCAATCTATGATTCCTCCTTGTAAAACTTTCACAGCAAGAACTGGTCTTTTTACCACAATTGCAACATACTTTCTTTTCTTCTTCTGTGTGCTTAACATCAAACGCAAGTTCCATGAACAGAGATTATTTCCAAGAACTTCCCATCTGTGGAACACATTGCCAGAAGATTGTTTTCCTGAAGGCTGCAACATGGTCATCTTCAAATCCAATGTCAATAAATACTCGTCGTCATAAGTCATCAAATTTTATTCATTCCATTCATCATTTTCAATCCTCTCATAATATTCATGATCATTCAACTGACAATGAGATGGATAATCTCATTAACCCATATCCTCGAGTGACTTTTATCCCTGATAAGTGATCACTCATTCATAAAAATAAAAGATCAAATTAAATCAGAGTCTCTCTCCACTAGTTCAACATTCAGAAAAATAAAAGATCAAATTAAATCAGTCTCTCTCCACTAGTTCAACATTCATAAAAATAAAAGATCAAATTAAATCAGTCTCTCTCCACTAGTTCAACATTCATAAAAATAAAAGATCAAATTTAATCAGTCTCTCTCCACTAGTTCAACATTCGTAAAAATAAAAGATCAAATTAAATCAGTCTCTCTGTACTAGTTCAACATTCGTAAAAATAAAAGATCAAATTAAATCAGAGTCTCTCTCCACTAGTTCAACATTCATAAAAATAAAAGATCAAATTAAATCAGAGTCTCTCTCCACTAGTTCAACATTCATAAAAATAAAAGATCAAATTTAATCAGTCTCTCTCCACTAGTTCAACATTCGTAAAAATAAAAGATCAAATTAAATCAGTCTCTCTGCACTAGTTCAACATTCATAAAAATAAAAGATCAAATTAAATCAGTCTCTCTGCACTAGTTCAACATTCGTAAAAATAAACGATCAAATTAAATCAGTCTCTCTGCACTAGTTCAACATTCGTAAAAATAAAAGATCAAATTAAATCAGAGTCTCTCTCCACTAGTTCAACATTCATAAAAATAAAAGATCAAATTAAATCAGAGTCTCTCTCCACTAGTTCAACATTCGTAAAAATAAAAGATCAAATTAAATCAGAGTCTCTCTGCACTAGTTCAACATTCGTAAAAATAAAAGATCAAATTAAATCAGTCTCTCTGCACTAGTTCAACATTCATAAAAATAAAAGATCAAATTAAATCAGTCTCTCTCCACTAGTTCAACATTCGTAAAAATAAAAGATCAAATTAAATCAGTCTCTCTCCACTAGTTCAACATTATGCAGAACACTCGTCCTTTTTTACTTTAAGGTGGCAACTTGTCATATCGAAGGAGATCACTTTTCTTAACTCAATTTACAGGAAATTTATCTCTAAATGGATCAATCATTGCATGTGGGAATGTAAGCTTACGCAGAGAAACTACTTTAAACTTTTGCAACAATATTTTCTGTATTTCTTCTATAATTAATTTTAACAAATATTTTTTTTTAAATTGATTTTTATTTACAAAATAATTTCGACTGGAGTGAATATTTGGTTCACAATATATTCCTTAGTCGTACGAAAATGTTCTAAGTCTGACATTTTCTTTTTGATTTATGAATTAAAAAAATATTAAATTCCAATAGAATAAGGGGGTTACCATTTTGTAACAAGAGAGTGTTGGATTATATCGTTTTCATTAGTTTGATTAGAAGGGAGAACACTTCTTTTACATAAAAAAAAATCAGCTTTATTCACATCTTCATTTCACCAACAAACAGCAAGAGGCTATGGGCAGGTTTAAGTTATCTTAAATCCCACTGATCAGTTCATGCCACACGTGCGCTCAGCTTGACGTCTTCAATCCGACTGCCTGAAAATGAGGAAAAAAGTGTATAAACAGTTCAGTGTAAGTACCTCTGTTCTGATTGGATAATGGATCAATCATTGCATGTGGGAATGTAAGCTTACGCAAAAGAAAATAGTTTGTCAACATATAACGGATACAAGCCAATGAAATTGCATTTTTGTTTGTCTTTGTTTCTTCCTTTAACCAGCCAATAAAAAATGTTTTAATTTCCATTCCCCAAAAATTAATTGTTAAAACATTCCGCCTGCTCTCTTAGGAAGAGAGTATGTATTAACTTATGTATGAGAGTGTTCGCTTAACAGTGTGTAGCTGTTATCTCCTCTTTTCAAAACATAACTGCACTGGTTGGCCATTAGGTGTCGCTTTTTCACCGACAGGTGGCGCTGAAAAGCAACACCAGAGTTATCTGCCCTTCTGATTATAAAAACCGGTGTAAACGGAAAATCACTCTCTTGTCTTTTCAATTTGCCTCGCAGAACGACGCTGACACTAGCGCTCCGTCTCACCCTCTTTTCTCTTCAACTGGCCTCGGCCAAACAACAACCAACACACGTTTCTTCCGTCAACACGTGTTTCAACAACGGTAAGAGTTCTCAACTCATTTTCTTTGTGTACGGCTTTCAAAACTTTTCCCACGACTCACTTCTACACATATGCATTTCAAGAACTGTTTCTTATCGACACACATACACACACCACACACCTCATCATTCCACATTACACACACGTTCAATAAACCTTATTTGAACTACCTCCTTTTGTTTGTTAATTATTACTCTGTCTTTGCATGCAACATTGCTTGATTTAACGAACACGCTTATAATCGGGAACACGACCCGATCCCAACAAGTGTGTATATGCTGGTTCTGTTTAATAGTCTGTGAAAGTCTCTCATTATGTGCAGACTGTTTCGCCCCAAAGGGACCTAGCCAGGAATATGTTGTGTGCATGTCTGTTGTCTTCAGAACAAAAGAGGAGAAAGAGGAGAAAGAGGAAGAAAGCTATTTGTTTACCATTTATAGTATGTGCTGGAATTCTCTGATTGGCTGAAAGAAACAGCTGATTGAAGATTTTGTCCAATCAGGAGTCGATATGTAAATGCACTATTCACTGTGCTACTACTCAGTTTCTTCCACGAGGTAAGGTAAGTTAGAGTCCATGTTTTTGTTTTTTTATTCATTTAACTCACACTTACCTTGAGTTTTTTCATCATTTCAAATCCGAGCTTGAGCATTTCCATTGTATTATTACAAACTGACACTTCAGAAAATTGATCTTCATGTGGAAGATTCTCAAGACTAGAGAAAAAAAAGATGCCAACAAAACTACCAGTAAATTTCACCCAGCCTAAAAAAATGAAATTAAAAAAAAATATTTAAATTAAATACAGAAAAGTTTTCAAAATGTTTTAAAATTTAAAAAGATGTTTTTTCGTAAAAATACAGTATATATGTTTATCATAAACAATAAAAAAAACTTACACCAAACGCAGTAGAATTTAATTATAAACCGACCTGTAAGTTGTTTTTTTTTATTTCAGAATTTT
The DNA here is from genome assembly GCA_963556195.1 of Sepiola atlantica. Classification (NCBI taxonomy): domain Eukaryota; kingdom Metazoa; phylum Mollusca; class Cephalopoda; order Sepiida; family Sepiolidae; genus Sepiola; species Sepiola atlantica. The sequence goes on along the minus strand of OY744522.1, from coordinate 92,402,496 downwards.
TTGTCTTATCATACCAAAAACGAAAATGGTTCATCTCATGAGACCGTACTTCGGTGAAATTCATGCTGAAAACACAGTAAAAAAAACAATACTTACCCTATCATTAACCCTAAGTCCGAGTGGAAAACCCTCTCCCCAAACAAAACCCCTTGTAAAACGAAACTTAATCGTCTAAGTTTATCGAGGTAAATCCATTACTTTGGTCGCCATGTTGTTTTTCGCGTGTCGATAAGACGCACGATCATAGAAATAAAATTCTGAAATAAAAGAAACTTACAGTTTCTACACGTTAAAAGTATACTGGTTGATAGAGAATTTAATTTTACTTTGTTTGCTATAAATTAACTGTTTTTCTTTTTTCTTTACCAATTCTCGCCTGTTAACTACACTGTAATTCTCGTCTGTTTTTTAATGTTTTTTTTCTTAAGGACACTCTTCTGAGTCTATAATATTCCAACTTTTTCATAGTGTTCGTTTTAAATTCATTTTTCTTTCATTGTAAAATATTTTATTAACTAGCAGGAAGACTCGACGTTACTCGGGATTTAATTATGAACACTATGTCCTTTTTTCGCTATGCTCATAGCACCACTAATTACTTTCTTTTTTTCTACTGCCCCATTTCGCCCTCTAAAATAGTTTGAAAGATCTCTGAATTAGTTTCTTATATATATGATTTAAATTTCATTGAAATCGGATAAATGTATTTGAAGTTTTAAGGGGGTTCTGCCCCATAGCTAATGCAACCCTAAAACCCTCCTTGGAGCATATTGGAGAATCTGATTTGACCGATCCTACCTCCTCATCTTGAAACCTTCGAGAAACAAGCTTAATGGACTTGATATTTTTCACAAATTTATCTGTGCATACCCATCAGGTGGTACTCCTACTTTGACCTATGTCAGGAACAACAGTGTAGACCTTGTTTTTGATTCAGCTTGACAGTTGTTTCTGTGTTGCCTCCTCAATACAAGGGTCCAATGTAGAAAACAAAAAAGCCTCTGTTGAATTTGTTGATCTCTCAGTATCTGGCTTGGAGACAGGTTCTAAGAAAGACAGAGTATTTTGTTAGTCAAGGCAAAAGGATCTACTGTAATCTTGAGCAACATTTAAATAATATTTATTGGCACCTGTGGCTTTGCCAGATCTACTGATGATTCTGAAATTATTTTTTTCACGTTGATCAGACATTTTGAAATTTACAACCTGTTCTTGTTTGGGCAGATTAACAAGCTTCACAGACTATCCTTGCATCTTTGGCTTTTAGAAATGGGAGATTGAGTCCAGCAGAGGAGACAATCATGAAACAAGCAAATGGCAGATTGAATTGGATTGCTTTATGAGAACAGGTAGAGTAAAATGCATAAGACAAACCGACAAGAATATAAAGAAGGCTAAGAAGGATTGTTTAGTTTTGCATTCCTAATCTTGGCAATCTTAATGAGCTTCGTATAGTAGGCTACAATGATGCGTCTTTTGCTAATTTGGAAGATGATGGCTCTAAAGGTGGCTACTTTCCACTCAATTGACAACTATTGACTGTCAACGCCATCTCAATTGCAGGTAACATACACACATCGACATTTTTATATATAGATGACAGAGCGATTTTGTAGCTATCCCCTTTCAGCTACGATGATGTTGAAAGTATTGTTGTACCATCGCAGGTGAGATACACTGTAACACTCACTCTGCTTTGTGACGCTCATATTTTAAAATTGTTTTAAACCTTTGTAATGAAGAATAACTTCAGAGATTCAAGAAAAAAAAATTTGTACCTTAAACTTTTGTATTTTATTCTGAACATATCCGGCGCTGTCAGGAGTCTATTTTCATTTGTGTTTCACATTTCTTTTTCTTTTACCAAATTGACTAAACGATACCATAATAATTAAATTTAATTCTTTAAATCCTATTTTTTTAAAAAACCAACAAAACAAATCAATAATCAATTTAAACTTGAATTCTATCATTTGCGGCTCATTTGGTAAACACGTAAGTTGAAGAAAGGAAGTTGCGATGATGATGGTTTGCTTTGCTCCATTCCACACATCCGCACACTCAAATTGAAGAAAGATCTTTTTTAAGCTCTTTTTTTTCCTAATTGTTGTATTTTATTAAATATTGATTTACTCCTCTCCAGGAGTTAGGCACAAGGCCAGTTTTTATCTTACTCCCACAAGTAAGATGTGAACCCAAGGTCGGGTTGGGAAAGTGGGGTTTGAAAAGCCAGCGCCCGAGAGGTGAGCACTCTGACCATTAAAAATTGCCTGGGCAGCCCCGTCGGCATTCCCCGGTAGGGGCGCCTCAGGCAGTAAGCAATAAACTTACTCCTCCCCAAAGAGGGGAGGCGAAGCCTGGGAGGGTGGACGTCCTAGAACTGCACAGGACAGACCCATAGACCGGCGTAAATCAAGCCCCGAAGGCCATAAGTAGACATAAAATATATTATTTTTTATCATTGTAGAAACATTGTTATTGTTTATCTATATAAATGTTGTTGTTATTGTTGTTTTCCCATAACGTCCGGGGACGTCCTCGGGGAGTCAGGCAGATACTCTATCTGTCCTAATTTTTCTGTCGGCATGCTAGAACCTGGTAGTGCTCTCCAGGCCACATACAGCACCTGGTGTTCCCAAATGGTCACCCATTTAGTACTGGCCTGGCTCAACGTTGCTATATAAATGTATAGTTATAGAAATTTCAAATTTAGTAATAAACACGTTAATATCAATTAACCCCGCCCAATAAACCGGTATTGTCCGGGCCTTCGAGTCTGGATTTACGCCGGTCTATCCGTTGTCCATTCTGTGCAGTTCTAGGAGGTGCACCCTCCCAGACTTTGCCTTCTCACCCTTTGAGAAGGGGTTAGTTTATTGCTAATCGCCTGAGGCGCCTCTACCGGGGAATGTCGACGGGGCTGCCCAGGCAATTTTTAAATAGCCAGAGTGCTCAAATTCTCGAGCGCTGGTTTTTTCCCACTTTCCCGACCTTGTGTCATATCTTACCTTGTGGGGGGAAGATAAATAGTATCAATTAAAAAGCTATCCTCCTCACTAGACATTTTCAAATATGCTGCATTCCCAAGAGTGAGAAGACACCTTAATCTTTTCTTGGTTAATCTTCGAATTAAAAAAAATCATGTTAAAACCATCTACTAGTTGTATATTATTAAAATATTTTAAACTAAAATTCAAGGAGTCTTGTTTAATTGGTGTCTAATAACTACAGATCAAATTTAATGCAAATCTGAAATATTTTCATTTTCAAATGGCAGGTTTGGCTCATTATGCGCCCTAAAATTGATGTTTAATATCTATTGTTAAAATTTCACAAAAATCGGAGGTATCAGAATTTTCACGAAAGGCTTTCACCCCCTCTTTGCACAAAACTAAATTAAACTAAATATAGCCTACATTACCCATGCTGTGTTCCAAAATTCATAACGATCAGTTAATTAGTTTAGGGATGAATCATATACAGAGAAATATATAAAATATATACATTAGTGTGGCCCTGAAAAGGGCCATTTGATTGCTGCTGGTGTCTTCTTCTCCCTGGCTCGATGACTGGTCCACATAGTATTATTTACCTCCTCTTCAGGAGGTTAGGCACAAGGCCAGTTTTATCTTACTCCCACAAGGTAAGATGTGAGCCAAGGTCGGGTCGGGAAAGTGGGACTTGAAAGCCAGCGCCCGAGAAAGTGAGCACTCTGGCCATTAAAAATTGCCTGGGCAGCACCGTCGACATTCCCCAGTAGGGGCACCTCAGGCAGTAAGCAATAAACTTACTCCTCCCTAAAGAGGGAAGGCAAAGCCTGGGAGGGTGGACCTCCTAGAACTGCACAGGACAAACCCACAGACCGGTGGAATCATGCCCGAAGGACAAGACGACACTGGTAAGGGCATTACAGCCAGCGATTCTATGAAGCAAAGAAACGACTAAAATTAATTCCTGGCCAAATTTATCACGGTCAAAAATAGCTGGAAAGTTAGTTGACTGTGTTTACATAAATCCCAGCTCCTTCTTAGATGCTGGTATTTCGGATTAGGGTGAGAAAGCGATCTAGGAAGCTGGCTAATTCGTATCTTTCAGTTAAGCAGGAGGAGTGGAAATTTACCATGGCTGCTGCTGGTGCCCTCAGAGGAAAATACAAGGGCAAAGTTGTTCTTAGAAGGAGGTGTATGAGTTCATAATGTTTGTAAACATTGGGAGCAGTTTATGAATACTGCGACAAATTCATAAAAAATATTGTCATATATAAAAACTGGTCTGTAATATATTTAAAGGCAGCATTAAACATTTTTACTTACCAGGATCTGCAGGCAATGCAACCATATCGTCTTTAACGCCGTTTTCTTCACTAAGTAAAAACAAATAAACTTTTATGGAGAAATTAAAAACTTAACATTTAAAAATATGCAATGCTTTCTTTATTTAAATATAATTTAAGCAAAACTTTTCCATTTGTTTTAATAAAAAACGTATTATCACATACAATAACCAGCCACTCTGTTGTGTGAGGTTCATTATTAAAGTGAGAAACAATCCTTGCTAATTTTCCGAAAGAAGGCACTAGAGACTGTGGGCAAATAACTCCAAAACGTTTTTACTCTAAACTGTAAACGATATACCTGCTTGCAAAAGAGACGAATATTTGGTCTGTTTCTGCATTTTTAAGTAAGAGAACCTGACATAAGTGCGAGTATGTGATTTGTATTTCTTGTTCGGTAAAACGGTTACTCCAGCAAGGCTCTGAAACCAAGGGTGCCTAAGAATCAGTGTCTCACTTGTATCAGTTTTTTTTTTTTTTTTTTTTTTTAAATCAGGGATTGAACTCACAACCTCACTCTAGAATATTTCTTAAGCAACGCTTTAATCTATTTGGCTACGTTGTAAACATGAAAATAACCAAGATGAAGACAACAGACCGAAATATTTGAATAATGTAAATAAGAAAATTACTTTGACTGTTTTCAAAAGATTGGCCCTAGAGAGATTTGCAAACCAAGTGTTTCAGTGGACTCCTGATGTAAAAAGAAGAGGAAGACCAAAAATGAACTGAAAGCAAACAATCGAGAGAGATTTAATCGCAACAGGAAGAAGCTGGAGGGATACTGTGGATCTGGATGCAGACTGAAAACGATGGTTTACTTTGGCTGCCTCATGTGTCGCAGGAACTCCTAAGTCTAAGTAAGTCGAAATAAAAAAATTACAAATTACAAATAAAACCTGATTGCAAAAATATAAACTTTTTATCAGAATTAGGATTTCAATTCATGTTTATTGTTCCTAACTTTTCTTATTCTGGCAAATGATATGCTTTTTCAGATGCTTTTTTATTGGAATCATCATTGTGAATCAAACCGGGAGTGACCGAGACATGAACTGCTTCTTCTTGTAACAAAATAACCAGCTGTCACACACAACACTGACCTGAGAACATATATCATGATAGGTGTGATTAGTGGACTGCTGAATTCTCAATCAATTTCTTTATAATTAGGCTCGCTCATTTGCATGGGCGATAAAAAAAGAATTGGCAAAGATCTAGCTTAGTTTTCTTTTGTCTATTAATTTTAGGCAACTGCATCGTAACCACATAACATAAGGTTGAGCCTTTCACAAACAGAGGACTGCCTGTTATTCTAAATAAAACATATAAAATTTTAAATTAAAAACAAGTAAAACAAGAGTTGTCTCCCCCCTGAGATAACTACAACTTAAGTAATGTAAATAACAATTAATCAAAACTTTTGTTGAATTTTTGAGGAAAATCTAATGAGTGTAGTCATGGTATATGAGGTTTGTTTGCCAGAATGCCTCGGATAGGTAAGTATAAAACAAGGAGCTGTATCAAGAAGTTGCTGAAAATAAAGGGCAGATAATCAGGCTAACGTTGGGCTGAAGGGATTATCTAAAGGAAGTTAACTTATACAAAATCTAATACTTTTACTTTTAGATATTTATGAAAACGTGTAATTCAAAAGACTTTTTAAAAATCCACCAAGGGTAAATAAGAGATTTCCTGGGGTCATCAATACTTGTTTCATAAAAATAACCATCAATCCTAACTTTTGGTGGATTTTGAACAGAAACTAATGAAGTAAACTTTACATATTTGCAAAAAATTTACATTTTGGGCTGTTTTAAAGCATTTTAGTTTCTAGCAGTAGAGTTTTCCCTAAAAATCTGGCTCATTTTTTGCCTTCATGGTCATATAACTTCATGCAAAATTTTGTAAAAAGTTAATGAATCAATTCTGAGAAAATCATAAGACTAAAAGAATGAAATTTTATATTTGGTTAAGTAAGCTACCTCAGATGAATAATAAGAAATACATGGAGAATGGGAAATGACTAAGAACACTATGTGTACAACTTACAAACATATTTATTAAAGTGTGAGGACTGCTATGTGTTATAAAATAACGGACAGTGACAAAAACGTAAAATTTTGTGAAATTTTAAGAAAATCAGAAGACAAATGGAATAAGTGAATAAAGAAATAATGGAATAATGGACAGTGACAAAAAAGGTCCATTTCGATTCACACCCCAAAAATTATAATATAATCTTCATGATAAAAGCAAACATGTGCCCGGCTTACTTCACAATATGAATAATCACGTATGCAAATTTAATTTGATGAGACAAGGAAGAGGAGGCTTAATCTTAAAAATAACTTATAATAATAAAATAGAAAGGAAAGAATAATCATGAGCAAAGATTAGTTTGTCCTCTTCTTATTAATTAGTTTTGTGTTATTATCGCTTAGTTTTGTCTTCTTTTTCTTATTGATTAGTTTCGTTTCAATGATTTCAAGTAGTGAATAAAAATTAAATTATGATAGCGAGTGAGTGAAGCCAGCTAGTTCTTAATAACTGAAAAAGAAAAACGAAAAAAAAAAAAACTTTTACCGAAAAAAGAAATGTCTTACTTTTTCCGTTCTGCCTTTTCTTGTGCCTTGTTTGCTTTTTTGGCATCTTTCTCTTTCTCTTTGGATTTCTTGGCCTTTTCCTTGTCTTTCTGTTTCATTAATTCTTCCCCTTCGTGTTCCTCCTCTTCCATTTCCTGCTCTCTCTTTTCTTGCTCTGCCTCTTGTGGACTCGCTTCCTGGTAGAACTCCTTGTATTCGATTTCAGCATCAAATTTCCTCAGGGTAAATATTCCACCCACCAAAAAAACTATATAAATAAAAACGTTAAAATTAGTTTTAACCGAGAAAAAGTTTTCTTAAGATGCACCCACTTAACCTTCGAATTTATTTATTTTTATGTTTGTGTATTTATTCTTTTATGCCTCTTTGTATGGATCTCCCTTTTTAACTATCTTTTCAGTTCAACTCTTAAATAAAAAATTGCACAGAAAAACTATACTATCAATTAATTTAAAAAAAAAATTAATTCAATTCAATCTAAAAAAATTCTATACTATTACTGTTCTTAATCTGATTTAGCAACTTGTTAAAAATATATATTACTCTATTAGCCAAAAATTTCAATTGGATAAGAGATATAGTTTTTGAATTTAAGTGACGAATATGTTATTTCTGTGGCATAGCGCGGCCAGCAAAGCGGGTCATTCATCCGCTCTGATTCGACTTTATTCTTGTCTGATGACTACAATGCTCATTATTTGTGTATTTGCTTGATATAAAAAAAAAGAATTTTTAATGTACTTACATTTAAATAAATACACCTCATAATATATATATATATATATATATATATATATATATATATATATATATATATATATATATATATATATATATATATATATATATAGTAATCCAGGTAGAGTAAACCACCACAGGATAAACATTCAAAGAATTTCAACCAGGCTTATATAATAGTGCTCAATAGTAAATAGAGCTATTTATATTAATATTTTTATTCATACAGACATGGACAAAAGCTACTACACTGGCATGTCGATGTTGTAGCTCATTAGTTATCAGAAACTAAGTTCTCTTCAGGCGGAAAAGTTGTAATTTTTAGTTAAAGGGTTAAAAAGGATGATCTATTTATAGCACTGGTTTCATATTTTTCAAGGTGTCAAATTGTAAGTTAAAAGAGAGGAGAGGGGAGAGTTGCCAAGCCAAATGTCACAATTTGTATGAAGGGGGTAGATCGACATTACATGAAGAAAGAAAGAAAGATACAATGGGGGGGGGGGTATTATTTGTAATATTAAGGTTTGTCTATTTTTTTAGGGAAGGGGGGGGAAGCTTTATTTTAATATTAAGGTCTGTCTGGCAATGAAAGTTGGTTGAGTTAATTTTTCTCTTTTTTTCTAATTAAGTCTATGTAGAGATAAATTGAGTTAACATTAGAATTAAAATTAAATTTGGTATTGATTAAAAGTAAATGGTATTAATAATAATAATAATAATAATAATAATAATAATAATAATAATAATAATAATAATAATAACGGTCCTTTGTTACATTAGGACCCGCACTAACCATGACCCTAATCCTAAACCCCACTTTGATCCTGACCCTAACGACGGGGTCAAAGTTAGATCAGATCCTAATGTAACAAAGCACCATAATAACAATACTAACGCTACTTATACAACCACTACCATTCATACTTCAACGACCAACAATAATAATAATAATAATAATAATAATAATAATAATTGTAATGAATAATTACGAATAACTTTCCTTACTCTGACTTATCTTCCCTTTGGAGAACTCTCCTGCTTCTACTAACCACTATAAATAGTAGCACTAATACTGTACCGACATTGTGTGCTGAATAAAGCTTTCCCAAGTTACGTCTGTTCTCGTTAGTCATTACAATTTATTCGGCACACAATCAACATGGAACAATTAATGTGCCCACAACGGTTCGACGTGGAACCTGACACTTCTAACTCTGAAAAACGTTGGACTCATTGGAGAGCGACATTTGAAAACTTTTTGCAAACGTTGCATGCAGAAAATCCACTATGACCGATAAACAAATTCGGACTACTAACTAACTATGTATCTCACACGATACACGAAATTATTATGGACTGCAGCACTTATGAAGAGGCTATGGAAACATTACACACCACTTACCGAAAGCCCAAAAATGAAATATTTTCGCGATATTTACTGCTACACGGCGACAACAAAATGACGAATCTTTGGAGCAGTTTTTAAAGGAATTATGAACTCTTAGCAAGGACTGTAATTTCCGGGTAATGTCTGCCGAAGATATTCAAGATGAGCACATTATGGATGCTTTTATTAACGGACTCCAAAATGTGCAGGTAAGACAAAGACTGTTCGAAAACAAATGTCTGGACCTCAGAACAGCTTACGAACAGGCTTATACATTCGAAATTGCCCCAAAACAGTCGGTGTTCTACCTGCAGTCGGATACGGTCGGTGCTGCTTTGAACAACACACACTCTTGTTATTCGGCCCCCTCTTGTGTGCATTCTTCTCCGGACCCCGCCTCTGTGACTTCTTTCCCATACCAGGAAATTCCGGGCACTGTAAACCTTTCAGAGTTGCCTATCACCGCTGCTTCCACAGGTCGTAAATGCCACTTTTGTGGGTTAAGTACACACCCTCGTTTTTCTTGTCCGGCCAGAGATGCTAGGTGTCACAAGTGTGGGAAATTGGGACATTTTTCTAAGGTGTGTAGGTCTACCAAAAATAATGTTTCTAAAAATTCTATCGCCTCTCTCATGGTAGCTACTATAACAGCTGCGTCTCCAGACTTCCTCTCGAAAAGTATAATGTGGGTTAAAATTAATGGCGTTTCTACTGATGCATTAATTGACACCGGCCGTTCTAGTAATTATATTAATTTTAATATTGTAACAGCTAATAACTGGAAAATATTTTCTTGTTCTACTCGTGTGTCTATGGCGAATGCTTCTTTATCATCACAAGTAATTGGATATTGTCTGGTCAATTTACTTTTTAAAAATATTTCATACAAAAATATCAAACTTTTGATAATGAAAAACCTTTGCAGTGATGTGATACTGGGGCACGATTTTCTTCAGCATCATTCTCGTATTGAGATTCCCTTTGGAGGACCCAAACCAGCCCTTAGCATTTGTGGTTTAACAGCAGTCAATGTTCAGTACCCATCTCTCTTTAATAATTTATCTCAAGACTGCAAACCTGTAGCGATGAAATCTAGATGCTACTCACTTGAGGATAAACAGTTCATATAAACCGAGATTACGAGAATGCTTGGTGAAGGAATCATTGAAATGAGTGAGTCTCCATGGAGGGCACAAGTAGTAATAACATCTTCCGAACCCCCCCCCCCAAAAAAAAAAGACTAGTAATTGATTAATCTCAAACAATAAATAGGTTTACTCTACTGGATGCGTACCCACTACCACGGATAGATGAAATTATAAGCGAAATTGCTAAATATAAACTGTATAGAAGACTAGACCTTAGAAGTGCCTATCACCAAGTGGCTATCAAACCAGTCGATCGACCCTACACGGCTTTTGAGGCATATTGCCGCCCCTACCAGTTTAAAAGAATACCATTTGGAGTAAGGAATGGTGTTGCCAGTTTTCAGCGAATTATGGATAAAATAATTAGCGATGAAAAATTGGAGGGCACTTTTGCCTACATGTGGTCACAACTATGCAGACCATAATCGTAATCTAAAACGATTTATGGCGACGATAAAAAAATACAACCTCACACTAAATAACGATAAATATACTTTTAGCGTAGACACCATTAATTTACTAGGATATACCGTAAGCAAAGGATCTATGTCACCAGACCCAGAACGATTGAAGCCGCTGCTAAAACTGCCAATACCTAATAATATGCGTGCCCTAAAACGAGCCCTTGGTATGTTTACACATTACTCACAGTGGATTGCTTCTTTTTCAAGCAAAATTCACTCATTGGTATAAACGGACACTTTCCCTCTCTCGTACACAGTAATGGAGGCCTTTAAGAATATTAAAAAGGATATAGCCAATGCAGCAATTACGGCTATAGACCCCACTATTCCTCTGGTGATGGAGACAGATGCATCTGATTATGCAATTGCTGCCTCTCTAAGACAATCCGGGCATCCGGTCGCTTTTTTTTCAAGGACCTTGTCGCGTTCAGAACAGCGACACTCAGCAATCGAAAAAGAGGCTTATGCTATAGTGGAAGCACTCAGAAAGTGGAGACACTATTTGATCGGACGACATTTTAGACTGGTTACTGATCAAAAATCCGTCGCATTTATGTTTAACACCAGGACAACAAGCAAAATCAAAAATGATAAAATAGCGAGGTGTAAAATAGAACTCTCCTGTTTTTCTTTTGATGCAATCTACCGACCCGGTAAAGAGAATGCCACGGTTGACGCACTATCGAGAGTATGTAGCTCGATACCCAACACGGATGAGCTTCGGACCTTACACAATGAACTGTGCCACCCAGGAATAACACGAATGACACACGTTGTACAAACCAGAAATCTACCATATTCTTCGGATGACGTAAAGAAAATGATAAAATCGTGTACAATATGTGCTGAACATAAACCACAATTCTTCAGGTTTTAACCGGGTCACTGATAAAAGCAACACAACCGTTCGAGAGAATAAACATCGATTTTAAGAGTCCACAACCATCTAATAATGAGAATCGTTACATTCTAACCGTCATCGACGAATATTCACGATTCCCATTCGCATTTCCATGTCCAGACATATCAGCGAAATCGGTGATACGGTGCTACGGTGCTTGTGCTCTTTATTTGCCATTTTTGGTGTTCCAGCCTACATCCATTCAGATCATGGAGCCTCTTTTATGTCTGAACAACTCAAACAATTTCTTCATAAACGAGGAGTGGCCACAAGCCGGACGACGCCGTACCACCCTCAAGGAAATGCCCAATGTGAGCGCTATAACGGTATATATGGAAAAGCATACAACTAGTGGCCGCAAACCGCGAATGCCCAATTACCCACTGGGAAGATCTTCTCCCAGAATCTCTGTATGCCATTAGAACGCTCTTATGTACAGCCACAAATGCCACGCCTCACGAGAGGTTTCTTCCATTCCAACGAAGAAGCTCGGCGGGAACTTCGCTTCCATCATGGCTCTCGAAACCTGGAACGGTTCTTCTGAGACGTTTCGTCCGTCATAGTAAGAATGACCCATTAACGGACCAAGTAGAACTGATTGAGGCGAATCCACATTATGCATTGATACGACATTCTGATGGAAAAGAATCGACTGTTTCCCTTAGAGACCTTGCACCTGCAGGGGATATACCTACACTCAATATAACCCCCGGGGAGATGCCTACATCTCAAGACCCTTCCACCTTGGCTGAAGGTCAAGCTGCACCATATGACTCATCTATGGACTCAGTACAACCATCAGATACGGAGTCCATAACATCTGTAGAAAGTCAAGGTGCTCAGAACGAGCCAGAGGTGAATGATTATCCACTTGCTCCAAAACGAGCTCATCCTCGAACCGATTCAGAACCCCTGTTTTCAGAATCACAACCACCCGCACCCAGGAGACGGATTTATACTCACTCAGGACGGAGAGTGAAAATCGACCCCTGCGTATCGTCAGACTCAGAAACCCAGAGTCCTGATTCTACTCCCGATATCAGACTACCGAGGCGTTCCAACAGGACCAGAAAAAAGCCCGGTCAATGGATCGACTTTATTCCCTTATGATTGAAATAGAAAGGGGGTGAATGTAATGAATAATTATGAATAACTTTCCTTACTCTGACTTATCTCCCCTTTGGAGAACTCTCCTGCTTCTACTAACCACTATAAATAGTAGCACTAATACTGTACCGACATTGTGTGCCGAATAAAGCTTTCCCAAGTTACGTCTGTTCTCGTTAGTCATTACAAAAACCAATAATAATACTAATAATCACAGTGATATCAGTAGTGTTTTTCTAGGAAATAATAATAATAATAATAATAATAATAATAATAATAATGACAATAACAACAATAATCATAATGATAATAATAGCGATGATAATAATAATTAGCAACCGTAATAGCAGTAATAATACCAATGGTAGTGATGACAATAAAAATAGCGATAATAATAATATATATATATATATATATATATATATATATATATATATATATATATATATTTCTATATATAAGTGTGATAAAAAATAAAATAAAAAAATTTTCTGTAATTAATGGTAGAATTTTCTAGTTTTTATAATTATGCTTCTTTCTTTTGTTATGCAAATTCTGAACTCACTTCTTGATAGAATTCGTTGGATTCGATTTCAGCACCAAATATTCTTTTATTCTCCCATCCAGTTTTGGTATTTAGGGTGCTGGAAGTGTCCAGGACTCCGAGGTGGGCAACACCAAGCAACCTCCCATGCCTTCTATCCATGCAATCCGATCCAAAGGGTTGACATTGGCCAGGTTGCACGCAGTTATATCATTTCTTACATGCTCGAACCACATCTTCTTCAGTCTCACTATGTTCTCTAGTGCCCTGGATATCCAAACGTGTTATGGAGTTGATGCAAGAGGTGACACATTGTACATGATCGAACCATCTGATACATCAACCAATACAAGTTTCTGATAAAGCACAATCGATGGAATCTTTTCTTCCAGTTTGCAGCCACACATCCACCTTATCATGACACAATCATTATGCTGAAACCGTTGCTGATGAGAGGTGTTTGGGGTCCATAGCTCACTGTCGTGCAACATAGCAGAGTGAACACAGTTTGAATATGATGGTAAATATTCCACCCACAAAAACATACGTTAGATGTTTCTTCATGACTGTCAAATGGCTCTTGTTTGTCCCCATGTGTCACCAATATGGCCATATTAGAATTCATTCCCAAGATGGAAGATAACCAGAGATAAATAGAAAAATACAGACATGTTGAATATTCAGAAAACCATATCATTCATTCACTCAGCAATTTCAGGGTGGGTTATTAGTCGCAGAAATGACTCCTCAGAACTTTCTCATAACATTTCTTTGATAGGTTAGCCACGAAGGCAGAAGCACATTATGCCTCTGTAAAGCCATTAACTGTTACTTAAGTCTATTTCAAACATACATTCTTCTGTAATACATGATGAAGCTCAACCAATCAGAGCTTCTGATGTCTCTCAGAACCCTCTCTTCTTTATGTAAAATGTTTTTGAATAAAAATAAAAAAATTCTTGGCAGTGGATAAAGAAATATATTATCTTATAAATAGAAATATGGCGTCTGTCTAAAAGAGAAACTAGATTACATTTCTCAAAGAATTTTGTAAGTCTGAAATATTGAGAATCAGCAGGCACACCTGACGTCAGCCAAGAATGAATGAGGACATCTACACAATTTTTAAGTTTTTTTTTTTATATACTATTGGGTCACCACTTATCAAGGTCAAAGTCCATTCGAGGATAAGGATTAACGAGATTGTCAATTGGATGATAAATGAAATAAAATAAGAATAAAACATGGATGTCTGGAGCAAATGCAGTCCTCACGCTATTATTGTAAAACCACCTAATACAAAATTAATACCACCATTGGGTTTTTTGTAATATTTTACTTAAGTTGTGTTTGATCTTGATATAGAGCTTTTTTTTCAATTGCATTTCTAAGCAGACAGAGACACCAAAAATGTAGTATAGTATTAATTCAATATTAATACTGTTGTCATGAATATACATGTGCGCAGTAGTGTGTGAGTGCATGTGGTGGTGGTGGCGAGGTATTATTTACCTCCTCTTCAGGAGGTTAGACACAAGTTTTGAAAAGCCAGCGCACTTGACTTGTTACTGATTGGAGCAAATACTCAATTTCGATCGGTTCTCTATATCGGGATTTAACCAATCAGAAACAATCTGACCTGTGCAAGAATCTTATTTAAGGAAGTGTATCCGTGATTTTCGAGCAGTTAGCCGTCGAAAGGGCCCAAATGTCTAACGAACCTTTATCACTGAACACCACCAATACTCCTTTCTTGGCTTGCAAACGAACGCTGCAATAGCCTCTGGCCACTGTCAGCATCGGCATGTGAATTTAACTTACAAAGATGGTGACACTTCGGCACATGGACTTACATCATCATAATAATAATAATACGAACTCTGCCAGATGCACGACCTAACTCAATACTCCTATCTGCGTACGTAAGGTTTTAATAACATTCTTGCCTGTTATGAACTTATGATAGCATTTTCCTCGTCCAGACTCATGATAATATTTTCTTCATCTTGACTTTAACTTTTAACATTCACTTTCTCCATCAAGACACATGAACATTTAGCCATTTAATTACTAACACATTTCTATTACTTGTTGAATTAAGATGTGAAATAAAGTTAATATATTATGTATAGATTTCGTCTTTGTTATTACTTTTGATAGATGCCTTTTCCACTACAACCTAAAAGTTGTTAGTGAACTGACAATTTTATTTTTGCCTTTCTTTATAATATATTACCTTGTGTAGATGAGTGTTTCAGCAAGTAATATAAACAATAAAAGTGAACGTACGTATGTCCAGCGCGCTTCGCAATAGCATTAATTTTGTCTTCTTTTTCTTATCAGTTAGTCTCGTTTCAATGATTTCAAGTGGTTAATAGGAATGAAATTGTGAAGCGATAAAGTGAAGCTAGTTAATAATAACTTGAGTAATTATTTTTACATAATAATAGCTTTAACATTTCTTTACCTGGATATCTCATAATACCAAGCCAACGCTGCCTTTCTGACTTATAGATCATATCTCCGAAGCCACCATACCCCATTAAAAGTCCACCAAAAGTGAGAAAACCAGTTGACATTTGGTTAATCGAATATGTTGGCATTTCTCGTAATTTTCCTGAAAAAAAAAATATTCCATGAAAATTAAATGAATATATTCTATATATAAAGTGCGTCCATTCAATCAGCATATTTAGTGATGGAAATTCTATTTTCAAATTTACAGATGGATAGACAGAGCCTCTAACAGAGATGCGCGGATTTGTATAAAAATGAACCGTGTTTATCGATGGAAATGTTAAGTGTGACAAACTGACCGACCAAAACCAATGAATTTGTACACGTATCTATCTATAAATAAAATTTCAACAATTTGGGATATTTTAAGTAGGATAGTCCCTAGAGTAAATGTGGTATCGTGGTGACTGCAATAAGTCTAGTTAAGAGTATTGATTTTCTCTTCTCCAGGAGTTAGGCACAAGGCCAGTTTTTATCTTACTCCCACAAGTAACATGTGACCCAAGGTCGGGTCGGGAAAGTGGGGTTTAAAAATTGTCTGGGCAGCCCCGTCGCCTCAGGCAGTAAGCAATAAACTTACTCCTCCCCAAAGAGGGGAGGCGAAGCCTGGGAGAGTGGACCTCCTAGAACTGCACAGGACAGATCCATAGACCGGTGTAAATCAAGCCCCGAAGGCCAAGACAATACCAGTCTATGGGGTGCAGTATCCATCGGAACAGATACTACACTTTGATCTTAGCCAAAAGGAGTAGGATAGACAGAAGATAACCACGACCCCCCTCATTCCCCACAATTTTGATTGCCTTCAGTCTATTTTGTTCAAATGTATTTTAGGTGCTTTCACAGATTAGGACTCATGCTAACTGCCCCCCCCCCCTCCGTCGTTAGGGTCAGGGTGAGGTTTATGGGTAGCGTTAGAATTATGGTTAGGGTCAAAGTTCCTAATCTGTGAAAGTACCGTATTTTAATATTTTTGCAAATAAATAATTCATAGTATCTGTTCTGTCCTCGGTCAGTAAAGGAGGGGTTCTTATAGACTGAAGCAATTTTGATTTTTGTCCTAATCCAGGGGGCTTCTTTTTGTAGAGCTGGATTTTCCCCGTGAAGACGGAAGTAAATAGGAACAGACTAACCGACCAACAGAACCTAATAAATGACAATAAATAATGGTAACATTAAAAAAAAAATGGTTATAAATTTCTCAGAAATTTCTTTCATGGATCATCATCAGAGAAGATTATGCTGAATAATGTGTTGGAGCCGTAAAAGAAATAGACAAAGTCAAAATAAAGTTTCATGTGCGAAAATGTGAAGAGACACTTGATAAAAAAAATGTTATGATTTATGCACAAAGAAATGCAGTTTGAAGAATGCAATGAAAGAAAAATAAAAATAATAAGAAATGAAACAAAAGTTGAGTTGATTTGGAAGTTTGAAGATACGGATTCATAATTTATATTATTTGGATTAGTCGGACTATTATTCTCATCTTGGCACAACGTTTCGGCCGATGCAGCCTTCGATCTTCTTCAGGTGTACCTTTTCGAACTCTAGAACCTGTACGAAATTTCGAACTTAATCCTTTATTTGATCTATGAGGGTAGATTGTTCTCGTACTGTCAGCCACGACCGGGTAGAAGTGTTATTTTATTCTTAGTTATTATTGCCTGTAATGAACATCGAATCTTTAACCTGCAGAAGACTGTCACTTAGAACTGATTAAACTCAACACCTTTATCCGTTGCGCCACTAAACACTTCTACTAAGTGATAGCTGATAAAACGAGAACAATCTACCCCCATACATTAAAAGATTCAGTTCAAATTTAAATATAGATTCCCGAGTTTGACAAAGATTTGAAACGTTGTGAATATAACAACCAAGATGAGAATAGTAGTCCAAATAATCCAAAACTTGAATTATATAAATAGTGTTGGAACGTTAAAAGTCTTCATACAACCTAAAAAAAAATAAATAAATAAAAATAAGTTCCAACACTATTTACAGAACTTAATATCTTTCCCCCTTTTTATTTTCTTTCTTTCATAACATTTTATCTTCACAAATTAACCATTTTTTCTCTAGTCTCCAACAATATTTTAACTTTGTATATTTATTTTTCGGATGTAATTGATTATTGAACGTATTCTTCGCTGATGCGAGTCCATAAAATACATTTCTCAGAAGTTTATAAATATATAAAAAGGGTTTCTACTGTTTAATGTTATTTTTCAAGTTTGTACCTATAAACACTTATTTATAATTAAATTTACTAACTTAACTTGAAGCCCTTTCCGCTCCCCCAGCTATAAAGCCTGAATTAAAAATGCAAATAAACTTACCGATGATAATAGAAAGTGCAGCTGTCACTGGGTCATATCCTTCAAGAGTCGTAGCGATTCCATTTCCAGTGCCTGCAATATTTAATTTTATTAAAAAATAAAACTTATGTTATGTGACAAAAACTTGTGACAATTATTTGCTGAGTACCTACTAAGCGTATCCGTTACTTACGTATCTGTTACTTACATACTTACGTATCTGTTACTTACATACTAAACGTATCCGTTACTTACATGCTAAACGTATCCGTTACTTACATGCTAAACGTATCCGTTACTTACATGCTAAACGTATCCGTTACTTACATGCTAAAAATATTTGTTACTTACATACTACAAATATTTGTTACTTACATACTAAACCTATGTGTTATTTACATACTAAACATATGTGTTATTTACATACTAAACATATGTGTTATTTACATACTAAACATATGTGTTACGTACATACTAAACATATGTGTTACTTACATATTACACATATTTGTTACTTCATACTAAACATGTTTGTTATTTACATACCACACATATTTGTTAATTAAATACTAAACTTATCTGTTACTTACATGCTATACATAACTGTCACTTACATGCTATACATAACTGTCACTTACATGCTATACATAACTGTCACTTACATGCTATACATAACTGTCACTTACATGCTATACATACCTGTCACTTACATGCTATACATACATGTCACTTACATGCTATACATACCTGTCACTTACATGCTATACATAACTGTCACTTACATGCTATACATAACTGTCACTTACATGCTATACATAACTGTCACTTACATGCTATACATACCTGTCACTTACATGCTATACATACATGTCACTTACATGCTATACATACCTGTCACTTACATGCTATACATAACTGTCACTTACATGCTATACATAACTGTCACTTACATGCTATACATAACTGTCACTTACATGCTATACATACCTGTCACTTACATGCTATACATACATGTCACTTACATGCTATACATACCTGTCACTTACATGCTATACATAACTGTCACTTACATGCTATACATAACTGTCACTTACATGCTATACATATCTGTCACTTACATGCTATACATAACTGTCACTTACATGCTATACATACCTGTCACTTACATGCTATACATAACTGTCACTTACATGCTATACATAACTGTCACTTACATGCTATACATACCTGTCACTTACATGCTATACATACATGTCACTTACATGCTATACATACCTGTCACTTACATGCTATACATAACTGTCACTTACATGCTATACATAACTGTCACTTACATGCTATACATATCTGTCACTTACATGCTATACATAACTGTCACTTACATGCTATACATAACTGTCACTTACATGCTATACATAACTGTCACTTACATGCTATACATATCTGTCACTTACATGCTATACATAACTGTCACTTACATGCTATACATAACTGTCACTTACATGCTATACATAACTGTCACTTACATGCTATACATATCTGTCACTTACATGCTATACATAACTGTCACTTACATGCTATACATATCTGTCACTTACATGCTATACATACATGTCACTTACATGCTATACATAACTGTCACTTACATGCTATACATAACTGTCACTTACATGCTATACATAACTGTCACTTACATGCTATACATAACTGTCACTTACATGCTATACATATCTGTCACTTACATGCTATACATACATGTCACTTACATGCTATACATACCTGTCACTTACATGCTATACATAACTGTCACTTACATGCTATACATAACTGTCACTTACATGCTATACATATCTGTCACTTACATGCTATACATAACTGTCACTTACATGCTATACATAACTGTCACTTACATGCTATACATATCTGTCACTTACATGCTATACATAACTGTCACTTACATGCTATACATACCTGTCACTTACATGCTATACATAACTGTCACTTACATGCTATACATACCTGTCACTTACATGCTATACATACCTGTCACTTACATGCTATACATACCTGTCACTTACATGCTATACATATCTGTCACTTACATGCTATACATATCTGTCACTTACATGCTATACATATCTGTTACTTTCATGCTATACATATATGTTACTACATGCTAAACATATTTGTTACTACATACTTAGTATATTTGTTACTACATACTTAGTATATTTGTTACTTACATAATAAACATATTTGTTACTAACATAGTTAATATTTGTTTGTACATGCTAATTCTAATTTTAGGGAAGCTAAATTACATTATGAAAGTAGTAAGTTTTTGTTTCTTAAAAATAATAATATAAATTTTGTCTGAATCCAATTGGGAAAGGAAAATATTTCTTTCTTGTTCATCGTGCAAATTAAGTTTTTAAATTGCATTCTTTAATTTTAATCTCTAGGTAAATTTGTTTTAGAATTATGCAGTATCCCTTTTTAATGAAAAAAAGCGAAGAAAGAAAGAAAAAGGAAGAAGGAGGAAAGGAAAGAGGTTTGAAATTGTGGAACAGACATACAAATACACAGCCATTTTTGAATAGTATGTATAAGAGATAAGCTGTTTGCTTATGCTTACACTACTTTGCCATATATGTGTGTGCACGGTATAATTACATTGACAAACCGGTTCCCATTAGATCATCAAACTTCAGTCTAGTCAGTAGCAGATGGGTGACTGTTTGAGAATATCAGGTGCTCTATATGAGAAGACTACACCACCTTCCTGTGTCACATATGCCGAGTAAACGAGTTAGGATTTTAGTAGCTATATATTTTCATCCACTGTACTACTCCGAACGAGCAGGGGAGCATTTTGTCATATTTTATTTTTTACCAGACAGTCTGTGACCAAAGAGAAAGGAAAGGCTTCTTGACAAGAGAAAAAGGTGCATGCCATTTCCTGTGAACCCTCTCACTTTACCCTATTTTCACCCCGAGATGACATATATTGTGACCATAGTTAAAAGTACTTGTCACCTGTTGCAACGATTTAAACTGCCCACCAAAACGCCTATGTCAACCACCCACGCAATCGGTCATGTTGACCAACACGCTTATAATATCCGGACGAAAACGGTGAATACAGAGATTGGCCAAAATCAGCTGAGCGACGTGGTCAGTCTATGCTGATGAAAAAGAAGAAGAAAAAAGGGACGAAGACGAAAAGAAGGAAAAGGAAGGTGCCCTTATTCGTCTTATGTTTAATATTCGAACGAGCAGAAAGGTTTTAAGGAAAAACGACGTCAAACCTTCATGTTACGAACTTGGATTCTTTTTGAAAATATTTTATGGCCATCAAGAATTAATGGATTTGAATTGTGAAAACTAACTCTATCCGACCAGCAGAATCTTGTACCTGTCATTAACACCTTTATCCATCCACTGGAGATTATACCTTTGATACCTTACACGAGGATTGTATAGCACCAACCCCTTATCCAGAACTCCCCCCACCCTTTTGCCTGATACTGGCCGGATCCACTTTTTTACACTTATTGACTATCTTACAGAAGGAACTTTGTCTTTTCCTTTTTATTGAACTTTTGCAGCTTGTTGTAGAGTATTCCTTGTACCATCCATCAACGTCCTGTAAGTTAAACACCATTTTCTTTCATAGATTGTCTTCACATCATTAAATGCGATTTTTGCTCGTCATAATATAATAACTAGATTCCCTTCCCTATATTATATCTCATCTTTATTTTTGTTCTTAGCATGTTTCTTTACTTTATTTGATGTAAATAAATATTTATGTTTAAACTGTAACTTGGTTGTTTCATGTTGTCTCTTACTTGTTGGTTTTGTTTCCTCTCTCTATACCTGGTGTCTTGGAGAATCCCCTTCCCCATGTTCGGTTACCGATATTGGACTCCAGAGACCATGCGCCACTTCCGGATTTTAAAGAATATTTTTTTAATTATCATTGTTATGTGCACGCTGCCATAGTCCCACCGAAGGCTGAGTGTGACACCTGCAAAAAATACAGCTCCTGAAGATGCCTTTAGCCAGTATTTCAGTATAATCTGCTAATCCACATGTGTTGACGACGGAACAACCATCTCCTGGGCGAAAGTTCTGTTCTCGATCATGTAGTGAAGCTTTTCGGAGAGAATATTAGAATACATTGTCAGAACCCGGAGAAAGTGTAAATATTGTGTCTGCTAATTAGTAAATCGTTTGCACTCAGAGTCCTTTCCACCAGTCCAATACTGGTGAACGAGGGCTAGATTTAAACTTAGTGAGAACTCTTTGAGGTTTCTGCCAAATATTCATTTTTTTTATAAACCAGCAGGTTCGTTTCAGGTTTTCCCTTTTATGTTTGTTTGAATAGTTGACCAGGTCACATCCCTTTGAACACATTATGCTAAACAGTGTAGTGATCTTTTTTGCATTTTTCTTTTAAGAAAAAAACCCCCAAAAAACGCAAAACATAATTGAAAAATTATTTATTTTATATAATAATGAGTCACCACTTCCTAAGGTTCAAAGGCCATTCGAGGATAAAGATTAATAAGATTGTCAATTGGATTGATGATCAATACTATGAGAGGATTGGAAACAATGTCTGGAAAGAGGCAGGATTTGATTACTTAAAATAGCAGCTTGACAAGTATTTGTTGACATTGGACTTGAAGACGACTGTGTTGTAGTCCGCAGGGAAGCAGCCCCGTAGTATTGTTTTCCACAGATTAGAAGTTCTTGGAAAGAAAATCTGTTCATGGAAGTTCTGTTTGGGTTTAGGTACTCAAAGGAAGAAAGGGAAGTATTTTATAGTGGTGGTAGCTAGACCAGTTCTTGCTGTGATATGATGACAGAAGAAAGTATTTGCTAACGGTATGTCAGAAGCATTAAAAAGGATTTAATTGTAAAAGTGGGTATAATCATTTTTTTCACATTATATACATCTGTTATTTTCTATTTAACTTACACTCAATGTTTAGGCAGGCTTTTATAAATTGAGACTTTGCATAAAATGCCTCACATATCTCCAAATGACTATATGTTTTTCCTTTGATGCCATGAACTTAATTTCTTAACCCACTGTGCCAACGAATTTTCACAGCTTTAACATATCATTAACAAAATAAAGCATTCTACAACATCATTCATCTGTTACGTATTGAATGAGGTCAATAAGTTTTAGAGCCACATCATGATTTTGCAAACATAATTTTCAATTATACATGTAAAAACTAATGCACAAATTAGATTGGTGCAGCCAAACTAACAAAGTCTATTTTAAAACATAAAATTGAAAAGAGAACATATTAGGAGAAAAATTAAAGATACATTCCAAAGTAAACATTCTGTTTGAGGAACTGCAAAGTAAAAATACCATTAAAAAATGTGCTACTTGATCGCAGCAAGAAAAAATGTGAATCTTGTTATCATAGTCTTTAAGAAAATGTATTAGAATGGCAGCAAATTCGAATCCTTAGTCAAGGGATTCCGGGGTGCTTGGCCCATACGCAAACCTGGTACTGTCTGTTTTCTCAAACATGTATTTAAAGAAAATAATGAATTCCCGGACATAATGGTAAATTATTCACAAATAATTCCTGAAAATTTTGATAGCAAACATAACTTGCCATCTCAAATAAATGGATGAAAAAACTAGAAAAATGGGTTCTACATGAACTTAGTGAAGCCCCAAAATTATGCTGTCTTGAAGTTTATTTATTTCACACATATCAGTTTACTGTATGACATCAAGTTTTACTAATATCAGGAGAATGTGGGATATGCTGTAAAATTTCATCTTCAATAGTAGTAGTAGTAATAATAATAATAATAATAATAATAATAATAATAATTAATAATTAATAAGAAGGAAAGAAACTGCCAAATTGTAGATTTTGTCATTCTAACATACCACAGGGTAAATATCAAAGAAACAGAAAAACAAAGTAAATACACAGAGCTTGCCAGAGATCTGAAAGGAATATGGAACATGAAGCAAGTAAATATAATACCGATAATTGTAGGAGCATTAGGAACAGTTCCGAAAAACCTGGAAAAAAGACGAGGAGAAATTAGAATCAAGGGGAAGACTGAGACTATACAACGGACGGCAATGATGAAAACAGCTAAAATCTTAAGGAAAATTCTCGAATGCAGAAACCAACCCACATAAACAACAAGCACTAACCAGCCACATAGAAACTGCAACAGAAGTAAAACAAAAAGATGGAAGGAACACCACATGAACACAAAGGAACTGAAACTGGGAAAAAATTTATAAACCGTGTCCTCCTCCCCCATCGCCCTAGAAAAGGCATCAGCCTCGGCTGATACCACATAAAATAGCTGTGAAAGGTCAAGGAGGATGGAAAGACCGAGGAGGGAGAGCACTAACCAGACCTCCACTGGAAGAATGCGGAGAGTACTGGGACCTTGGGGAGGCTTATTGCCACCCAAATCCCAGTGAAGACCAATGGTCGTTGCCAGCGAAAAATCAAGGGTAAGCGGCTGTTGCGATAACGCAAAGTCATTTGCAAAGGTTATCAAAAGAGGTGGAGAGTACTGGAAATCTGGGGAGACTTGTCACCCAAACTCCCAGGAACACCATGAGTAATGTCTGATGATGACCTGTGTGAGAAATCCTAGTGAGTACAAATAATAATAATAATAATAATAATAATAATAATAATAATACTACAAAGATACAAACAAGTCCAGACAATGTTGTCAAACCACTGAGCCAAAAAAAAAGAAAAAAAAAAGAAAAATTATTAACCATTTACAACTTACCACTTGGTATAATACCAACTGGTATTTTTGATGGTAGCCAATCTGTACCCGGTTGGTTGATGTCGATATTGGCCTCTTTCTGAACTCTGATTAATAATCCATTGATGACCTCAAAGTAACTACCATCTCCACCAACCGCTACCACCCTACAAACAAAAAATACAGCACATGAAGTCAGAATGTTTGGTGTCCTTTTTGTTAAGTTCCCATTATACAAAGCTTGTTTCAGAACAGTTATACTCTAACCCATTGCATCAAGTCGATTATATGATTACCTATTCTCCAAATTTACACATGGATTCTTCCAATGTCCTCTTGGAAAACTCCTTTTAGTCTAACTTCTGTGGAAGGCTATTGAGGCTTTATTGATGTTTAATATCATAATTAGTTATTTTTTAATTTTATTACATCAAACATCCCAAGGGCTCTTTATGCCAAATTTGGTGCAATTTTTATCAATAGCTTTAGAGCCTAAAGACCAAAAATGCTTATAATTATTCATATTGATAGGATTACCATTTTTAATTTTGATTCCTTATTACACACATAGAATCTCAAGGTATCTTCATGCTAAATTTAGTGCAATTCTGACAAATACCTTTGGAAGATATAAGTGCTTTTTATGTTAATAATAGTTTATGTATACTACTAGTAGTAAAAGTTTGATTCCCTATGGCACATCCGACATGCAAAAGGTTTTACATGACAAATTCGGTTCAATTCTAACTAATAGTTTTGAAACCTATACACGTTTATTTTTAGTATTAGTGTCGTCTGCTGGATTTGATTTCTTCCCTAGTAACGAGAAGTGAAGATTTATTTGGTTACTTCTTTGAGGCCGGTTCTTCTACTGGGTGGAGAGACTTCTTTGGTGTAGGATCATCTGGATCTGTAGCCGGATCGTCATTGATAAAACATGAAGAGATCGATGGTACAAAATAATAAATTTTCATTGTTAAATTTCATACATTTTTCCCTACTGTGCCAGAGAGAGAGAGAGAGAGAGAGAGAGAGAGAGAGAGAGAGAGAGAGAGACAGACAGACAGACAGAGAGAGAGAGAGAGATTAAACGGTGCTTCTCCAGATTAGGACCCAAGCTAACTTTGACCCCGTCGTTAGGGTCAGGGTTAGCGTTAGGGGTCAAAGTTAGCTCTGGTCATAATCTAAAGAAGTAGAGATTAAACTAGTGGCAGTCTAATCATTTTTTCACTCTATGTATGCCTTACATATGGCCTAATCATGTTGACACACCAGTTCTCGTTAGATCACCAGAGTTAAGCAACGTTAAGCCTTGTCACTACCAGATGAGTGACCATTTGGGAATACCTGACGACGTATATGAGAAGACAGCGACACTTCACTGCAAAAAAACTGCAAAAACTAAATTGCATTAAAGTCATCTCGCCTGAGTGGGATAAACATGCGACTGGATACCACTTGTGAATTTAATATTTCTTAGAAACTCCCTACTTTGGAATAAGCTGACTCAACCCACCCATAGTGCATACTGCACCAGGAAAGGACTCTACATGATTGCATCATCACAGTCGTCTGCTTCGGATGTGACAAAGGTATTTCTAATATAGACAATTCCAGCCTCCGGATATTTCAATCCATAAAAACTCTTTATTTTCTAATTTCCCACACATGTCACTTTTGACTCTCAGTTGGTCATTCTCGGCTCTCGTCGTCTAGTCACCAAATTTAAGTTTCAAGCTATACGATGTAACATCAGCAGTATATCAGTTGAAGCAGTATTACCCGCTCCCCTTTATGAGGAAACTAGCTTCTCAAGAATGCTTCATGCCAAATTTGGTATTTTTAAGTTTTTAATTTTTATTTTTTATGGAAGTTTATTTTATTCAAGGCATGAAGCCACTTGATGTAAGGAGGTAAAAAAAAATACTACTTCACGGTCAAAAACTAGCCAACGATAAGTGTTAGATGGATATATTCCAACTCAGAAAACAGCAATTCTTCCCCCGTGTACGAAACATCGCTCGTGGAATGTGAGGACAAAAGACTAAATAAGGGAAGCCATAGTTTCTGTTAAGTAGTTTTGGAGTTTATTGTTAGACATTGAGAGGTGTAAGACTTGATGAGATCATGCGTTGCTGTGACATCACATGCAAGCTCTCAGCCTCTCTTTTGCTTTTGACTTCAGTTCGACCGGACATGCAGAGTATAATTGCTGACAAGTCAACACCACCTGGCCAACGCGAAATTTGGGTACATCAAAATATGGACAATTATTATCACAATGTTTTATTTGAATTCAGAAAATGTAAAAAGATCAGAACCGTAGAATTTGTTTTGTTATTACAATTCAAACTGATGACCTCAGCTACGTGGAGACAAAAATCGTAAGAGAAACAGAATAAAAGATTATAACTGACTAACAGGGAGACACAAAAAGTAACAGAGACAGAATATAAGATTATAAGTGACCAACAGGGAAACACAAAAACCTCACTGATGAGATTGACTGTGGTACAACGTAAGTAGGCTTCAAATCCCTCACTGGAGAAATGCACCTGTATCCCAATAAATAATCTGATGGAGTGTTGACTTTCTGTGTGGAAACAACCTACTTCAGGATGGGATCTGTCATGTACTGACAAGAAGGAGGCCTGACTATGGGATTACCATTGTCCTCAGTACTGATAAAAATATATATAGAATACTTAGAAGATAGAGAATTAGGTTCCACATCACTATAGCCTTCAATGTGACTGCAATATGTGGATGATACATTTATACTCTGACCTCATCAGGAGGATGTTCGAGCATTGCTGGATTATGTGAACTCCATCAGTCTATCTATACAAATTGTCCTTTCCAGATGGTTTGGTTTATGGCATATCAACCATCTATGAGATATTAAACGCCGAAAAAAATTGGCAAATAGAATCCTATAGGTAGGATAATTATTTTATATTCCCAGAAAACATTGCTCTCAGCAAACATTGCTCTTAGAAAACTCTACCCTGGGAAACATTACACCTAGAGAACATTACTCTTAGAAGGAAATTTTACAGTGAAGGTGGGAACATTACTCTCAGAATTGTTTGGTTTGTTTTGCAGTGCAACAACCATCCATTACTCCTAGAAAATATTACTATGAAAAAAGTAAGGGCTGAAGTGGATTTTTGATACAGACAGCTCAGCCACCAGGATCCCGTCCTAAAGCATCGTGGATCATCATCTACGGCCTACAGATGAATCCATTTTCGAGGGTGGGGGGGAGGGGTAACACTTCTGTATGAGGTTGATGTTGGTGAATTTGTGGACCCACTTACAGGGCAACCTTTCTAGATGTGTTGATAACTCTCACTGAGGTCATCCATATATCAAAAGCCAACCGTAACTGGACAATACCTCAACTCCTACTATACAATGTACAGAAATGAATCGTCCATTACTTATAACATGAAGCAAAGGCAATATGTAGTAACACCAAATACATATCAAGTGAAGATGGTCAACCTAAGAGAAACCCTTCACTGGAATAACTATTCAGAGATGACATCAGTTCAGAGAATTCTGGATCAAATATCAAAAGAAAAGTCACCACAGTCTGTCGACCATATATTCAGAGGATATGTAATTCATTTGACATTAGTACAGTATTCAGGAGCGACTCAATTCTCCAAGAACCATCTCGTCCGAGTAAAGCCTCCTACAGAAAACATTATGACTTCAAATTCTATCTATTCTATTTCATGTAAACATGGAAAAATATACAAAGGTGAGACATACCACCAATTAAAAGTAAAGCTTGAAGAACATTGGAAAGCGATAATATTTCGAGTTATTCAAAAGTCGGGTGTGACTGACCATATATGGAGAGAAAAGGAAATCATCTGTCCTTGTAGGATGAAGTAAAAATTATAGACAAAAGAATTGTAGCGAGTAAGACGTTGCATATGTTGGATGACAATGGTCTCCTAAGTAGACTTAGTATAGAATTAAAACCAATAATTATAAAATATAGATTAGGACGCAAAAACTGTCGCAAAAAACAATTTAGTTTCGATCCGGGCTAAAAGTGCTTGTTTTTCTAGCCACACTGAAGAACTGTAATACAGCGAAACAGTTTGTCTATTGATGACTATATAGTAATAAGTAGTAATAATACACATCAAAACAAGTTTAGGTTTGTAGCATTACTTCTCTTTCCTAATACTTTACACAGACACTCACTAGGGGTCGTCAGACCAGTATTATCTCCCTTTTTCGTGATAGCATGTGGCGTTACAATCTCTCTTATAAAAAAGGATATACAGACTCTCTCCTCCTCTACACCTCAATGTAGTAGCTAATAAAACGGGCGCCCTCAACTATGGTCAACCACTTTACTTTTACGCGATCATGGTTGACGGAATGAGAACAATCTATCTCCGGAGATTAAATGAATGGTTCAGTTCAAAATTCTGTATTCATTTCAGAGTTCGAAATAAAGATTCCCAATTTTGGCTATTAGGTTCCCAAGTTAAAACAAAATGCACCTAAAAAATGTCGGAGGTTACATCGGCCGAAACGTTATAAATATTACAACCAAGATGAAAATAGTAGTTCGAATTATCCAAATAATCAATCCTAAAAAAAAAAAGAAAAAGTAAAAAGAATGCTCAATTCTAATATAGAGTCAAATTATTGTTGTTTTCATCGATAAATTTCCCCAAAAATAAAACCACTTTCTTACGCATCAATATGGCTGAGGTCGTATGACTCCAATAAATTTTTTGCGTGATTTTTCCTTTCGGTGACTGAAAATAGAAAAATTAAGGTTGATGAGAAACATAGAATAAAACAACAAAAATGATATATAGGATTTGTAACATTATTTAACACTATCTGAAGTATACACCTACGTTGGGTAAGCTATAAACTGTGGTGCTTCTAGCTCTTAGAAAGTATGTGTCTGGTGGGGGGGGGGTTTACTGTGTAATACTTAATGTATCGAAATGTAATAGAATCGCCATTGGAAATATTATGTTAAAAAAGGGGAGAAGAGGCAGGGGAAGAGAGAAAGGGGAGAAGAGATGGAGGAAGCGAGAAAGGGGGAAGAAGGGAAGGAGAGAAAGGAAGAGGGGGAAGAAGGGAGTGAGAAATATAATGTTAAAAAAAGGGGAGAAGGAGAGAGAGACGGAGGGAGAGAGAAACGGGGAGAGAGACGAGGGGAAGGGAGAAATATGCTGTTTAACAAAATCATAAAACATTCATTGTCAATAGAAGTTTGTGTTTTTCTTCCTTTTTTTACTAATGGAATCACCACTTATCAAGGCCCTGAGGCCACTCGAGGATAAGTGTTAAAGAGATCATCAGTTGGATGATGATTGCCACCACTAGAGGATCAGTAATAGTGAGCGGAATGGCAGAAGATTACTTAAGAAGAATTGATTATCCAAGAGGATGGCTCAACGGGTATTTGTTTACATTAGACTTGAACATGACCATGCAGTAGTTGGTTGGGAAACATATTCGTGGAATCTGATGGGATGTTCTATAAAAGAAACTTTGTTCATGGAAGTTCCATTTGGGTTTTGGTAAAGAGAGAGAGAAAGGAAAGTTCTTTGCTGTGGTTATAGCTAGGCGAGTTCTTGCTGTGAATGTTCTACAGGTGGGGAGGAGGGAGACCAGGAATTAGAGCTTAGTCGAGCAGCTACCATGAACATAACGATACAGTAGAAAGAGGTTAGCAACACCTCTTCTGTGTGGAAGAGGGTGTAGAGACGAGAAGAGATTATACCTCACTAGATTGCAAAGTTAGTGTTAAACAATGTTAAGAAAAAAAAAATCAGATGGGAGTCAAAAATTATGAATTTTGTCAGAAGTAAAGCTTTTCAAAGCATTTTAAAAATGCATTTATTTATTCTCCCTGTGACTGTACTATATCCAGTGAAACAAGACAACACTCCCCAGATGCACTCATACGATTATAAAATGATAAAAAGGTGAGAGAGAGGGAAGAGCGGATAAAAGCGAATGATTATCATCAAAAAAGAAATATATATATTTACTTGGTGAAGTAACAAAATGAACTTTATTTTCTCAAAGTTGCCAGAAATTACCATTAAATCTTTATAATGTAATCCATTTTCAATTAGATACTTGTAAAAACAAGATTATCAACCAATTTCAATATTAAGAAATTATATATTTAATAATATATATAATCAATAGAATACCTGAATTTATTTTGCAGATACAGCACACGATTGGTGGTAATCCTAGAAGATCCATGAGGTCGATTACAAAAGAACACTGTGTGTCAGAAGGAACAATCTGAAACGTTGTACACATTGACACGAAATGCAAGTTTTATGTGATGAGTAAAAGTCATTTTACATCAGAAAAGGTAAATGGACCAGCACACAAAGCCCACAGAATGCAGAAATGGATGGTGGAAAATCTTCATAACCAATAACAGCTCTCCAGATCTCCATCTTTTCGACTACTATATATGGAACATAGTTGAGAAAAAAGTTAGTGAGCACCTAAATAATCCCTAAAAATATCCATAGTTAGAGCAATGCCCAATATGAACAAGGACCACATGATTCTAGTGTGTAGGCGATTCATACCTCACATAAAAAACAATATTGAAGCTGAAGCCCACCCTAGATATGGTGATTTCTCACAGCCGTGTGGGAATGAGTGCTAGGCTCGTGATTCTAGGCTGAATCTACGAACTGTGTTCGGGCTCATGCAGCTGCTTGCAACTGTCACTCCTGCACTGATGAGGGTAGAAAACCCAAAACGACGTCGTCTGTAGGTATACAAACACTTTAATATTTAAAAAGTATTTATTGTTAATGCCCCTTTAAGATTTAATAGTCAATATAGTAGAGCCCTGTTTGAGATTACAAGATTGTCATTCTACGATTAAGTAAAGTTTCGCTCGAGTGTTGAACACTACTGACAACATAATGCTTGCCCCCACCTCTCGGGTAAGTGTACATTAATTTCAATTACTGTCTGTGGTTATTTCTCATGGTTGTGTGGACATGGGGGTTAGGCTCGTGATTCTAGGTTGAATCTACGAACTGTGTTCAGACCCATGCGACCGCTTGCAACGGCCACTTCTACACTGATGAGGGTTAAAATTTCCGAAACAACGTCGTCTGTATATATATATATATATAATCACCATATTTTATATTTGTCTTAATATAAATCTCTAATATATTAAGAACTATTTAAATAAATACTGGAAAATTCCCAAATATATTTTAATATTATTTTGGATTTGGATATATATATATATTTTGGATATGGTTATATATATATTGGATTTGGATATATGTATATATATATATATATATGTATGTATTTGTGTGGATTACTCACTCACTACATCTGTTGTAATCTTGCAGAGGCTGAAGAGAGGAGCAACTTTTTCATAGACCTTTTTCCCTTTCCGTCGTCCACTTTCAGGGTTGACAAACACCAAAAGTCGCTTGGGCCTTTTAGGAACTTTGATAAAAAAATAAAAACAAATACATAAGATTCAAGATTACATATTTTTATTTTTTAAATTTGTACAATATTCAACAAAGTCAAATAGGAATAAAAATGTTCATAACTTGTTCATGGCAATAATTTAACACCTTCAAATATGCAAATTTTCTCTATGTCAATTTGTACAAGAACAACACCATCATGAGATACTGGTACTGTGAACTTTTGTAATCAGTTTGTGGTGTACAGTGAACAATAGTTATGTTTGAAAAGAGAGTAAAAAGAAGCCCAATGCCAAATCAGTTAAAAGTCCTTCCTGGAGCTAGACAGATAACATATAAGCCTTCTTTAGATATGCAAAAGATATAGCTTTACAAGTGAATAAAGAAAGATATAATTGACAGGGGAAAGAAAAGAAAGAAAAAGAGATGAAGAGAAAAAAGATATGAAAAAAAATGTATGCAGCGCGAAAGTCTACGTGCTCTGAAAAATATGAGAAAATGTGGTCTGAATTCTAAAGCCTGGGCCACTCTTGCTAGTTTTGAGGACAATTTTCTCTACTTTATTCCCAAGGTTAAGTTGTACTGCCTGAAGAAGGAAATCCCTTTAAGATTCTCTTATGTTTTGGATTTATTTTGGATAAAGATTGGTAATTTGTATCATTTGGACTACTGTTTTCACCTTGGATGTTATTTTCACAACGTTTTGACCAATGTAACTTTTGCTCTTCTTTAGGTGCATCTCATCAAACTCTGGAATCTGTATGTCGAACTCGGGAATTTGTACGGAATTTCAAATGTAACCCTTTATTTAATCCACAGGGGTAGCTTGCTCACATTCCATCAGCCATAACAGATTAGAAGTCTTACATAAATAAAGGATCCCATTCGAAATTCCGTACAGATTCCAGAGTTCAACGAGATGCACCTGTAGAAGGTCGGAAGTTACATTGTTGTGAGAATAACATCCAAGATGATTACAGTAGTCTTGGATAATGTCTCATGGCACACAGATGTTGAGGTTGTGTATTTAACACCTAATACAACCTTACTTCACCAACATATGAATCAAGGCATGATATGCAACTTAAAAAATATTACATTCATTAGACATACTGGCAAGCATTGAAGGATATGAATGATTCTGAGGTCAGCTTAGATGACTTTTGAAATTTACAACTGTGTCCAAAATATTGATGCTTTGTGGAAAGAGCTGTCAGCTATAAAAATGAACGGTTTGTGGAAGGTTTTATTATTATTATTATTATTATTATTATTTGTTTGTTATGCCTCTTTGGGCATCTCCCCTTTAACTATCTTCTCAATTCAACTGTAAAAATTAAAAAAAAAATTAAACTCTTAGTACAGTATCGATATCCAGATCAAATTCTGTCAAATATTTCATTTGATAACTCCCAAAAGTGCCCCCTCAATTTCTCCCTCCTACCACTTTCTCTGAATTCATCCAACCTCATCTTAAACTGATCCATGATATTGCTGTTCTTAATCTGATCTGGCAACTTATTCCAAAAACATATTACTCTGTGAGCAAAAAAACTTAACTGGTTAACAGATCTAGTTTTTGAAAACTGCCTTGACAATAATCTTCCAGATCTAGGAGAAGTACTAAAAAATGCCCACCATAGTTAGAAATGCCATTTATTATCTTGAAAGTCTCAATCATATAACCTCTCATTCTTCTCTCTAGAAGTAGTCATTCCCAATTTGTCCAATCTCTCCCTGTAACTGCACTCCTTTACTTTACTTATTAGTTTTGTCACCCTTTTTTGTACGCCTTCCAGTTTCAATATTACATTCCAATTTCCATATCTAGTCGCTGGAGCCCAGGCCTGGGTGCAGTATTCTATATGAGGTCTTATTAGAGCTTTATATATTCTTAACACAATATTTGTCTCCCTCGAAATAATATTCCTAACCATCCACCCGATCATTCTATTTGCCCTTGATACAATGGTCAAAATATGATTATTTGCCCTAAATGTATTATCAAACCCCACTCCCAAACTGCACTCTCCATCTACTTCTTTGATTTCTCTGTTGTTTAGTACATATTCAACTCCCACATTCCTGGATCTTACATGTAGTACTTTATATTTGTCTAGGTTAAATCCCAATTTCCAAATGTCCTACCAATATGATAATTTATTTAGATCCATCTGTGTTATTTCCTTTGATAAAGGTCTCACAAGTAGTTTAACATCATCAGCAAACAGTTCTATTTCGGAATTTATATTATTAGATAAGTCATTTATGAATATCAAAAACAACAAAGGACCCAATACTGAACCCTGCGGAACACCGGAGGGTATGTACTGTGATTCAGAATAATTGTTTCCAACCTTTACCTTCATAGTTCTATCCTTCAAAAACTCCCTCACAATATTTACCATTTTGTCAGTAATACCAACATTTTTCATTTTCACTAGTAAACGATAATGAGATATCGTATCAAATGCCTTGCTAAAATCCAAATATATGATATCCGCACTATCTTCCTCCATTAAATATTCATTTATAATGTCAATACTTTCCAAAATATTAGATAATGTTGATTTACCATGGACAAAGCCATGTTGGTTACAATTTATATCATCCTTTATAAAATTTAATATGTGGTTTCTAATTATTTTTTCAAATACCTTCCACAAAATACATGTTAGAGAAAGTGGTCTGTAATTACTTTTTAAATGTATCGAACATTTTTTATGTAGCAGTATTACTATAGCTGTTTTCCAAATGTATGGAATCTCTTCATATTCCATACATTTCCTAAACAAATTGGTTATTGCATTGATAAAGCCTTCATTTGATGATAAGTATTTCAATATTTTAGGATGAATTTCATCAGGTCTCATACTTTTACTAACCTCCAACTTGGATAGTAATAGTGTTATGTCTTTAGGTTCTATTTTTAGTTCATCCATAATTTTTGTTGTACCCTCCCCATAACAACTCTCCTGTAGTGGACCAAATTCTTCAAAAGAATGAACAGATTGAAAAAAACTTGCTAGTACACCAGCTGTTTCTACTGGCATGTCTGTTAAATCCCCTGTTTCATCATCTCTTACTGTACTCACGCTTTTTTGAATTTTAGTTTTTGCTTTAACATATTTGAACAATAGTTTACAGTTGTATTTAATATTTCTAACAATCTTATTTTCGTGTTTCAACTTTTCTTTTACTTCTAGTGTTTCATATTCATTTTGTTTACTTACAGCATTTTAATAATATTCCATACTTGGTATAATTCCAAATTTCCTCCAAGCTTTAGCTTTTTCTTTCCTTTTACGAGATAGACGGTTACTGTCCCAATTTTTCTAATGGATCCCCTTGTTTGGAGAATTTTATAATAACTTCTGGAATATTTTCTATTATAGAATTTATCTTCTCATTTAATTCCTCCCACATTTCATTAACATCAGTTGTTTTCGAGCTATAATTCCAATCGATATTTTCTCCTTTCTCTGACACAAAATCTTTTGTAATCTTATTACCACAATTCGTCAACATTTCCAAGAGATTCAAACAAAAAACAGTATCTAAATGCCATCGCCGTCAATCAAATTGGTGTTAGTAAAAATATTTAATCTGAACCTGGAGAAAGAGGATTTTGAGGATTCTTTTTTTTTTTTAATCTAATTCGGAAGAGCTGACAAACGAAGATCTGCAGGAGTTGAAGGAGATGCTGTATAAGGAAGACCAAGAAGAAATAGAAAAGGCTGCTCCACCCAAGAAGTTTGAGACAATGATGGCCGAAACATTTTCACTTATAAAGAGTTCTATCCATATGTTTGAGGGATCAGGATCCAATATTGAGAGAATCTCAAAAGTTTCAATGCGAGTTAACACTTCTATACTGTGCTGCAGTCTTATAATGAGAAACAGAAGAAAACGGTGCAAACTTCCTTGGACACACTTCATACCTGTGCCATCTGCCTCAAAAGCTTCATTATATCTTGAAACAACTTTCAATATCTGTAAAGAAACTCAGAGTAGTGAAGAAGAAGCAGAAGATGAAGTCAACGACCCACTAGCCAAATAATGCATCTCACACACTCTTATTACCATCTAATTCAATTTGATTGTGCCAATTTCTAATGCAATTAAGTTTTATTATTATTATGTATTATTTATTTCATCCTATTATTCTCATCTAAATCGTTACTTCATTTATTGTACTAATTTCAAAGATTTTATCACAATTTTTTTTAATCATATATTACAATTATATATTACAATACTGTACGTTATTTATTTCATTCTCCTATTCTTCTCTCATCCATCACGTTTATTGTACCAAATTCAAAGATAACGTTTTATCCTTATAACGTATATAATTACTGTATTTATTATTTGCATTGAGATAAATGATATGGTAAATAAAAAAGGAAAAACCAAGAAGTAGCGTTTATATATTCATCAACGTTTCGTCTTTATTGTAAGACTTCCTTGGGATGATAATTTGAAGAAAAATGTCATGCAAGTACATCGAAGTTTGGGGTTAACATGGTGGAGAGATGAGAGAATGTATTAGCCATGGCTACTATGAGCGCAGGAGGAGAGTGCAGACTGGAGAAGTCAATGGTCGCTAAAGAATGAAATAAATGACGTGAGAATGATATGATGAACGTGTAATGTGGGTCGGTATGGTCACATTGAAAGAATGATAAGAGTTAATACCTTTTATTTGTCTAAAGCTCTGACGAGACTTGTTGTATCAAGCGAAATTATTAGATAAAAAAGTCAAGATGAAAAAAAAAAAATATTGTTTTGATTTTTGATTTTAATTTTAATAAAAATATCTGCATCTAACATGTTTTTTTAAAGGCATTTTGCCTCTTTCTTGAATGTAATTTTATGTAATAAGTTTAAATAAAACAAACATGCAGAGATTCTAAGAGTTTATTACTTTTTTAGGAAAGTTGATGTAGCAAAGAAAGGCGAAGGAAAAAATGCGAGGAAGTGATAAGAATGGCTTTGAGAGAAACAGGGAAACAAAGACCTGGGCGGAGATAGGTTCATTTGGAAGTTAGTTTCTAAAAGCCGTCCAACACATGCTAGCATGTAAAACAGACGTTAAATTGAATATGATGATGATGATGATGATGTGCATTAAGATTTTAGTAAACTGTTGCTACTGTTGAGTGGGTTGCCTGTAGCTGGACCAGACCATTCCCATTGCTGCATTGAAATTGGTCTTGATAGGATGGATGCAATTAGACTTGTCCATGAGGACATGCGTGTTGGTAGACACAATGTTTGAATACACTTTGGAATCTTGGAAATTCGAAGTTTGATTTTATTGTAACCTGAGTATCAGGGTTAACAGAAAACTCCAACAAGTATTATGAATAGAAAAGAAGTTTTATGCAACCAAATATACAAGGTGACCAGAGCAATTTAGCAATTGATAGGCTGAGCTAACAAGTCCTGCATAATATTTTTAGTTCTCATTATTTTTCTAAGAAAAACCAAATGATTATATTCTTATATAGGCAATATATGACAGATTTATAATCAAATTTTTGTTGAATAGTGTTTATATTCATTGAACTGGGCTCTACCAGGGCAAGCAATAATGACTTACACACAATTCACGATACAAACACTTTTCTGGAATGTAACTTGTTCATAAGTTTAAGAGTGCCTGTATTTATTTTTGTTTAAAAACATTAAATTTTAATATTTGCATTATTTCACTTGGTAATTTTCTTCTGAGCTTATTTTCTTTTAGTTTGTTGCGATTTTTTATCTACTCACCTGAAACTAAGAGATTGTTTATGGCTTCTGCTGTTGTCAAACAATCGGATTCACTTCCAGACAGAATCAAAGTGTTGTGAATCAGTTTCTTCTCTTTGCAATCTTTGATGTAATGAATGGTCAAAGTGGGTTCTTGCTTCCCATCATTGGCATAACCACATTCAGCAGACATCAATTTAGAAATGGATACTGGAGAAGAAAAGAACAAATAAACAAGAACGAATATTCTTGAGATATATTCATTAATATAATAACAATAAAACGTCTTTATTTCATATTTTCCAAATACAAAATCACGTACAAATGTTAACGGGAGCAAGGACTTACCTATAAGATTCTCTTCCACCCAACTCCCTAATTTATTCATTCTTCATAAGAAGTAAATAAAAAAAATACAAAAAAGCACAAAAGACATAACAAGTTAGTAATCAATATATTACAACATGCGGAAATTGTGCACTCCTCATCAAATACCAAAATACACACTAAATAAACACATGCATATACACATATATACATGTTGTGGACTCGTTTGGGGGCCGGAATGAAAACACAAACACAGGGTTTAGTGAAAACAAGTATATTGAAGAAAAGTATAATACAACAGAGAAAGAAGAGTAGTGGTAAGTCAGTCTTGACTGCCAGTATAGACTGTGGTTTACTCAGATATTTAATTCCTTCCCACTGCAGGAATATGTTGCCAAAAGGTGGGGGAGTGTCAAGCCAGCGCCCCTAAAGAAGGAGCACTCTGGCCTATCAAAAATAGCCTGGGAAGCCCCGTTGGCATTCCCCAGTCAGGGCGCCTCAGGCAGTAAGCAATAAACTTACTACATCCTAAAGAGGGGGGGGGCAAGGCCTGGGAGGGTGCACCTCCTAGGACCTTCCAGGACTAATACTTCAGCCTGGCAGATAAAAGGCCACTGAAATGGTGAAGTTCCTACCGGACTGATTGCCGAGAACGAATTCTCTACTGGTATTTCCCCCATTCCGAAGTCTCTAAGCAACTGAAGTTACAGAAAGCCCCAACGGACTGGGATTTACTTAACACTGAGAAGCATATGCTTCCAGTATTTATTGTGAATGGAAGAGTCCAAAATCAGTTATAGGTACGGTACCATAACAATACATAAATAAATATACACATATATCCAATTTGTAAAAGAAAACTCCACCAGAAACAAATTCAATAGTGATCCAGGATAAATTAATAAACAACAAAAAAAATCACATACATATGACAAACTAACAAGTGTGACAGACCAAGAAAATACTCTTGCAAACCTAAGTGTGACAGACTAACGAAAATGATATTGCAGACCTAAGTGTGTAATGTGGATTAATGTGTGATGGTAAACAAGAACATGGTAACTTACCCAAACGAAATAACCTTGTGATAAAAAGAAACCTCTAATGAATTCTATTTTATAGAGAAAACACTATGTGAAAAGTAATTCCGCATTAACCAATCACTGAGGCCTTGATTATAATAAAAGCTTGCCACTGTGAACGACCAGGGTGAGTTCATATTCAGTGCTGATAATAGTGTTTAACACATGGTTTGGATATTGGTCTTGTGATATAGATATTTGCATACTTATTTGCTCAAGGTTTCATCATCATCATATTTGGTTTAACATCTGTTTTATATGCTGGCATATGTTGGAAATTGACTTCCCAGGTCTTCATTTATTCCTCTTTCTTTCAGATCCATCCTTTGCTGTGTTATGTTGTGTTGACACATCTTGTAGCAGTAGTGGCGATGTGTAGAGTTCGTCTGCCTCTCTTTCTCCTTCTTTGTTGCAGTCATCATCGTGGTCATGATGTGTGTTGTTTTCTTTATAAGCAATTAAAATGGACAACACATTTGCTCTGGGTTTCATCATCATCATAATCATATTCGGTTTAAGATCTGTTTTACATGCTGGCATGTGTTGGACGGCTTTTAGAAATTGACTTCCAAACTAACCTATCTCTAGCCATGTATTTATTTATCCCTCTTTCTCTCAAATCCATCTTTATCACTTCCTCCCATGTTTTCCTTGGTCTTCCTCTGCCAACTGACTGCTACCTCATCTGTTCTACATCTACTTACTCAAGCATTCTAATCTTTTTTTTCAATGTGATTAAACCAACGAAGTCTCCTGTTCTGCACACATCTCCATATATTCTCCAGATTTAATCTTCCTCTGAGGTAATCAGATCTAAGCCTAAGACTCACATTACACATCTGTCATATCATTCTCATATTATTTCTCTCCATGCAACACATATCCTCAACCCTTACTGGCTAGATTTCACTTCCATACATCACACATGCCTGAGACACCTTGGTCAACAGTGGTAATGCTCTGCTGGTTAGTAATTACAGAAGTTCCCTGAACTTACTTCATCCACTCCTAACTTTTGCTATCACACCAATGCTCCATGTGCTCCAATGTTATGTTTCGCCATCCAAATATACTCTCGCTACATCTGAGTTCTCATTTCTTTTATAAATTTATTTTCTTTTTACAGTATACATTCGTAGTACATAACAATTTTCGATTACATAGTATTAGACTTCCTTTTATCATTTCCTCATTGTGAAATAGAGTGAGCTCCAAAAACACGCCTGTTCTTTCCACAGACAAGACCCAAAAGAGAAAAAAATTGGACTAGCTTATTTTCCATGTCTCAGTCGATACTTCCAGTACATGGAGTCACTTCCTCACATACGTTAACTTCATTTCTAGTGGAAATTTCCGCTTTCTACATCGCCACTGGATTTTAAATGTGTCATCTCAGGAGAAGTGTGGTTGAAGATTGTGCACCCCTTGCTTCAATATAGTCTTTGTTGTGTAGGCACCCCTTCAAGGGAGAGGGATCCATGATCTTTTAAGAGAGAAGTATAGTATGTATGTGTGTTCATGTAGGTGTATTCGTATGTATGTTCATCTATTGAAAAGTTACCGATGTTGACTATGGAATTGTAAAACCAATTTAAAATCTATTCGGTTACGGTTAGGGTTCATTCCTTCATGCACTACTGTCATTTGGAAATATATGAACGCATAACTTCTCTCCAGTTATTTTTTTTGTTTTTCATGAATTGTTTATAATAGGTATAGGGTTTGGGGATTAAATAACCAATAAAGAGGATGATATGCCATCTAGTCTACGTGAATGTGAAATTCAAATTGTTTTAGCACGTAACCATTAATAATTGATATGATTAGATTGGTAATCAAAAGATTACCAATCTAATCATATCAATTATCCTTCGGCCAACACTTTCCTTTGGGGAAGCAGGACGACACGAACACAATTCAAAAACGTTTTTTATTTTTATTTTATTTATTTGAGATCAAAGGAAAATCAGGTTTATTATTAGCGCAGTTAGTTTTTCCTAATGTGCAATGTCACAACTGCTTCGTGAATACCTGTAACAGTTAATTCAGGACACCTATTATTCTTTTTTAATCTGTGTTTTAGATTTGCAATTGTCATGCCACTGATAATACTGATAAAGATGTTTACAACGACAAAAGTTTGTCCTAAAATTGTACTGTTTAAATCTCTGGTTGTCGGCTTTTTTCATCGGCCACAAGAAAAGCGAAAAACTAATTTTCGATGCATACTAACTAAAATACTCATCCCAAGGTTGGTATTTACCTACCTAGAAAGATGCAACACAAGATGTAAAAGCCAGTGAACAAGAAAGTGTGCACTGGCCTACAAAAATAGCTAAGTAGTCCCATCGGCATTTCCCGGTAGGAGGGCCTCAGCTCATTAACAATAAACTAATGACCACTTCTCAACGACAGAAGATAAAGCCTGGGAGGGTGGACCTCCTAGAACTGTACAGAATCATACCTCAGCCCGACAGAAGCAAGATCCCCTAATCAAAAATGGCGTAGATTCTACTGGACTGAGTGTCGAGGACATATCCTCGACTGGTATGAACAACCCACTGAGATACACATGGTTTAGTTTGTATGTTTTACGGCAGATCATCCCCTTTTTTAGGTTATTTAATTACAAAACTATCCCTATTCTGAACATTTCATCGATTGGTTTAGTTTGTTTACCACATATCAACCTTATTTTTCTGTCTAATGCTCAAACATGATTAATTACATACGATTTATTGAACACAAGTTGCTATTTTCCCTTATAGATGGAGTAAAATTGTGGGTTTACACCTTTCCCAACAGTTTTTGGATGTAACTAAATACAATAGATCTGATAGGGTTTGAAATCTGCATAGCAGATTTCATAGTCCGTTTCAGTATCCATTAAATCAATCACACCCCTTCCCCTAGGTACTCATGACCTTGTTAATAAGTGCAATGGGTTAGACCCAACAATATTTCAAGCAATCAGAGAGATACAGTTATATGAAAATAGAGCTTACACAATGAAAGATATGAGCTTTGAAAAATGGTTTAATTTTGTCGATCTAAGCCTCCTTTCTTCTTCATGCCATTTGAACTTTTGCAGAGTCGGATAGACATTTCTTTTTCCAGCCTACTGGAGTTGAACGGCATTGATGTGTGTCCAGTGGTCAACTAATTTGGTAGAGTACGATTATTCCTTTACACAAGTTGGGAATACCATTCTTAAAGTAAACCGTGAAAATCTGATTTTTCCTTCTTATAGCTTTGTTACCCATACAAAGCTCGAGAGTATACTATTTCATCCATGAGTTTGCATCATGTGAACTAAAGACAATTGAGTCCAGGGCACGACACTATACTGTCTCGGACATCTTTACACAATGTGTTCGCCTTCACATAAACATCCATCTCTCTCAGACATTTCTACTTTTGTAAAAAAAATTCTATCAAACCTATCAACAAACTGACTACCTCAACTCGTACCTAGCCTTAAAATAAATCCAATATTTAGGAGAGTTTGAATCATGCCTTTAGTTGCTATT
This sequence comes from Sepiola atlantica, assembly GCA_963556195.1. Taxonomy (NCBI): domain Eukaryota; kingdom Metazoa; phylum Mollusca; class Cephalopoda; order Sepiida; family Sepiolidae; genus Sepiola; species Sepiola atlantica. The sequence continues at coordinate 92,359,458 of OY744522.1, read as the reverse complement.
ACCTGGTCCAGCATTCACCTTGGGCAGGTTGAGGCAGCTTTCTTCAAAGTGGAAGTTTCTAGGGATATTAAATTCACAAACGTTCCTCAGTTGTATATGTATATCCTGGTTAGAGGATATGATGACGTTAGTTTTGCAGTATTTTTTTTAGGGAGGTGTCGCCGTCCTCCCACATATAGCGCCTTGTATTTCCAAATGGTCACCTATCTGGTACTGCCCAGGCTCAACGTCAGTTGCCATTAGTCCCAGGTCCACTCCTATCCAGAATCATAGTACCTGTCAGGGTTCCAGCCATAGGGTAAATATAATCTATTTTTGCAGACTATTTATTTAATATACACTTACGAAACAATATCTTGAACTTGAAGCAGAAAAAATTACCAAAATGATTGAATTTGGCGTTAAATTACCCCAAATGAGTTGATATGCTGTAAAAAAACAAAATTAAAAAAAAACTCAACCAAACCTAAAAACAATTGAAATTTTCTCAAATTTTAAGAACAAGTAAAATAATGAACAATTATGGATCATAATTTCTATTCAATAATTTTTCGATTGAGGCAAGACTTAATAAATACTTACATTGAAAAGGTTCCAACTTGGAATCTCCAGTTTCATTCTGTAATGTGAGATAGTCCGAATCCAGAAACAGTTTTGTTTTTTTCTTTTGCCATGAGAACATCAACGGGAATTTCGATAGAGCTTCACTCCCATCAGAAATTGGCTCACTAGAACCAAGGGTCTCTATAATATCGCCACCCCCTGCCATTACCTGGAGATTCCTGTTGGATACCAACTTCTACCTGCAAACACAAGTCAGGAAAAACTGTTGAGAAAAAAAAATTATCAGCAAATAATTATCACACAAACATTGTATTATATTTAAGAATTTTTGAGATGAGGATTTATAATTTGTATTATTCAGACTATTGTTCTCATCTTAGGTATTATTCTCATAACGCCCAAGATTATTTCAGGTTGACCATCTTGGCTTCATATATGCTTTAACTAAAATATAATAGGGTTTATCCTTAAATTATAATAGAAATTAAAAAAAAATCATTTAAAACCAGGTTTAAACATCCACAGGAACTTGCTGATTCGAAATATGCCATTAGTTTTGCTTGGAAATCAACCATTGACAACTGATGCATGGTAAGACGGACAGACACACATTTGCTTTATGTACAAATTGAAAATAAATTTTATTTTTTAAAGATTTCTTCCGTTTGACACAATGAAAGGAATTCCTCAGAAGAAAATTTATTTATATATACAGTATATATATCTTTTAAAAAGGCCAAGTTCAAATTTTATAACTTTATTTGTATCATAATGAAACAAAGAACATTGATCATTGATTCAATTATATAAATATAAAGAAATTAAATATTCTAAATCTCTATGATACAAGTGAATACTGCAGGGGAAATTTAGCTCAATGATTAGGACTTTAAGTCTAAGAGAGCTCGTATATCAAAACTCAAATTTTGACATAATCAATATTTTGTAACGATGCTCCAAAAATTCAACATAAAATATTATGTACATATGTTTAAGAAATTTTTTTTAATGATCACATCTATAGCACAAAACAATTCTTTATACCTTCGTTACAGGCAAAGCAAACAATGAAATTGTTTAATGACCATAAACACATAATATATGTATATTTAAAAAAAAGGATGGATTCATTCTTAAAAGTAAGTATATAATGCAAGCGTATGAAAAGTTTTATCAAATATATTTTAATTAAGCATCATTTATTAATAATCAATTAACAGTAAAGTAAAAATTCTTTTTTTAAATCAAAAGTTAATTTATTTATTATCTATGAAAGTTACATAAAGGCGAAAAACACAGACACATACTAACATAAAATAAAGTTTTGGAATGTTTTAAATGATAATAGAAATTGGTACTTGTATAATAAAAAGCCGAAAAATGTTTTTTTTTGTCTTTTAGTGTTGGAGAGGTAAATAAGGGGCAGGTAACTCTTACCACGAATTTTAAGCAAGATTTTCCAATAATTAAAACTGATGGCTTTAATTGGCGTTGCACATGTGGCTACTGTGCAAGGAGAACGTCGATTAAACATAAAAGGGTAAGGGTTAGGGTTTAGGGTTAGGGTTAGAAAAATATTGTTCGAAAGCTAGAGCTGTTGTGAAGAGTTACCTGCCCCTTATTTACCTCTCCAACACTAAAAGACAAAAAAAACTTTTTTCGGCTTTTTATTATACAAGCACCTAGAAATTTTATATTGATTATTTGGACTACGAATCTAGTCTTGGTTGTTATATTCACAACCTGTCGGCCAATGTAACCTCCGACATTCTTTAGTTGCATTATCGAATTGAGGAAATGCTAGGTACGTGCAAAATCAATGGCCGATTCCCAAAATGAAAAATCTTTTTGACCCCCGCCCCCTTTACTTAAAAATACACTAAAATTCAGGAAATCAACCAATTTTAATGAAATTTTCAATATTTATTAATCCACAATTACGGAATATAATGAAACCATTATTTAAAAAAAAATCTTAGTGAAAATGTATTATTTTTTAAAAAGAAAATACACCTTTACTAAAGTTATATTTTTATAGATTAATAAAAAAATGCATGATTTTTTAACTGTTACTTATGTAAATAAAGGATCGTAGATGTTAACAATTAAATTTTTTTTTCAAAATATTTCGTATATATTACGAAAAAGGCCAGTAAATACTGTGTTAATAAAATCACTATAACTCGAAGAAAAATTAATTTTTTGAATTAGCGATATTATTATTGAATAAAGCATTGTTTAATCAATATTTTCACCAAAAAAATAATATAATTGCAAAAAATATTTCATGTGATTTTAATGATTAGAGTTTTTGGAAAAATAAAAAATGCGACATAATTATATTTCTCTTTCATAGATGAACGTGGCATCATCAGCGCAAGAAATTTTTTTATAATCTTGAAAATAAACCAAAAATTAACAAATTTGAGATCCAGGAACTTAACGAAAAAAAGAATTTAAAAAATTGAATAATTTCTACTAACGATGAACTTTCATTAGTATGGTTCTGTAATAACCAGGTGGGATTACCAATCACTCACTTTTACAGCGCAAAATTTTTTTTTTTTTAGAGATTCAACAATTTCGTTCATTTCACAATTCATCGTCAATTATTTGAAAAGATTTGTATTTGTTTTGTCTTTTTTTCATTAATAAATATTTAAGTTAAAAACAATTATTTATTAATAAATAAAGAGAATTCAAACATGACATTTTCTTTCAAAATTGAATTCTGTTTATCAATAAATAACTGTTTTAACTTTTTTTCAATGAATAAATTGTCAGTGTAGTCATTGACTTTAATTTACAAAAGTAAATTAAAGTCAATGACTACACTGACAATTTATAAATAAATAAAAAAATAAAAATACTTTATTTTTAAAAGAATCAATGTAATTTATCGTTACGACACGTTAAGAATAAATCGAGTAACTAAAGTTTTAAATCATGTAAAAAAAAAATGATAAAATTGACGCAGTTCGTAACGTAAAAATATTTTTAACATTTAAAAAATAGTTTTATTTCAAATTCTAAGGAAAAACATTGGTAAACAGACGTCATCAATAATTTCAGAGTATTACGAAATTAAAAACTGAACCTTTTCAGTTAAAAATAATTGCGTACACTCACAAATAATTAAATAAGCATTTCCTTTTTTATTATAACAAAATAAGGGTACTTAAATTTGTTTATAACCTTAAAAAGAATAAAGAAATTAATGGATAATAATTTTTCAACTTCAATAATTTCAACTATTATTACATTTTTATATATAAAGTTAAAAATGATAAATTATGACATTTTTGTCTTCCATATATTTTGCATAGCGATGTCAATTTGTAAACAACGTCCTTTTCCGATGAAGTTATGGCGGATTTTACTCATTTATCACATTTGAAGGCATAATTTTGCTAATTTTTAGTCAAACGTGGGATTTTTTTTTAAATTCAGTGTCATATGACTTTAATTTAATAATTATCTTTGAAATAGTTCCCAAAAACTCATATTTATCTTTTAAGGGATTTTTACAATTAATTTTTTCAAAGTTCAAAATTCATTGAATTTTTGGGGATTTTGACCGTCGTAATTACATATTTTATTATAATTTATTTTTCACACGTAAATATGCAGTTTTTTTCGTTTAGAGATTAAGTTTAGGCTTTTATCTTTCAAACTTAATCAAAGTTTACACGGAAACTAATTAAATAATTAATGATAAGCGCTTTTTAATAAGCATAGTCCGTACAAGAAGGCGCCATTTTTGCACATACCTAGGAAATACAAAACTAAATGTTTCTGAGCAAATAATTGGCACGATGACGGGCTTATAGAAAAATACTTCCAAATACAGTCAAATTTAAAATTTATTTTAAGTAGGATAACAAATCGTTTTAGTTTTCCCATACTTTATATTTGATTTGAAAAAAATATCCCCTAAACAACAAATAAAATTAAAAAAGTAAATGTATCTATAAACGTTATGGACAAGCGAGAAACACATCAAATAAGTAAAGTCTCGGAATTTTTGATATAGTAGAAATTTTATATTGATTATTCTGACTACTAATTTCATTTTGGTTATTATATTTACAACATTTCAGCCGATGTAATCTCCGACCATCATCAACTGCATTATCACATTTGGGAACTTCTAGTTTAACCGAGGAATATTCCTGTCGACTGGAGCTCAATATTCCAAACGTACAAATGGCGTTACGGTTAATAGCATTGTGTAACAATCAGTTTCCTCATTTTATTTCTGATTTCAATAAATATTCGAATAATAATAATAATAATAATAATAATAATAAAAGAAAAAGTTCAATGTATATACTAAAGTTACGTACAGGTGAGAAAAACACAGACATACAGAGTCACAGAAAATGTAAAATAAATGAATTTTCGGATTTTTTTAAATGTTGATATAAACTGTATATCGATTATTCGGGTTACTAATCTCATCTTGGTTGTTATATTCACAACGTTTCAGCCGATGTAACTTCGACCATAATAGTCCGACTAGGCCAAATACTGCTAAAGAAATGTCAACAAATGGTTAAATAAATAGATAATGATAAAAGTAAATTAGAAATATGAAATTAGTTTAAAAGAAAAGAAAAAAAACCTCTAAACTTTCTCAGGTGCATCTGAACTGAGGTATCATTGGAATTTATATATAAAAAAAAGGAAAGTGTTAGAATCAGGAAATTTAAGAAAAAGAGAAGAAGAAAAAATCAATCGGAAACGGTAATCAGTCTTACTAAAATATAATTTAGACATATCTGATTAGCCGAAAGTTCAAAACGAAATAAATATGTGGGTTTATTGAAGCTAATGTGGACTTTGTGCTGTTTTGTATAATTTGAAATAATGTGTTTCGTTGCTTTTGAAGAAAAAATTTGTGTGAAAACGTACGTATCCTCAAAGTAAAGCAAAAATCAGTTGAAGACGCTTACCGTCTTGCCTATGAATGAGGATAATATTATAGTATGTAAGTAATTTTTATTAAATACAAAAATACAACAATGAACTATTATCAGTAAATGATGTTGGTAGTGAAATTTGCTGCAAACAGCAAAGTTGGTGGTCATGTTAATGTGAATTTGCTTAAGAAAATTATCTGAGTAAAATAAAGTATATAAGCAAAGAAATTATACTGAATAACAATTTGTTTTATTCATAACAATATGGTTTGGTTTATTTTATGGCATATCAACTATTTATGGGTTATTTAATCCCGAATAAAGTTGTTAAATGGAATCCTATAGGTAAAATAATTATATTATATTCTTAGAAGATGTTTCTCTCAGAAATCATTGCTACTAGAAAACATTACTCTTAGAATGGTTTGGTTTGACTTATGGCACATCAACCATCCATTACTCTTAGAAGGAATTTTACAATGAGAGTGGAAACATTACTCTTTGGCAGTGGTAATCTTCTTTGTTCCCAACACGATTGATCCTCAACCGTCGCTTCCAGGTTCTATTTCGGAGGAAAATAAAAAGGAGAAGTAAGGTTTTAATTTCTAGAAGAACCAGATTGAATAATACGGTTGAGGTGAATTTATAGATACTAGGGCATGTCGTGACCAGTCGATTGTTCGGATCAAGTCTTTCCGGCCTCCAGTCTAGCCGAAGTAAGGGCCGAAGTGGATTGTTGCAAGTCACTAGGCAATGGACTGCTCAGCCACCAGGATCCCATCCTAAAGCATCATAGGTCCCACGTTTTCGGGGGTTGGGGGGTTGGGTTACCTCTCTGCTTGGGATTACAGTCGGCAAATTCGTGGCCCCGCCGGCAGGGCGTCCTAACAATATGTACTAACGCTAAAGAAAAGGAAATATCTATTCAGAATAAAATATTGACATTGTAGGTTTAACATGGAAAATCTGACTAACTTTTCTTTATATGTCAGATACGTTAACCACAAAAGCAGTCGTGTTTTCTTTCTGTTTATGATCAGTTGAACTCTCATGCATTTCCTGATAGCAGAATCGGGCTGGTTTTCTATTTTAATGTTTTTTACTTTTGTTCACTCCAAACAAGGCATATTGCCACTGAAGTGCAAAGAACTACTGTGGTAGAGACCAGATTTATAGAGGAATCTGAATGGGGAGTTAAGCAGCAAGATGTTTGTTCACATTGCATTTAAATTTGTGCATGTTGGTACGGTCGGGGAAACAGGGAGCAAGGAAGGAATTCCAAAGGCAAATGGTCTGAGAAAAAGTTATTAGAGTAAGAAATCTTCCAGCATCTAGGGACCTCTGCAGTGAAGGGGTGAGATTTTTCTGCCAGTCAGGTGGTTCGGAGGTATTTACGTTAAGGGGGTACAAGTGCAGCAAGTTCATTGGAGCACATTCCGTGGGAATACTTGTAAAACAAGCATAGGGACGCAATACTGCAGCGGTGCGACAGGGGCTGGAACTTGGCAGACACTACGGAACCTATTAGGTTAGAAATTCTTTTTTGCATCTGTCCAAGAGGGAGAGGCTCGTGGTTGGTGCACCAGTCCAGATGTGGCAACAATAATCTATGCACGGGCGAATGGTTGCTTTATAGAAATATAGAATACTAGCTTCAACAAGAACCTTTTCCAAAACAGTTCCCTTGACATAAGAGACACCAAAAGGATTAATCTTGGACACTTCTTAAATTTGTTTTTATAATCATTATCATGCCGTATTGGAATCAATACTTGTTTAATTAATAAATACTAGACACTCTATGCACATATTTTTCATGCAAAACATCGGTTGACTTGTTTATAGACTGGAGATACTTTGATTTTTTAAAAGACACACAAAAAAATACTGAATGTCAAAAAAGTTAAAGAAATGGATGACAAAACAATTTCAAAGCAATGGGATATAATATATAGTGGGAAATACATTCCAATGTGTACCATATAAAAATTGATCTTAACGGAAATAAATCAGTTTTCAATTATGGTCCACTTGATTTAAAAATGGCAACCGACAGCAACACATTTTAAAAAGATATAATCTCAACATGTTTGAATTTGAAACAACCGGTCTTTTCTTTTGCGAATTTGATAAATTTAATTTAAAAATTTAATTCATCCTATTGCTTTTTTATAGTGACTTTGTTATTTTAAAATATTTTGAATTAAAAAGGGGAAAAAACAAATAAAATTTTAATTTTCAAATACAATAACACTTATGAGATTTGTTAATACAAACACTTACACATATTTAAATTTCTAAAAATATGTTTTTATATAAACCTAATCAAATGAGCAAAGTGACACGTGTGAGAAATTAGATAATTAGTTTTAATAAATTAAAATGTGCTGGAACTGATATATTTTTATACAAGCGTTATATATATATGACAGGCGAAGGAATCTGATGAGATATAAAGTAGGTCTTAGAAGAGGTAGACAGGGAATTATAATAGCTGTTCTTCGCAGAGAGTGTTAAACCTAACTCCAATAAGATATTAATACAACGAAAACGGTCATCACACAAAAGAAAACAAAACCTTTTATTTTTATATAACGAAAGGGTTTATTCATTAACGTCACTTTTACCGTTGAAGAAAGTTGAACAGTGTCCGAGTGAAGGAAGAAAAAATAAAAAAGTTCTTTAGCAGCCGAAGGTCAACGAGCAGCTTATCTTTGAGTGAAGATAATTGATGCTCAGGAATCCAGAGGATGATTGCAGGAGAGAGGAAGGGAGGGGGCCCTTCTTGGTTGCTTTCAGGAATCTCTCTGAATATCGTTCGTGATTCCCAAAGAGGCTGAAGTAGTCCTTAAGAGGATTGATGAAATAAATATGCCCTGCAAGATGATTGGTCAGCATGTGACCAAATCGCCTAACAGGGACAATTCTTTGAGAGAGAAAATAAGTCATTATTTATGACTGCTACAGAATGGCTGCCAACATCTTTCTCTTTCATAAATTATATATATATATATATATATATATATATATATATATATATATATATATATATATATATATATATAAACATTGGTGACAGTCAACAATGTTTATTTAATTTTTATAAAAGCTCTACTTTGTATTGAGCACTTTTGAAAAAATATTTGTTTTGTGTTTATTATGTTAATATATTTGAACTTGAATAATCTCTCTCTCTCTTTTATATATATATATATATATATATATATATATATATATATATATAAGAGAGAGAGAGAGAGAGAGAGAGAGCATGAATAGTGATAAATAAATAGATTTACAACATTATTACTGTTCCAAGAATTCATGGTCAACAATGGTCTGGTGTACGATCGTTTCAGAGACGCTTAGGAATTATTTTTATTTTCTTATTTTTTTTATATATTAATTCCAATATGTCTGTTCTTCAGCGCTTTTTGCTAAGGTCACAAACAACGAAAACATCAACATCTTTCTTATGTATAAAGTTAAGCTAGTCTCTTTGTGTGATTTTTATAGACTATCGCATTCGTGTTATTCTGTTATATCTAAATTCTACGAATTATGTGGTGCATCACCCATACCACAATAGATAATAAACCAGCAATTGCAGGTTTGAGACCGGTCGGAACTACTTATTTGTGAAACCTTCGAGTATTACATACTGAATGATCATATTTATTATTTACTATTGATTGAATGCTTATTGAAATCTTAAAAAACAAAATTTTATAAATCATTTAAAAAATAATTTAATTACCCACTGAGATCCATCAGAGTGTATTTTCGTTTCTTTGTTAAACGAGTCAGCCTTTTTATCTTTTGTTAAAAGTAAATTAAAAAAAACAATGAATTACTTTGTGATAATTCGAAATTTGAAAAGAATTTCAAAGCATTTAAAATGTCGAGATTCTTGGAAAATCATATAGTATTAAAAGACTTGAAATTTTACATAGATTGAAACAACATTGCCTTAACACCATTAGTTATAGTTTTATATCAATTTGGTTCAATTAATAATTTTAGAACTAAACGATATCTTTAAAAATCATATTTAGACAAAAATGTAAACACCCCCCCCCCCCCCCGACATATTTAAAAAAAAGAAGAAAAAAAAAGTGAAACAAAAATGAAAGTAAAAAGACTCTCGGGCAACGCCGAGTAGGCACAGCTAGTATAGCTATTATTATACTAAATGTGAGTTAATCAACGTTTGTTTCCCTAAGGCTTTTTTCCTAAATACTTTAAGAAAAAATACATATTAAAATATAAGTAAGTTTTGGGATTGAGTTATGCCTGAAAAAAAAAAAAATTCTGTTTGAATTGTTCTAATTAGCTGTAATTTATGACTAACTGAACAAGTCACCCATCTCTCTCTTAGCTATGTATTTCTCTCGCTCCATCACACTATGTTGTTTCACCTACCCTCTAATATTTCTTAATGTTTCTATATAGAGAAAGAGTGACTCTTTTTTAAGCATTGTCCCTTAATTTATATACGTGCATCTTTACACACCACAAACACGAATGTAAATTAGATGGCAAAATAATAAAGCTCTTTATTCTGATAAAAGATAAAGAATAATAATACTTTTATATAATAATAATAATAATATAGAAGTAAAGAGACTTATTTTAGTTGAGAATATCTTAACAGACAAGTGACAGTTTATGAATTTTCAAATGAAATCAAAGTAGAATAAATAGCGGTATGTATATATATATATATATATATATATATATATATATATATATAAATATTAATTATTTATTACCTACAGACATCGATGTTTCATGCTAACGCAATCTTCAGTGCAGGAAGCTTATTCCCAACGGTCGGCGGGCCCAAACCCCGAACACAAATCGCCATATATATATATATATATATATATATATATATATATATATATATATATATATATATATATATATATGCCGACTCATTAAAACTGTTAAAAATATTCCTCTTGAAACATAGGCGTAAAATTCATGTTCTTTTGAGGCTTTTCATTTCGAGACCTGATTTAAATGCTATTATAAATCTCCGAAATACAATATATATATGCTCCAACGCCCAAAATTGGAGCTGGCTACTCTCACGCTCCCCATTTACAAAAAGGAGCTGCTCCTGCTCCAACTCCTATAAAACAGGAGCGGCTCTTTTTCGGCGCTCCATAATGAAAATGTACCTTCTTTCATAAACGTTCTATTCTGCCAATGAATGGTCGAAGGATAGGGGTGGGCGTCAAAGGATATCATCGATATGGGTTGGGATGTCACTTTAAGTGTAAGACCGTAAGATAATATTTAACAAAATGTCGCTAATATTTTGAGAGTTATAGGAGAACATGTCGGACGAAGTATAGGATTATACGTAAATTTTCGTTTCCTGAGGTATAAAATAGAAACAGAAAAATCCCTGAAACAATTTTCATTTTCATTACATTAACAACCTATTTTTTCAGGAAAGGAAAATTTGACCCGATATTTTTTCTATTTAATTTAGAAGGGAATTTAGATTTGTTTTAAGTAAATAAAGTTTTACGTTTAAACATTATTAGTGATTATTTTCTTTTGTAAAGAAAACATTTCTCTGGAAGAGAGACAGCCAGGGCAACATTACTCGTCGTGTTGTTGTTTAATATTTGTTTGTTTTACGAACGTAACTATATTGTATAATGTATATTGTTATTTATAACAGAGAAACGCGCAAGTTTTTTCAAACAAATCGATTCATCCATTTTTTCTATAGTACAATGAAGTTTATTTTTTAAAGATTGAATAAAAAAAAATATTTTTATAAGTTGCCCCAAAAATATCAATAAATTGTCAATAAACAATTCAGAGATCCATTTAATGTCTTAAAATTTGATACAAAATATCTGGCCTAGACCTTTGGAGTTGAAAAAATATCGGGTAAAAAAAAAAAAAAAAATTAACTGGAGCAAGTTTTTCTAGGTCGGGCAAAAACATTTATTAAAATGAAACAATTGAAAAAAAGATGAAACGTCTATATTTGAAATCTCTAACTTTTGCAAAACTGTTTACAATTTTAATATTCAATAATAGATTTTTTGAGATAAAGAACTTTATCTAATCTACTTTAGGTTCTAAAAAACAACAAATTTGTCAGAAAGTCTAATTATTTGCTTTTTAAAATTAAAATTTAAGATATTTTCTTTAATTTAATTAAGTTTAAACATTGGTTTAATGTAGAATAGGGATCGCTGTTTTCTTTCGCTCATTTCGCTTGGTATTCGCCCAAATTTAGGATGAAATTGATTGCTGGTCTTAATTGTATTTTTGGTCCTGAAATAAAATTCTCATTTACTTTTTAAAGTGTTGAGAATCTAACTTTAATTCCAGGTTTTAATCGCTGGCGGCCATGTTGATTTTTATTGTTTTTTTTCCTTGGACTAAATATATTTTTTCCTTGGATTAAAGATATTTTTCCTGCTTAAACATTTTATTGCACACAAAAAATAACTTTGAACATTCTATTTACAAAAGCAAGTTTTAACGGAATTTAACGAATTTAAAAGCAAACATGAAAAGAACACCAACGGCGGGTAAAAATGCGGCATAAAAGTTCAATTTGATATATGCTAAAAAATAAATTAGAATTTTTTGTCAGGACAGAATGTACCAATCCATCCCAAAAATCGATTTTACCGAATATTTGGGTGAATACCGAGCGAAATGGGTGAGAAAATCCAACGGCCTCTATAGTATAATTGAACCTAAAAATTTTTATTTAAAAACACGAATTAAAAGAAAAATTGGCTTATTTATTCAATCACAATAAAACCCCTTGTCATAAATAAAAAAAGTTCAAATCTATGAGAAAATAACTTCAAAGACATCTATAGACTCACTGGCGTCTTTAAAGACATTTGGTGCCAAATTGTCTGTATGGCTTAAGAAAACTGTCCCATCAAAAATTTAACACATAGATGTAAAAATCTAAGAACTTCAAATGTTCTACTTTCTCCCTGTCTCTGCCTCCCTCTCCCCCCTTTCCCCCTCTCTCTCTCTCCCTATCTCATATACATTTACCAGATATAATTTTAGAAAATAACTCAGAGTAAACTCTGAGACTTGCCTACATAGTCAGCGTTACACTGACATTGAAAATGATAAATAACGCAACTTTGCTCATTGGTAGGCAAGACGTCCTTTTCTTACGAGCGTTTATAGGACGCCCACTTTTACTGGACTTTACCTTAGTTGGGATTCTCTTGCCCCTAAACGTAGAAAAAAGGAGCTTATTAGAACTCTTACCCACCGAGCTTTGATGATCTGTTCTAGTACTAAATGTACGTCTGAACTTGATAAAATCAAGGAAATGTGTCTCTCTAATGGATACCCCGAGCACGTCATCTCGCATGTCATCCGAAGCAAGGTTGATAACTTTAGTGGAACTAAGGTATTTGGTCCTTCTCGATGCCCCATTTATTTTAAACTTCCGTGGTTGGGCTCTTGCATCCAACCTTTGGTAGATAAGATATCTTCCTCGGTGACACATTGCTTTAATGCTGCCAATATGCGCATTATTTTTTCCACTCGATCTGCTTTCCCCTCCTTTCGCAAGGACATTTTGCCTACCAATGAGCAAAGTTGCGTTATTTATCATTTTCAATGTCAGTGTGACGCTAACTATGTAGGCAAGACCATTCAGCGATTGTTGGTTAGAGTGGATCGACCATGTGCCCGGATGTATTCACCGACATGAACCGGTCCCGTTATCCGGGTGTTCACAAGCTCAGGAGTCTGCCATAGGCGACCACCTTCTGGACAAAAGAAGCTGTCGTGATCATTATTATGAGCACGACACCGCTTCCATCTGGACATATTGGAAGCCATCATCATAAATTCACGACGTCCTTCTCTCTGTAGACAAAGACAATTAAAGCATTCTCTACAGATATTTGGCGATTCGTGGTCGTCCGCAGGTTGATTTAAAATTGTTCCATTTTACTTGCGTTTTTTTATTTATATATACAATTTCGCACGTATATCACCTGTAGCCACCTGCTTGCAACTGGATTTTACACCAATTCATGGTTTTCGTGTATTTTATTTATTCTACCGACGATTCCCCTGACGAGAGTCGGACGAAAGGCGCGTTGAGAACTTTAAGCTGTTGTTTTTTTTAAATTGCAAATGTGTGAACTTTGGTTTTTATTCGTGAATTTTTTTATTCGTGAATTCCGACATCATACATAATGGTTTTTCAATATATATTTTTTCTCTTTTCTATTTGATTTTATATAGTATGTTCCCCATACAATTCATCATTCATATATATATATATATATATATATATATATATATATATATATATATATATATATATATATATATAAATTTGGGAAAGTTCATTTTTTAAGCATATTTAAAATTTAAAGCTAAAAGAAAGAGGCGAAATTCCTTAAAAAAAATCATGTGTTAGATGCAGATATTTTTTATTAAAATCAAAATTATTTATAATTTTTTTTATTTGTTCCTTTTTTTCATCTTGACTATTTTTTTTCTAATAATTTCGCTTGGTACAACGAGCCTTATCAGAGCTTTTAACAAATAAAAAGGTATTAACCTTATTTTTTTTCCGTAAATGTCCTTTCTGATCTTGTCGGTCGATGTTGTGTTGACTTACAGTGTAATGTCTCTTTTAAATTTGAACTTAAATCACGCATAGTCGCTAGTAGGTATAAATTTGGGAAAGTTCATTTTTTTTAAGCATCTTTAAAATTTAAAACTATTATTAGAAAAAAGGTCAAGATGAAAAAAAGGAAATATATATATATATATATATATATATATATATATATTGTATCTCCAGCAGAGTGGAAAGAATTAAATTGAAAAAATAATTATAAAACTATTTCATACGACTGTTTATCTATGACAGTCAAAGATCCGACCACATACAGAAGATCTCTCAACAAGAAACTCCACCCTTCTCCAATCGACGGAACTATATACCCCGACCAGACCAACAAAAACAGAACTAGCAAAACAACGAAGAAAACAAAATCCATTATGTAACATTCTTTCACACACACACATATGTAATTCCACAGAGTTTCTGTCCACGGGAGTTAATCCAGTGATTTGATTGTTTTGTTTTACGGCATTTCAACCCTATTCGGGTTATCTAATGCTGAATCCGATCACTTTGGTAAATGTTTTTGTGCTTCAAATATTTATTCATGGTGTTTGGTTTTGTTTGGTTTGGTTTAGTTTGGGTGTTTTGTAGAGGAAAATGTTTTTGTTTTTAGCTTTGCAGAACATGATTAAGTTTTGCAAAGGGAAAGGAAAAAAAACCCAATAACATAAATGTTTGGTGCATTTTAAGTCAGGAAGCCGGTATCTTCAGACAGCCTGATCTGGTAGTACCAGGTAATCCAGTGAATTCTTATTGTATTTATATAATAGTGCTATATAATAAATAGAGCTGTATATTTATTCGGTATAAATCTTTATTTATACAAACATTTTTGCCCACATATTTCAGTTCTAGCTGGGAGTCAGCGGAACTTCGTCAGTAGTATGAAGGGGGAGATGATATATATATATATATATATATATATATATATATATATATATATATATATATATATATATATATATATATATGGAAAAGTTTAAGTTAAAGAACCAAAACAACTGAACATATTCCCAGGAGGTCAAATAATGCAAACTTTATATTTTTAACAAATTAGATCTTACCTGAATTGTAATTGGTAAAGTCTATAATGCTGATAAAGAAAATCGTATAAGTTTTTCCAGCTTTACTCTGATGTAATAGTGATAATAAAATTATATTTTGAAATGCGCGTACAAATGGATAAACATTATTAAGTTAATATTTTTATTTCCTAATATTGTTGCTTCCACAAAAGAAACTTTCTTGCCGGAGATTTTTATTACTATTTCTTTATACCCCCCCCCCCCCAATTCCATTACAATTTCTGGCAACTTTCCTGGAGAGAAGAGAGAGTGGCACCATTTCCTATTATTAACAAGAAATAAAAAGCAGGAAAAAGCAATTAAATGAAAATGTCCGTAATTATTGTTAAGAAGCAGAATTATGCCATTGCCACCATTGCATGCATCGATGCACCCGTTAAAAGTGCATCATATACATCTTTCTGTTTGCATTTCGGTTGCAACGACAAAGTAAATAAAAACGGATAATCTGAAAATGCATCCATCCACTCAGCGAATTTAGTGATGAAAATATTTTTTCAACTGTATCCATCATCATCATATTTGACTTAATGTCAGTTTTACAGGCAGGCATGTTTTGGACAGCTTTTAAAAATTGTCTTTCAAATTAACCTATCTTTGGTCAAGTCTTTATACCACTTTCTCTTAAGTTCATCCTTATCACTTCCTCTCATGTTTTCCTTGACCTTCTCCTGCTAACTGACTGTTAACCGCAACTGTTCTACATCTACTAACCCAAGAACTCTCAATCAATTCTTTCAACATAACCATACCAACAAAGTAATGAAAATGCTTTTTCAACCGTAAGCGTGACAGACCATAGAAAATGCTATTTCAAACTGAAGTGTGACAGACCGACGGACAGAACCTCTTATTGAGATGCTTGGACACATCTGAAATAAGATACATCAGATTGCTGTCAAATGGAAACCATACATTATGCCAAAAATTGTTTAAATGTCCATGAAAACAACACCAAAAACAATGTATTGGCTGTTAAAAGTCTACTCAGTGAGCCATTAGATGTGCAAACGAATGTTTTCTGAACATTCGAATCTATTTTTTCTGTGATTTAAAATAATTTTTGTTGTGTGTTAATTGCATTTCGCCGTTTCATGCACTGGTAACTAATCTCGATTTTTCTCCAACCCACCATAATTTTCCTCTTTACTACCTTTTCCACTTACTCGCCTATACAATCCTTTCTGATACACAGTCTCTGCTTTATCTCCCACCAATCATTTGTCAAAATGCCCATACCTACTACCAATCTCATTTCTCTCCCACTACCAACTTTTTTGTATATTTAATATGACTTCTTCAATGCATATAAATTTTGTGTTTATTTTTTCTGCCATATTTAGTTTGTTATTTTCTTATTACCTTATTCCTATCTCTATCAACATTTTCCTTTATGCATGCGAATCATGAACCCTGGCAGCTGAGCTATGGCAGTAGAAATACGGGGAATTGAAATGAGATATTTCTGGTAAACTCCTATGGAGAACGTGTTACTAAGAAGAAAGTTTGCAACACGGTCAGTCAACACACACGTTATTACAAACATGTGCTGACAAGAGTAAAATGGAAACTGGGATTGTATAAAAACATACAAAGATCAGGTAGATACTCCAAGATTATTCTCCAAGGAACAGCACAAAAGAAGAAGAGGTGTGCAGGCCAAAAAAGAGGTGGACTGACGACATTACGGAGTGGACTAGGAGCAACTTTGTTGCAACTCAGGCAATCGCTCACAACCGTTAGAGATAGCTGGTACTACACTCATTATTGTAGCACCCCTACAAACCTGATGGGTTTCAGGACTAGTCGTCGTAACACTGTAGGACAGATATTTAGCAAGTAATAATAACTTGTAAAAAGATTAAAAAATCGTCTAAGTTAAGGTGTTTCTTTAGAAAAACCCTTTGAATTATACGATATTTTGGCGTGGGTACTCCAATAAGGAAAAAGTTTTAGAATTTCGGTACATTTTAATAGCCAAGTAATTTAATTTTAATTTTTAATTTTATTTAAAAATATTATTTAATAATATAATTAGGGGTGTTGCCATGTTTGTGTCTGTATTAAAACGTCAAAATAGTGAATACTTTTGTGCCTCGCTGGTTTCAAAAACACAATCATGTAACGAGTAAACTTAGAAGCACGACAGAAATGTGTTCCAACCGATCTCCGTGGAGACACGTGGAGCGATAGACTCCACCACGCGGGAGTTCCTCGACAGCTTTGGTCTATTAATGACATGCCACACTGGGGGAGCATCGTGAATTGACTTGGCTCTACATCGTCACTATTCAAGGAAACGCCTTGAGCCTGCTCTCGGCCTTGCAAGCTAGCAGGACATCCGTTGAAACTTCCTGATATTTGCATATTGGTTTTGAAAAAAGGACATTATATTAATTAACTGGTATTTATTGTTGTTGAATACATTTTATCCATGATTAAAGTAAATATAAGAACTACTTGTTTGGTATCAACATTTGTCAAGATTTTAAGAGTGTATGACTATTTGAACAGCTATGCTAAAAATGAGAATGTAAAAAAGATAAGGCGTTTTTATGGCATTGTAGTTATTATGAAAAAGTACCAAAATGAACTAAATTTATTATTGGTGTGTGTGTGTGTATATATATATATATATATATATATATATATATATATATATATATATATATATATATATATATTTTTTTTTGTTTCATTTTACTTCAGTCGAAGTTCTCAGAAATCTAGGGGTCCCTTCCTAGGACTAATACTTGATCTCTATATGAGATACATAGATATTCGAATATTCCATTAAAGTTTTCCTTTACTTGTCAAACGTTCAGTTAGTAAAGAAGTTAAGAACATTAATTTTCCTCTCCCCAATTGACCAGTTAACTATGTTATAGTATATCGTTCTTGTGGTCACTTGGTCTTATCGGATTCCAGGACAAAAATTCATCTAGTCTGGTGGAGTATCCAGCTAAGTGTTGTTACTTCAGGTAACACCACAAGGAGAAGGTGCACTATTTCTTGTATAAGCCAATGTATAGCCATGCCGAAAAGATCTCATATGTGCTGCGAATACTATGTTATTTTGAATATCTGGTCAGGGTTTACTTGTAGAGAGAACTATCCTCATATCAGGTTGTCCTGACAAACTCTTGTACAGAGAGACTGAAGACACTCGAAGGTGGTATCTAGTAGGTAATTCAAACTCTCCTGTGTGTGTGTGTGTGTGTGTGTGTGTGTGTGTGTGTGTGTGTGTGTGATAAAAATAAACCCCAGAGTTTAATTTAGCATTTTACATATATCTATTATAGTTTTAACTAAAAGCTATCATGTTTCTGAATTTTAGAGATGAGGATTAATAATTTGTATAAGTTTGATTATTTGAACTACTGTTCTCATCTTGAGTGTTATTCTCACAACGTTTCGGCCGCTGTAACCTCCGGCCTTCTTCAGGTGTATCTTTTTGAACTCGAGAATATTTCTGTCGAACTCGGGAATCTGGATGGAATTTCGAACGGAACCCTTTATTTAATCCATAGAGGTAGCATGCTCTCATTCCGCAAAGACCAATAGTGCAGTGGATATAGTACTAAGTAAAATTCATTTCTAACTGATAGTCATCTGAAAGTTGGAAGTTCAATCCTCCGTGCGGGCGATACAAAGAATTGCGAATTACTGAAGACTTTTCCCAGTTATGTCTGACGGAACGAGAGCATGCTACCCACGCGAATTAAATAAAGGGTTCCGTTTGAAATTCCGCCCAGATTCCTGAGTTCCACAGAAATATATCCGAGTTCGAAAAGATACACCTGAAGAATGCCGGAGGTTACAGCGGCCGAAACGTGAAAATAACACTTAAGATGAGAACAGTAGTGCGAATAATTCAAATTATAAAAGTTATCAGTATTTTACACATTTGTTGCATAGTTGAATGGGATCCAAGTGCAAGTTGGCCTCATGCCCTGACTCAACTCATCTGACTAAAATGATAATGACGATTGCTCTAGTTGTTGGTTCTTCCAGTCAGCCATCTTAGAATGAGACCATACACATGGACCAGAAACAAAAGCTTTCAAAGCAACAACGACACCCTTTCTTACAGTTAATTTGTTCATTTATATTTCCAGAAATGAAAGTAGTGAATCGTGGTTATTTAAAGTACCCTAACTCCCCTTTGATGAGGCTGGGGGGCGGGTGTGCCTTCTGACTATTGAGAGACATCCGCTTAGCAGAAAAGAGATAGTAAGACAGAAAGTAGAAATCGATCTTGCTGCTCTTTGGCTCGGATGTCACTTCCTCCGACTCGGTCTATTGTGGGAGAAAAGGAAAGGATAAGCTGACCACCCTATAATACAACACATTAACATCTGGCTGAACTACCAGTCCTGGAACAGCACCATAATATCAAATTATTCTTCGATTCTTTAATATCTGGAAGATGTCGAATGTCAAATCCTCTAAAACAATCAAAAACAGTGTGATAGTGGAAACTGAAAAATAGAGCTTACAATGTAACACGGTAACTACTCTAAATCGACGTTTACTTCCAACTGGGTAAGCACAAGATGAAAATATAGTAAAGAAATAGGGCAAAAACTTATGGGGAATTTCACAAGGAATTGAACTCTAGAGTTCAATAATGGGTTGCTATGAAAACCAGATAAGAATTATGAAAACTTATGTGTACTTTTTAAGTCCACTCGTTTTCCCCATCGATAAAATAACTCAAAGTGAGGTCAGACAGCTTGTTAGGCGATACTGTCAATTTTTAACGATTGCCATTGTAAAACCGAATTCCTGTCAGGGATAAACAGATTAAATGATAGCATATCACCTCTAGGGTCAGATATCTGTGGTGTATGGGGAAGAAAACTGGGAAACCTTGATTCAAATGAAAATTAAGTTTAGTTTCACTAAAGGAGTTGGGAATTTGAAATAATTAATCCTGAGAAACAGGAGGGAAGATGGGTAGGATTCTTTATAAAAGTTAATTAAGTTTAGTAGAGAATCAGTTTGCTCGGAGTTAATTCCCAGTTAACCAGGCCAATAGCAATGCCCCCAGTCACACTGTGGCCACTGCTAATAATAGAATCAATTTACTAGATACGCTTGCTCTTCAAAAATTACCAACACCAGTCAACGGTCAGGTGCAACAGCCTGCTTAAAGAGATAGAGACAGGCGTTGTTCTTAGCAGCCATTAACCTTATGAAGCATAACAAAAACCTAAGGATACCTCAATTCACCATCCGCACTACATATACATTTTAAGGAACATGTATCCTTTTTACATCAATAAAATTAACAGCGCTTGTCACCTTAATGAAATTTTTCTTCCAGTCAACCTGAACAGAGAAAAGGAGTCAAAGGTTACCACGACTATGAATGACTGCAATCGTTTCAAGGGTAGACAATGCACACTAGTCCTACCAACAGATGATCACTGTCACCAGCCCCAGTAACTGTCCTATCAGGAGGCTACTTACATCAACCCATCATGGGATACAATCAGCAACGTTTCCATTGATAGCTTGGACTAGGTGGAATGAGAGTCCAATAGGGTTGCAACTAGACTCAAATTATGGGCTTAGAAACAGGTTTATTAAAAAAAAATCAAGTTATGCTCAAAAATTGAAATGTGATCAGATTTTGAGAATTAGCATAATTTTCTGTCTTAACATTAAATATCATTAAAATCATAAGCTAAACATTTTTAGTGCATGGTTCATACTCCTCAAGGACTCCTTTAACTATTAAAAAAATTTCGACTGTCAAATATAGAGCGCGGACAATATTTGTTCACAATATTCAACTGCTAATTTTATGCATTTTTTTTTTACTTTCGTTGGCAGTCTGATCTTCATGAAATCAGTAACTATATTTCCATTTTTTTTTTTTTAGAATAATTGATTATGGGCAATTTTGAACCTCTATTTTTGTGGAAGAAGAGTTCTTGAAATTCTTGCCAAAATAAGATTTCAGACATCAGAAGGACGATGGTAGTAAAGGTCAGAAAGGAATTGAAAGATTCAACAACAACGTGACATTCTGATGCTGTCAGAGTGTCGGAGTTCGTCGGAAGATTAGTGACAATTAACCCAGCAAATTGATGCATGCCATTGCAATGGAGAAAGGCATAAATGAAAAAGATAATTAAGTATGAGGACATCCACTACGTTTCATACACGATAAAGAAAGGATATTTTTTTCTCAAAGTGGATGTAAGAAACGCTACTAAAGTATGCAAAGAAACTGATCAATAAGTTGTAACACTCATTCAAGCCAGACATGCTGTGGTTCTTCTGTGACGAAGTGTACTTCAAATTAATCAAAATAAATCACTGCTATGATAAAATTGAAATGAAGACTCCTATTCATGATCAGCGAATGTTTTACCCACTGCAGAATACTATCTATCATAACCTTAACGGTCTCCAGCACTTTGTTTAGCTGACCGATTGATTTGGAAGTCCAGAAGCATACGTTATCACGTCATTTTCTCCTCAGTGGTTTACCTCATTATTCTGCACCCTTCCAACATTCCTTCGAGACACACCCTACTCACACCGACTGTTTATCTTTTTGTCTGACTATACAGTGCTACATTAGAAAATCTTAAACGGGTCACAATTTGTTAAGATTTTGAGAATCATCAAAGTTCAGTGTACTTTAATTTTTTTTTTTTGGGGGGGGGGGGGTTGTTTTATGGCATATGAACCATCAATGGGTTATGTAATGCCAAATCAAATTGTCGGATAAGATCCTATAGGTGGGATAATTATTTATTTATTTTTCAAATTATATAGTTTTTGAAGATAGTTTAAGTTAAATTTTATTGAAGATTCTTATTTCTTTGATGAAGTTTGAGATAAATGTTTCTTGAAGGCAAACAATGTCCGAACACACGTTTGTTAGTAACAGCAATAGTTTGTTCATGTTGGTGTTGATTCTATGATAGTTCGACTATATTATTTGATCGACTATATTTATTTATTTTTATTTTTTTGTTATTGTGTTATTAGAGTTAAATTTTTTGTGTGTTTTTAAGATTTTCTGGACTTTCTTCTTCTTTACCTTTCATCTATCTCCATCTCTGAGGAGATTGTAGTTTTATCTCTTGTTGGGGTTTGGGTTCTTGGTTGAGAGTGATAGAGTTTCTTGCCTGTTTTTTTTTATCTTGTTTATTTGCCTTTGTTTTTTATTGTAGTTTCGCTGGTCTGCGATGTAATGTTTTCAATTTCCACCTTTTTGAGGGGTTGGAATCTGTTTTGTGTTGTTATCGGTTGAATTTTTGTTTTTCGCAGGATTCTTTGTTTGATGTTTTTTTTGTTACCTTTTTTTTAGCATCTGATACTTGAGTTAGCGGTATTTTTTAAAATTTCTGTTTCAGACATGTTTTTTTTCTTTTGTGTTTGGTTTTACGGTTTCTTTTGTTTTATTATTCATATCTGAATATAGATCTTTTAGATTTTCTTGAAATTTTGGCCATTCGTTATGGTCTGGTTTGATAAGTTTTTCAATACACTGTCTGTATTGGTCGTTTCATTTTGTTGGTTTAATGAGCTTGTTTTTGAGGTAACTTCTGCATATGTATTGTTTTTAGATATAATTCAACAGTTTTTCTTGCTTTTGGGTAGGGTATATTTCTTTTATGTTTTACTTATGTGATCTTTTCTTTTTGGTATATTTTGTATGTTTCAGAATAGGCTGGATGGTTTTCATTACAGTTTGGACATTTTATGTCTTTTTCGCATTCTTCTGTGTGGTTGGCTCTCTTTTCTCCATATTTCCCACATATTTTTATCCCTTTAAATACTTCCTCATGATTCCCATATTTATTGTATTTGTAGCATTTTACTCTTAGGGGCGTTTGTATGTATTGTTCTACTTTTTCAATTATATAACCTATTTCTATTTCTTTAGAAATCGTAGGTGCTGCAAAAGTTAGTATGTATGTATTTGTTGGTGTGATTTGACCATTTATTTTTTATGTTTATACAGGTATGGTGAATCACTCCGGGTTTCTTTAATGCTGTTATTTCTTCTTTTGTTGCCAAAGACAATTAATGATTTCTTATAACTCCTTTGGATGTATTTAGTTTTTCGTGTGAGAAATTTTTTTAATTTTTAACAAGTTTTGAGCGTTTTTGTTGTTTACTTCAACAAAAAAGTTCCAGTTTCTTAATTTTGAAAATTGCTTTTGGATTACTTTTGCTCGTTAATATTTTTTCGGTTAGAAATGATGATAGTTCACTCATTTGTTATAATTTCTAATAATTGGATAACTAAGAATCTTGTGTAATTTTGGGGAGGCTGTACTTCTTGGGTTATATATCTTTTCTTCATCTGAGCTGGAGATGTGTGAGTGTGTAGCTTTTAAAGTTTTTTTTGGACAGGGAAGGGGGTTGATCCATGCATGTTTTTTTTTTCATCACCCTTTACCATCCACCACCTTGGAGCCCTTTGTGGGAAACCCATTCACCTTGGGATACAGGGATGACATACTTGATTTTGGTGGAACATTAAGCACCTGTTTTCCTTCGATTTTTTGGAATTTTAAACAAAAATGTCAGGGGTGTCACAGTCATGTCGCTGTTTTGTTAACTATAACCAATTGACCCTCAACTTTTCACCATATTTTATGGGGTTATTTATTAGTAAGAGTTGGGATAGAAATATTAGTTGTGATTAGGTTGGTGTGTGTTTTATATGGTGGGACTTGACGTGACCAGCCGATTAATCGGATCAGGCCTCTTCGACTGCCCATCTAATCCAAGTAAGGGCCAAAGTCGAGTGTTGCAGTGTGCATATTCACTTTCCTGGGTTATTGACTGCTCAGCCACCTGTATCCCGTCCGTAAGCATTACGGTTTGACACCCACAGCAAACTGGTGGCCCCATTGTGGAAAAAAAAAGGAAAAAGAAAATTTGTTGTTTTTGTTTTTGAATTTGCAGATCAGGATTGAGTTTTGCAAAGAGAAAGGAAAAAAAAAACTTCAATGTTTGGTGCAGTTTTTGTTAGGAAGCCGGTATCTTCAGACAGCCTGATGTGTACTTTAACTATAATCACATTAAAATCGGAGGTGAAAAAATTCCAATTGAGGGGATGGTTCTCTCTGTGATTCCTCTATAAGAAAAAGATAAATATGACCCCCCCCCCCTTATGATAATCCAGATAGGTAAGGGATCAGTCATATAAAATTACAAGTTTGTAGGTCATAGCTTAAAAGTAGCTAGATACACATCTATCATCCTCTATTCAATAATAAAGAGCAATGTGTATTAATTAGTATATATATATCCGTCCAGTCACACAAATGTTAGCAAATAAAAAACTGCGGGATGCATCCATTTTAAGTATTTAGGGGAATTAAGCAAATAGCAAGTAAGAACCCTCCCACCTTCAATCTATTTCCATAATGAGACGTTTTTATTCTTTTATTTCTGCTTTCTATACCGATTTATACGTTATTTCTTTCCTTTTTTAAACTTTCCAGTTTGAAACATTTTCTTAACTTCACAGATTCAAATGTTATTTTATATGAATATGAAAATTAGTGCTTACACTTGGGAGGTGACGGTGGCTAAGTGGTTAACGACACAGACTGACAACCTGAGTGTGCTAAGTTCGAATCTGTTTCATTCCGCAGAAACACTTTCACTTAGGATGTTGGCAACCTTCACGTGGTCCCTCCTGTAAGTACCTGATATATTTCTAGAAAGATATTGGGGAAACCAATGCCAACAACAGAATCATCTGATTCATACGAAATGAATGATGATGAGTGCTAACACTGGCACTAGATATTTTTTTCCTTCATTTTCACTCGTATTATTATAAATAGTAGAAGTATAGTGCATTAAAGAATTGATGGTATGTAAAAAAAAAACAGTCTCAGTGTTCAACTGTGCATTTGCCACATATCTATCAACTTTTAACTAGAAGTTATCAATCATTTACACATCTTATTAAAATGGTCTTGATATTTTTGTCTGAAACGGAAATTATGTCACTACCTATGTCACAATTCCCCGAGGAATTTTACTTCGTATTTAAGATTTTATTTAAAACTTTTAATCAATATTAGATACATCGTTAACTTATCTAGTTTACTTTAATTCCTAATTTAATTTATATAGACAACAAAATCGTAGTTTACATAGTGAATGATATTGCTCGTAGCATTACCTACCCTTCAATAGATTTACCACCACCAGAAGCAAAAGCAGTTTTCAGACCCAAATTATCTTCCCTTTGGAAATGCTAGGAAGCACTAGTATCAATGATTATAACAAGCGCTGCACTGCAAATTTATTCTCTTACTTCCATTTGGCCTGGCCTCGACAGAACACACCACAGACTCTCTATCACTCTTTTCACCCAGGACTGGCTGCAGACAACATCAGTCAGACTGTCTCTCACTTCTTTCTCTGGCTGCTTTGATAAACACTTTTCCACCATGTGTATGCTCCACACAAAGCACACATTATGGCATGCAAGATTTCTTCTCTCCATTTATGCATGCACACATAATTAATCGAATTTAAAAAAAAATGATTTCAATAAATAAGTCATGATTTTCAAAGATTTCTAATTGTTTGTTTTCATTTTAATACATATTATAAATAATTTTGTGGATAAATATTAAAGGAAAGCAATAAAACAAAATTGATTTGTATTTACTTTTTGTTCTAAAAGTTAATTAAGTAAATTTTACAATAAAATAGAGGTGAATGAAAGATAAGCATCTCTACTTTATTATTTGCACACATTGAATAAAGTTATCTTCTGCTTTGAAAAATAAAAGTAAGCATCATTTTACCGTTTCGGATGCTATTGATACCCACTACTCACTATTTATCGTATTTTTTATATTTTATGTGTAAGTATATTTATTTAGTCAAATTGTTTAACTTGAAAACACCGATTAGTTAAAACCATCTTGTATATTATTTTTCAACATTTACATTTTTTAAGAGTAAATGAAATAAGCATTACTATTTTTTGAAAATAAACCTTGCATGACATGTACAATTTTCATTTCAGTATTAAATATGTTATAGGTAGACGTCATATATATACACACACACGTCCACACACACTGCAATACATTGATAGTAGCATATACATTCAAACAATGTACGGAACAATGGTGATGGCCAAGTTTTTACTGTAACAAACCAAGTTCAAATCTGTTCGGTTCTATTACATTCACATACAATACAACAGTTGGGAGATGTATGAACCCCTGACAACCCTCAAAATCATATGCAAAATAGTGTCCAACAAATTACTCAACAAGGTTGTTGGAAGTAGCTGCAGACAGATACTGTTGTTTTTATGTATAGACTCTCAATTGGATAACAACTCAAATCAGCCGTTTCTTTCAACCAATCATAATGAGAATAGTCATTGCCGAAATTTTGTGCATAATATAAAAACTCAAACACAGAGCTTTCTCTCTTTTACACTCTCACTGGCAAAACAGGCACACTAATATACACTCACATCTACAATGCTTATCCCATTTACACATGGCGCAAACCAAAATAAGCATGTCTACTCAAATTCTCTTTACAGACAAAACGCCTTCCTTCACCTAAAACGGTACTCTGAACTCTCATTCTTTATTCTTCATTTTTAATAGGCTTAACAAGTTGTCAATAAAAATTAATTATTTTTGTACGAATAGACTTTGTTATTTTTTCAACAATAATTAAATACCCCCAAAAGAGTTGCTATGCCATAAACTAAACAACAAATTGTTTGCATTAAATAATCTGAAAATCGTTGATATGCTATAAAACAAAGCAACCAAACAGTGAATCATTCACTTTCGCTTAGGCATTGAATAACCCTAAAAAGGGTTGATATGCTGTTAAATAGGCAAACTAATCAATAATATATGCTTTAGTCAAATGGTTTAACTTGAAAACACCGATTAGTTGAAACCATCTTGTATATTATTTTTCAACATTTACATTTTTTAAGAGTAAATGAAATAAGCATTACTACTACTACTACTACTACTACTACTGCATTAGATATATTTGTACTCAGATACTAGTTTAACAAGAGGCGAGTAGGATATTCCCTCAATTCTAGAAATTTGGTTTGTCCTTGATGTCATAACAACAAAGGTCAGTTTAGTAGCAAGAGATGGTAAAGTGCCATTGACCACTAAGTGGCAGAAGCAAAAGCAGTGCATACGAATAGTTTTTAAAACGTATTTCTAATGAATCGTTTAAACTAATCGGAGTAGCAATCAGGTTTGCATCACAGGAAAACAAAAACGATTACAGTTATGGCAAAAGGAATACTAGCGGCTAAGAACACAATTCCAGCCCCCCTGATTACTCCCCCCACATACTGATTACTCCCCCCCACACACACACAGAAAAAAAATGATAAACTTTGAATAAACTACAAGAATAAAGCATGTCTAACTCGTTGTCTGTGAAAGTTTTTTTTTCAAGATCGTTTTCTTGAATATTTTATTCAACTGTTGAATTACTTTTTCCAAGGAGAAAAACACATAAAACAATAGTGTCGGGGATTTCAGCATTTATGATATTTTAGTGGCTTATTAACTTTGTTTTTTTTTTGTAATTTTCTTGTGACTTTACATAAAATGTACAAGATCCCAAAAAATGTTTTACCTCTCGGCTTCTTCATTTCAATTTTATACAAACTCTATAAGCATTAACAATGCTAGGGGCCCTACAAGTATTGTCCTTCTCCACCTCAGATCTATTATACAGGCTCTCAATCAGTATAGAAGAAATGTTTTCAAAAATCAAAAAATCTATAACCAAAAGTCAGAATATTAAGTTAATATACATTATACAAGGTTGATATAATAAAGTTCTAGTTCCCCTCTGTTTGTCCACAACTCCTTAGTAGTAGACCTCAATAACCATGTATATTCTGAAAGTACATTATTTAAAGTGTATATATATATATATATATATATATATATATATATATATATATGTGCATTTTTTAATTATTTATATTTAGAATTTTTTCTATTCAAATATAAATTTTATAACATAAAGTAATTATAATAGCTCAATAGTGTAAGGCCAGAGCTATGTTATATTCAATATTTTAATGTAATTTTATAGCATTTCAATGTCAGATTCACGTAATTTCATAAAACTTATTTTTTATTCAGCATACAATTGTTTCGGCAAACACCAATGTTTATTTCTTGGTGTGACCATCTATATATATATATATATATATATATATATATATATATATATATATATATATATATTCTGAAACTACATTACTCAGGTTACTTGAATAAGTATATTTCATTTTTATCAAAGGGAGAACAACATTATCGTAGGGTCTGCATTCGTCCTTAACATCCATAAACAAGTAATGCAACATTTTATTTATAACTAGAAAATTAGAGAAATTAAAACATAAGAATGGATGTAAACGAAGGCTTGATCACAGCTTCATGTTACCAAATAATCTGAAATTAACAACAATTCAAAACTGTACATAGTGTGAATACACTGGTTGTGTATCCCAGTCTTAACTAAGGCGATTAGAGTCCCTCTTGGTATATTTCCAACAGAAGTTGGACTCCCCGGTGGATGGCAGAGCACAGAACCAGTGAATGATTCTATTTTTCTATCGTAAAACAAATTTAAAAAAACCTAAAGGGGGGGGGGGGGCAAATGAAGCGCTTTGTAACCTTGGTTGCAATCACCTAGAGATGGTGTATCAATAAAAATACTGGTTTAGCGCCAGGAAGGGCATCAGACTTATACAAATTTTGCCCCAAATTAATGAAAATAAATTTGTCGAACTTCACACTGTGCAGTTTAAATATTAAAAGCTTTGTGGAAGGTCAGGAGAGATGATCGAGTTTCTTGATAGAAGACGTATTGGCCTATGTTGTGTCCAAGAAATATGATGGAGAGGCAAATCTATCAGAATGATTGTGGGGAAAAATGAAAGATATAGCTGTTTTGGATTGGAAATGAAAAAGGAACAGATGGTGTTGGTATTTTTACTGGAGAGCAATTGGTAGCTAAAGTAATTGATGTTAATCGTGCGATTGAATAATACTGCTGAAGTTGATGGTTGGTGGGTGAGAACATTTTCACAGCTATATCTGTTTATGTACCACAATATTGTTTGAGGTAAGATGCAAAAGATGAGTATTATTTCAGGACTATTACAGTAACTAGTAAGGTTAGTGAAAAGGAAGTACTTGCTGTGGCAGTAGATTTGAATAGTCATATTAAAAACATCTCAGGTTGTTTTGAAAGTGTTCATGAAGGAAATGGATATGGTGATAGGAATACAGAAGGAGAAAGAATTTTAGAATTTGGTCGCATCATAGACATGTTGGTAGCAAATATTGTTTTAAGTAAATGGAAATCTATCTCGGTACATATGAATCTGGAACAGCAAAGACTCGAGTAGATTATCTGTTGGTAAGGAGAAAAGGACAGAAAGCTCTTGAGTGATGTGAAAATAATACCTAGTGAAGAAATTGTGACACAGCATAAACCATTATTGAAAGTAACAGACCTGACTTCAAGGCATAGGATGACATGGTGGTGAAATGAGGAAGCTGAGAAGTGTATCAAAGAAAAGCAGAAACGATGGAGTAAGTGGAGAAAAGGTTTAGTGAATAAAGATATCTGATGACAAAGAAGAGCAATCTACAAAGCCAATGTGGATAGTGAGCAAGCTAGGTTTCCAGATATATTACAAAGGGATGACCAGGAGAATAAAGTATTCAAGATAGCTAAACAGATGACAAGGACATGTATGGGTGTTGTTGGAAAGAAGTGCATTCGAAATGACAATGGGGTACTAGCAACAAACGAACAGGACAAGAGAGATGCTTAGAAATGCTGTAAGAGATGGTTGAATACTGAATTTTCATAGTACCGGAAAATCTCGAAGTTGCAGAAGCAGTATCTGAACTAACTATAAAAATTGAGAAAGAAATGTTACGAGAATCTGTGAGTAAGATAAAGGGTAAGGTTACAGGACCTTCAGATGTTGTTCACAAACTTGACAAATCAGATCATAAAAGAAAGGGTTGTTCTAAATAACTGGGGTCTTAGTACAATTGTGAAGGGTTACAAGGGCAAATGAGGGATAGAGCTAATTACAGAAAATGGATCAGGTTGTGAAAGGGATTGAGAGAATAATTGAGCAGCAAATAAGAAATCAGATAAGCATAGAAAAAATGCAGATTGGTTTTATGCTTGAAAAATAAAATGCAAGAGAAATATCTAAGTAAAAAGAAAAACCTGTATTTTACTTTTGTGGATTTGGAGAAAGCTTTTGACAGAATGCCAAATGATGTCGGTTGGGCATGAACTAGGGGCAAGTGAGTGGTTGGTGAAGGTTGTTCAAACAATGTAAAGAAATGCTCAAAGTCCTGTTAGAATTAACAGCACATTTAGTGACAGTTTTTATATTAAAGCAGGAGTACATCAGAGATCTGTACAGAGTCCATTGTAACGGTCACTAGATGGACTTTTTA
Organism: Sepiola atlantica; assembly: GCA_963556195.1. Classification (NCBI taxonomy): domain Eukaryota; kingdom Metazoa; phylum Mollusca; class Cephalopoda; order Sepiida; family Sepiolidae; genus Sepiola; species Sepiola atlantica. The sequence goes on along the minus strand of OY744522.1, from coordinate 92,328,704 downwards.
GTGAGTTACATATTGTTATTATTATTATATACATTTTGATCGTCAATTTAACGTAAGTAGCTAGTTATTGGAATAGTTTCGATAATTTCATAATTCACCCCTTTTTATAAGTTTGTGCTGCCATTATTTACTGCAAGCCTTGGGACTCAAACAGGAAATGGGGATGGGATCAAGGGACAAATAGCGCTCCCTCCACAATCCAACTACTGTTAGCAGAGAGACAACACGGTAGTTATGACTCCCCCATTTTAGAATTTGTTCATTTCCTCCTTGTGTCTACGTTTCTATTGAAATGTATTCTCTTGTCCATTTTTTTTATGTTATCCATTTCTTTCTTTGTAGTTTTCATGATGATTATTGAATAAAATTGATAACATCAGTACGAAGCGTCAACTCCTTTTTCTTTCACAGTTGGCAGGTAGTTACACCCATTGCTTTTTATTTCTGGGAACCATAAGATGTACCTCAAGGGGGTTAAATACTATAAATTAACTAAAATTTATTTTGATTAATGGCAATTTACTTACACCTCCTTTCGCCCAATCAATGCTGAGTGTAAAATTGGATATTCTAAAATGTAAAACATACGAACAAAAAGTGTAACATGATGTTATGGGCTGGGTGTAAAAGAAAATAGGATCCCTTAATCAATGTCGGGAAATGACGACTCTTCCTACTACCTTTCTATAAACTTTCATTATGTTTTGCGACATCTTCGATTCATTTAATGTCACTTGCCCCTTATTCAGGGGTCAGATGTTTTCTGATATTAGGCAAGTTCCAGTTCTCGTTTAATCTCTTGCTTCCAAATTTTCCTTGGACGGCCAGCCTTCCTGCAATTTAAGACATCCACGCTTCTGCAATGGTTTATCCAGGAGGATGAACGCTCCATATGGACATACCAGAATAACTGATTCGTCCTTAGAATAACCTCAATGCTGGGTAAATGTAGTGCTTTCAGCAAATCCCCAGATCTGATGTGTTGGGTTTGGTCAGATTTCACATTACAGATCCATTTAATCATGGATCTGTCATTGCGCTGCAGCCGGGCATTCACTGCCATAAAACATGATGATCCTGACTTAGAACTTACCCCGGATGTAGAGAGCAACAGCTCACAAAATTTTGCCCATGCTACCTTCACTCTTGTGGCAGTACTATGTTCACATCCACCACCTGCACTAATTCCTCCAGGGTATTGTCATCTAGTATCATCTCTAACCTATTTTAAGTAGGGTGGGGGGAGGGTCATTTAATGCCGAATTCAGTCATTTTGGTAAAAGTTTTTAATTTGTTTTGTAGACTTATATTTTGTGAATAAATCGTCTAGAATTGACAAATTCTATTTAAACCATAGATGTGACTGACAGGTACTACCACCCAGGGTCAGTGTACCTGGGTATAATTGCCACAACGGGGTGACTCAACACTCTCCCAAAGCTCCCAATTTTGACCCTCAAAACCGGATGAAGTTTAAGGTAGGGACGGGCAATGACATTGAAAGTAATTGTTTTTAACTAAAAATTGAATTCCTCCTAACTGAAAAGAAAACCAGCAAAAATCAGAATGATCCAATCTTAATGACATTTTTAGTATTAATTAATAAGTGAATGTGTACAAATTTTTTATAAAATAAAAATCTTTTTAAAAAAATTATAGCTATTTTTGGGGTCACTTAAATTACTTTACCCCCTTTTATTTCAAGAACGAAATATGTCTTATTAGAGCCATAGTCAAAACTCAGTGACCACCATTGCAAAGAGATAACACCCTGAAAATGTGGATGAAAACATTTTTTTTTAAAATGATACACTTAATTTTTTTTATTTTTGAGTAAAAAAAACAAAACAAAATACTAGATGCTTTAAAAAATTTCTATTTCAAAGTTAAGTGTGACAGATTGACTAACAAATAAAGCCTGAAAGACCTATCTAAAAACAACTGAGGATAATGTCAGCTGGAGACTTCCAGCATGGTTTCTAAGAGCAGGACCAATGTGTTCCTTGTTGCTGCCTTACTTTCCAAGCAGACCAGTTTGAAAGACGATAAATCTGATATATAGCTTTTTAAGCTTTTTTCCTCCTACTACCAGTTTCAAATATTTTGTATTTTTTGAGTCATTTTCTTCAGACCAATCCAGAGGAAGTCTTGAAATAAAGACCACACGTTGATAAATACACAAAAATTTTTTTTTGTTTTCCTTTTTTCATATATATATATATATATATATATATATATATATATATATATATATATATTTATAGGTCAAGTTTCTATTAGTCACCTCAAACCAGGAGCAGAGTTTTTTTTTGTTGATATCCCATAACGCTAAGGACGTTTGGCAGATATTCGTACGATTTCTCTTCACCTCACACGATCATTAGCAATTCGCATCACTTCTTCTACTGATGACCATGTCCATTCTAGCACGTTGTCTATCTACTGCTTTCTCAGGCGTCCTGGTTTGCGAGAATCATGTACCCAACCTTTTAGTATGGTGTTTGCTAGAGTTTGATGTCGTAATACATGGCCGAACCATCGTAGTTTGTGGCGTTTGATAGTAATAATTGCTGGCTCGCTGGGTCCCGCTAAATCTTCAGCTAATTTATTAACATTAACATTAGTTTTATAAGCGAGCCTTGGTATGTTTAGAATCTTTCTCAATGCCTTCACGTCGAATGCATGCATTTGTCTTTTCTGATCTTTCAGGATGGTCCAGCTCTCACCGCTATATGATAATATAGATATTACCGGCGATTTATATAACTGTAATTTCGTTTTCACCATTATCTGACAACTTTTCTATATAGTTTTCAGCCGGTTCATACAAGACGTAGCAATGCCAATTCTTGTCTTGATCTCTTTCTCTGCTGTTATAATCGACTTGGAGACATATTCTTTATAAAAACTTTTGTAGCTGCATTTCAAGTGAAAGTCAACTTTATATTTATAAAGACATTAATATCTTATTTAATCAGTATTTTACAAAAAATATTTTTATATGATCAAAATGATGAAATAAAAAAATTAAAATTAATTTTTTAGTTTTAATTCAAAGGTTTATGGAGATTAAAAAAACAAGAAAAGGATGTTACACATTTTTAGAATGTAAGTAAAACATTTTCTAGAATCTTAAATAAGATGAACTTTTAAGATCACATGGTATATCTGATCAACTAAAAACTTAGGTGTGTGTGTGATTGCTCCTATGGGATCAGCTACGCAGAGTTGAAAGCGTAGATGTATTGCGCTCATTTTACACTAATACAGCTAGACAAGGCATGAACCCACAATTCGTCCTCCATATTTCGTTTGATTAATCATATTAAACATACAAACGAGTGAGTTATCAAGTGCATATATTAGCTAGTACATATATTGGCGGTCAGGTTATGAGACAGGAAGTGTTTTAGACAAAGGGTCAAAAAAGGTTAGCAGTAGTGGAAAGCCAATATTGTGAGGGCGGAAGTCAAAATATGAAAGAAAGAAAGTGACGTCATATATACGAAGGCATGAGAAAAATCTCTCTGGGTCTTGATAGAAGCGATGAAGAGACAAGGTTTCTTAATAGGAGTTAACAAATGTGTAATCGAAAAATCTTTATGCATTTCCTCTTTCTTTCTCTTTCCCTCTGAAGATCACCTCTAAGAGATGATCACAGCTTGACGTAATTAACCAACTATGATGTAATTAATTGTAATGTGATAACGTGTAACGACGTGTAACTCAATAAATTTATCGTTTTCTCGACCTGATGTTTGTCAAATTATTAATTAGAGGAGAAAAGAATTTCTGATTACCTTTGATTTTCAGCGCTTTGTCTACAAAGTCTACATAGAGAGGAGAAAGTGGACCGTGGGTTTACTTTCGGCAGCCTCGTAACTCTTGCTTCCCTTATTTTGTCCTTTAGTCCTCACATTCCATGAGCGATGTTTCTGACAAAGGGGGAAGAATAGCTGTTTTCTGAGTTAGAATCTATCCATCTAACACTTATCGTTGGCTAGTTTTGATTTTATATACTATCTAGAAGAATAACCGTCCAAGGTAAAATTAATTCTCCTCTTATGAAGATTAAAACCAAGATATAATGATACTAAACCTTATGTCTAGAATCCTTATTCTAATTTTGATCAAAATCCATTACATAGTTTTGATTCTAGAAAATGTCTAAATTTTAAGGCTTAAGCTTTAGGGGAAGAATATTGCTTAATTGGTGTCTACTGACTAAGGATAAAATTCAATGCAAATCTGATATATTTGAATTTTCAAATTGGAGGCTGTTCCCATATTATTCCCCCTAAAATCCCTTTAAAATACTCCAAAGAAACTGAAATTTGAGGAATATTTATTGAGATTTAATACTTATTGTTAAAATTTCACAAAAATCGGAAATATCTGAATTTTAATGAAGGGCTTCTACATTAAACTAAATATAGCCCACATTTGAACTCCTTATGCATAGCAGCTGTGTTCCAAAATTAATAATGATCAGTTAATTAGTTTAGGTGTGAAACTTATACATACAAATATATGAACATTTAAACATATCTATCTTATTAAGGATAGAGATATGTTCTTATGGGCTTCACACTCACCATACCTTAACCCCTCCAGATTTTTATCTGTGGGATTATCTCAGATAATGTCTATCAACACAATCCCCAGAATATTCCTGAACTGAAGAGTGCCACCAAAACCAAAATTAGGGCAGTGCCAAGAGATGACTGGATCAGAGTTATTGACAATTTTGCATGCTGTATCCAGGTGTGCTTGCAACACAGAGGTGCACATTTGGAGCATACCATTGATTGGTGATAAAACAAAAACTGTTAGTGTTGGACATTCGTGACTGAAACTTGGTGGACAAGTCAGGCATAGACTGAAGTTTATTTGTATCAAATATGGTTAGATTGCAGAAGGATTGTTAATTTTATTAACGATTCTTATGGGTAGCATTTAATTTGGGTCACCCTGTACATTTTCATTTGTCAGATCTTTACATTTTTCTATACGAACAGACTATTTTTAGGACGGATATTATATTTCAAACAATTCTTTTATATTGCTTGTGCTGTTAGTTAGTTTGTTTTATTGCATATCAACTCTTTTCCAAATTCAGTCGCTTTGATCAAAAGCCTTTATGACTTTAAGTCCTTAATATATTTAAGTTATTCATGATTTAAATTTTTGTTTTTAATTTTTCTTGAAAAATTATTTGAATTACTATCGATTAAACATCAAATTTTCAGATTATAAAATCTTGTTTTTGTTCAATTTTTAGGGGGGAGGGTATTTTGCTGTAACTGACCCTCTTGCTCGAAATGCTGAAAAAGGGTTATTTTGGCTAAACATTAAACTTAGATAGAAAAAACTTAACCCATTTACCAAAAATTGAACAAGTAATTTAAAAAAGATTTTTATTTTAATGTAAATTTTTTTGTTGAAAATTACATTAATTAGAATTTTAGAGAAGAGATTTAATTTTACCAATAATACTTTGTGGTGAGAATTGATATCAAACTGGAATTTCTTTAGTTGTGAAGACGAAAGAATATTTCATCAGTCTAAAAATAACTTTTTGTTTGGTGCCAATTCCATCTTCCTTTTTTATGATGGTAAAAGAATGAAACCAACCAAATCAGTAGTAACCTGACAATCATTTTTTTTCTAGGACAGACAAAATATAAATATGTTCATAATGTGTATTATTATAAAAAACATATTTTACCTATAACACAACATTAACTAAACGATTTTCCCATTGATGACTACTTGAACACTAACCACCTCAGAGAGAAACATGCAGGTCTATATAGAAAACAACATTTGGGTTTGGTTTTTATGTGGGACATTTCGGAGAAATCAATAACCATTATGACAAGATATGTGTGCATGTATCTTTCCTTCGACATAATCATGTTGACACACCGGTTTCTGTTAGATCAACGAAGTTAAGCAACGTTGAGCCTGGTCAGTACCAGATGGGTGACAATTTGGGAATACCAAGCACTATATGTGGACACCTAGCTATGTATAAATAGCGTCGCCAACCCGCAGTGCCTAGTGTGGCGACGATGGCAAAAAAACCTGAATGACAGTCACCAATAAGGTGTTGAAAACCAGGGAGAGGTTCTTCCTCCAGGAGTGATCAAAAACTCTGATGGTGATGGTGATGATCTTTCCTTCTGAACACTATCGCACACGAATTAACAGGTGATAATGAAGGGTAAATGAGACGAGAAGTGGTGGAAATAAGAGGATGCATTAAACAGAAAAGTCTCAATCTGAAGGCTTTGAGTTCAATTTTTTATTTTCTCTTCAATCACACCCCAAAATAAATTTCACAAAACAATGTCAGAACTTGTGATAAAAATAATTAATTCTGTAAAGACCAGAGTTATCTCCCTTTGGGGATAAATTGTTTTCTAGGCTAGAGTTATGGGCCTTGATAAACACAAAGCACAACGATTCTTAGCAACACCCAACATGCTCAGAGAATTAATTTAAATTCCTTACCCACGCGTTGCTAATCTTGATAAAATAGAATATCAAATGTTTTAATTCTATAATTGTATGAATGTAAATAAATTTTATTGTGATATAAAAATGTTGTTTATTTTTTCAATGCTTGATTGATTTGTTGAAAAATGTCGCATTTTTCATTTTTGATGGAATGAGTATGTAGTAAAAACGTAGATATTCGATACAAACTAGTATCCTAAGATCCTACTTTTATTTCTCTCTCCATTATGTTGTTACTTTTTCCTTTCGTTCCTACTTTACTTTACTTCCTTTCCCCTGTGAGAAAGAAGCACTCATTGAAAATGTACTGGAACAGATAGGCCGGTTTAACTAGAATCACAATTAAAATATTTGGATTTCGATTTAAGCACCAACCAGAGGGTGAAAAAAAACCCCAGAAATGAAAAGGTGTTTTGAAGCCGGTCACATGATGAACAAGTCTCTATAACCGGCTTCAACCCACATACACATACAGTGAGGGCCTTCACGAACAAAGGATTGCTTTTGCTTTGATAGAATGCATGACCACCATCATCTAGTCTTAAGGGTTAGCCCAGCTGTCAAACTTAAATATCCAACTGAAGACAAACAGAATGTGTGCCAGCAAGCTGTCCATACCAGCGACCAAGCTAAGCTGCCCCTAAAACCAACACATCTTCTCTACAGAACTTTTCCACAATGCATCTCTACAGACCTCTTAACACTTACCCGTTCTCATCATGATAATTATGATGATACAAACATAAAAATATTGAATAAATCGTTAAAAAGAATTCCTAAACTTTCGACTTTCGTGTATAACCTTAAGTAAAATATGGATTCTTATGAATTTATTTTTCTCATGCAGGCTTATAAGTTCCTATTAATTTAAATAGTTAAAAAAATATTTTGAAACAATTATCTATGTTATAATTGAGCATGTGACGTAATCTCCAAATTAGATCTTTTATTTTAAAATATAGCCAGTAGACAATTTCAAATAATCGAGCGAAGATGTATTTCTTTTCTTTTAAAATATTATTTTTATCTCATAGCTTGATAGAAAGTATCGCCGAGCGAGTGTGTATACATTTTTTCCTTTTAAAACTAAACATTTTTGAGGGGGAGTGTATATCTCGGTAGGCCTGACTATCCCCTTTCTACTTTTGGGTATAAGGAACGTGCCCACTGAGAAAAAGAGGATTAGTCATCTCACCATCTCTATATAGGTCAGCTGTATGCAGCGACCTGGATCCCCAACTTTAACCCGACGACATCAGGCCAAACTTCAACTGCTGACGGATAAAGAAAAGAAAGAAGAAGAAAAAAGAGGAAAGAAAAACCGACGAGACTGCTACACACGAGCTGTCCCAAGGTTTGGGGTTAGCAGATGCGAAATTCGTCGCTCCTGACTCATGACAGAAGAAGAACGACAACTAAAACGGAAACTTCAAAGTTGATGCACTTTGGAAATCGTTGAATTGCTGTATATTATTTAAATATGTCGAAAATTCAGACATTTTATTCCTATGAACTTTAAAGGTGTGCCAACAATTTGTAAGTTAGCCCCTTTCTTTCTCCCAGGCTAATCATTTTTTTTGCATTATATATATCTTCGCTTGGTCTAAGTATTTGTTAAAAGCCCATCCTATACTATTTTTGTTTAGTTTTTATACCTGTCCCTATTTACATATTTTATAAAAAATAAATTTTGTTATTTTAATCCTTTAACTTGTGTTGGCCTACCATTCTTTCACAAAGTGTTTTCCATCTGTCTCTTCATCTTTACAGGTGTCGCGAGAAAGAGTTCCCACTCCCCTCTCGTTCTGTGTGCACTTATATTTGAACCCAAGGACCAAACTATTTCCTTTCTTTTTTATTTCTATTGTGTGACCGTTTTGTCATTCCCAACGAGACGCGACTGTAACAAACATTTATAGGCTCCAAAACTACTTGACATAATTGCACCAAATTTGGCATTAAGCAACCTTGGAATGACGGGTGTGTCATGGATTGGAAGTAAAAGTTAATACTACTACTACTAAAAATAATAAACACTTATGAGCTCCATAAATATTCGTTAGAATTGCAGCAAATTTGGCATAATATAATAAAATTAAGAATAAGATTTTGTCCCAGATGTTGTAAAATTATTCATTATAGAATAATTTTTGTGGAAGCAAAATATGAACTTTAGGTCAAATGAAGGAACAAATATAAATACACGTGTGGAGGGCACAAATTTATTTCTGGAACTGAACAAAGAAATAACATTTTGCACTAAAATACTGTTGTTGATAATATTCAAACAGTGAACTCAAAGCTTATGCATACATATATACACATTAAATAAACATATACATTAATTTATCATTAATGTCATACACAGTTTATGCTGATACTTTGACATTAGAGCTGCTGCTGCTTCTCTCAATGTCTTATAGATTACCTATATACACACATAAAATTAACACATACATTAATTTATCATTAGTGCTGCTGTTTTTTTCTATGCACACACAGAACATCTACGTAGGTGCATTGAATGTACACATGTAGAATTTAACCAATACCAAGTTTTTAAAATTTTTGTTTTAGAGTTATTGAATGCTGAATCTAGTCATTTTAGTAAAAGTTGGAATGCTTTAAATTTTTAATATCCTCAAATCTCTCTCATATATATATATATATATATAAAGCACAGTTGTCTGTATGTGTCACGGCATCACAGTTTAATGATTTATCTTTGGAATCATCACTTTCGATATGATGTCCTTATCGATGTAAGAAGTTCTTGAACCTTTTTAAAAACTTCATAAATTAATTTTTTAAATTAAAAAAAAAATGGATAAAAATATTTGATAAATATTCACTTATATAATTTTTACTCTCATAAGAAGTTTTATTTTATATTTATTAATTTTCGATCTATGCAGAAAAAAACACCTCTTTATGCCGAATTCATTCAAGTAGGTTAAAAATATAAAATATTTCTGTTTGATCGGTAGCCTTCAGTTCGAATATTTTATACCATCGTGGGTTCGAATCTCACATTAAACAATTGTTTGTTTTGCTATAGCATTCCAGTTATTTCTTAACCGATATCGATCATCATTATAAATCTGAATAATTTTTTATATAAAACAAAAATGGATGAAAAATATTTAATAGATGTTCTTAACTTCTAGTCATGAAAAAGCTGCCCTGAACACACACACAGATAAGTGCACTATAAAAAATTCAGACTTTGACAAACATTTGTCTATTTTAATCAAGTTGACACTAACCACTAACCCTAATTTCTTTAGCTACGCAGTTCTTATTTTTCACGCTTTCTACCATCCAGTAAACGTGTGCATAAATCTTTTTTGTTCTACTTTGCTTGTTCTGTTCTTTTAAACGACTAATCAGGTAGTTGTAAAAGTTCCTGCATTATGCCACGATCTACATCTATTCAGTAAGGCTGTCTTGTAAAGAGAGCAAAATAGGGTTTTTATATTTTCCCGCCAAATTGAAGACCAGTGATTGGTCAACATGAGAAGTGTCTCGATGCCACTAAATGAGGCGATTTAGAAAACAAGGGAGGTAATCTATTTACATAATTTTCTTTTTTTTATATAATAGATGTGACCCTTACAGGTATTATAACTCTGGGTTAAAATAGACCTGGGAGTAATTGTGGTCGATACTCGAAGACTGCATGCATTTTGACTGATTGCTCTGTCAATAATTTTATGTTCACGTCGTGTTTAAAAGATCTGCAGAATTTTGGTGTTTATGCAAATTAGTCTGAAAGTTGTATAAGTAGTTTTTTCTGTCGGCATGTAGCAATGTTACTACAAGCAGCAGCAGTGACAGGTCGCAGTTAACGATTTTGAATTTATACTTAATTTCTAAGCTCGGCGTTGATTGGTGCAAGCATTTAACTTCCTTTCTGGCTTGCCCAATCAGAGGCCATCTCTCAAGCGAGCTGAGAACCCGACAAGAGATTACAAAAGGGATCGCCCAGTGTTTACTTCCTTTTTCTTGGCCAAGAGACGAAACTGCAGCAACTCCTCCACATTGCTCACTCGGACCAACCCCTGAACTTCTCTCTTGGGATGCACCCCCCCCTCCCCCATGAATAACCACAACTATTTATTGAAACACAGACGTGTAACAATAACAAAAATATAGTTATGTTACTCTTGTTGGGGAGAAAAGATATGTTTAGGAATTTGATTAAGGATTTTGAAAGTTACTTTGTGTTTTTTGTCCATTAGAATTTGGAAATAATTTTTCTTAGTCTTTTTGCTACGTGCTCGATAGCAGGAAGATCTCGAATTCAAAGTTAGTCTTTCTTTTTCATTCAAATTTAACCATGTATCTAAAAAGTGTTATACTTTTTGTAATTGGATAGTTTATATTCTCTTTGTATTCCTCCTTTTGTTATGCGTTGAAACAAAAATGAAATAAAATAGAACAGTGAGCTTTCATAGAAATATTTAAGCAATTTATTAAGCTTTTAAATAAGGTATTAACCTAATATGTTTTTATATTATGAATCAAAAATAGAAAACAATAAGTGATATTTTCAATTCAGTCACTTAGAATAATGGCGATTTTGATTAATCTTACCGTCACCAAAGTAAATGAGAGCTCACTCAACATGGAGACTATAAGTCTTTAAACATTGTTGACCTATTGACTTTAGAAGAACTCTCACAACATTAATCTAATAGCTTTTATATATGACCGATATGATAACACTATATATAGTCCACAGTTAGGAAAAGTCTATTAATTCATGCATCCAGTGATGTAGTGTTCATTGCTAGTGTACGGGATAACGTAAATATTGCATCCTCTCACAAGAAAACCAGTAGCACGCCCATGACTTAAGTCATGTAAGCTTTATATTCACAGTTCTTACTATAGCAGTATGTTTTTGAGGTGCAATTTTACTTTAATAGTCCCAAATTCAATATGGTTGCCAAACGTTAAAAATTGGAGATAGAAGCTCCATGGAATGCGGTAAATAAATCCGTATCGTGATAAAGACTATGATAATAATTTTAAACAAAAATATATCAACTGCAGAATATATATACATAATGTAATAGATATATTTTATAAATTTGTTAGACTATAAAACGTTTTCAACCAAAACGAACCTACGCCAATCTTTAACCCTTACACCAATGAAAACACTGACCCGAAACCAATTTAAAAAAATAAAAAACTCTAGACATGATCTTCCTTAACTCTAAGTTCAGCTTGGTGGTCGAAAATGCTGGGATCAGGGTAAATATCCTAAATTCAAATTCATCTTATGTACAGATAGCATGAGAGTACGAAAAAATATTGCTTATTTTTGTTAACTAGAGTCTGATTGAATCTGTAAAAGTTTTTCCTAAAATTTTGTATGGCGACTATCTTGAATTTGGGCCTATTAAATGAAAAAATTGCCTGTTTTTGATTGCTTTGAATTCGTTTTTTTTTTAGTTTGTGAATACATTTTTAATAATTGTCATAGTTCATGCTTATTTTGTTTAAAAAATAATGTTCCTGTATTTATATACTCATTTTTCTTTGTTTTAAATAGTCTTCCTTGAACAAAATGACGAAATTGAGATATGACTATGATAAATAAAAAAAAAATAAAAATGAAAATTTCAACTCATAAAAAAACTTTTTCAGAATTTTAAAATGCCTATTTCAACTCAATGACAATAATTTGCCTAATGCGTGCACTAGAGATGGGCGGTTTTACCGAAAAACCATGTTTTTTTGGTTTCGTCTCCATACCGAATACCGAATCGGTTTTTTTTTTAAACCGTAACTGTTCGGTATTGTGTTTTTACTACAGTAAGCCACCATATACAAGGAAACATGGTTGAAAAGATTTTCCGATTTGAATAAAATTGAATATTACCAAAAAATGTTATATTAGTAAGAGGACAGATTCAACAAATATATGATAAAAACATTTAATTGACTTGTAGGAAGAAATCTTTGTTTACAGTTTGTTTATGATTAACATTTTGAATTTTCAAATGAAAAAAAGAGAAATACGACAGACAACATGACATCGTATTTTTGTAGGCCCTGGTTGAAATAACAGAACATGATAGAATTATTGCTGATTTAATTTAACACCTCACACATTTTGAGTTTAAGAAAAAATAAGTTGTAAAAAGTTGTTTTGAACTAATTCCCAACTTAAATTAATTTTCTTCAAAATCGATCAAATGCGTCCCATTAATCCAACAGTACATCCAAGCTAATTATTTATTTATAGAAAATTAAAGGGATAAAACTCATGTCTGCAAAACAGAAACGCTATAAAATTTATTATTTTTTTTGTTTTTGTTGAAACTAATTTCTGTGGCATAATAAGGATTAAGCTGGGTGATTTAAAAAAATAAGGAATGGTCCATTTATTTTTAAGAAATATATGACCTTCAGGGCGGGTCATAAATTTCCATTCTGCCAAGATATTTTGACTATAGGGCCCAGCGTCTCCCCCCCTTTAATAACGTTTGTAAATGAATATGTTTTTATGGAACTAAAAATGCCCACCTCCCAAAGCATACCAACATTCAATTTGCTGCTTTTTAGTAAAAAAAACAACAACTTTAAATGAAATCCCCAACTATCAAACAAGCATGTTAACTTCAACAGGCGATTCTCCCCCTCCCCCAACCACCAAGTTAAATGATATGATTACTTTAGTTAAACCTGCATATTTTTGTTTCTTTTTTAGATTGCTGCCACAATTCCCACAGTGAAGCAAGAGAACATGTTTTCTTTTGTTAATTCGACAATTAAATGGGACAAATCAAACTCAAGAACAAGAGCAGCAAACCAGAGTCTTGTAGCAATGATATGCAAAGATCTCCAAACCATGAGCATTGTAGAGGATGAAGGATTTAAATCCTTCGTCAAATGTCTACAACCTGTATATCAGTTGCCGACCAGACGACATGTTAGAGAAATGTTAATTCCTGATTTATATGAGTCGGTCAGTACTGACATTTGGCGGCAGTTGTTAGACATAAAGTCCATTTCCTTGACAATGGACTATTGGACCAGCCGAGCTAATGATTCATATATGTCTGTGACTGCTCATTTTCTAACGCTATCTTTTGATGTTAAAGATTTTTGTTTAAATGTTTCTCATTCTCCTCATCCTATATTTTAGCTTCTGATGGGTTAAAGAATTAGATAGAATGTATATTCAAACTCAGTTTTATTCTTTAGAAATCTTTCATGAATCTTTGGTCACTGTTTTAACGAGTTAACTGTTGAAAAGGTATCAGAACTTTGATTACAACAGTCAACACCTTAAAACTTATATGATTCATATCATGGAGAAGGATTCAGTCACAAAATTATCGAAACAGTGGCATAATTCAACTAAACGTTGAATAATAACTAATCATCACACAAGAGAATGAATAGCTTCCATAGTAAAAAATTCTTTTTCAAAAAACCGAAAAACCGAACCGTAAACCGAGGTTTTAAGGGAAAAAAACCGAAACCGATACCGAAACCAAAATTTCAAAACCGCCCAACTCTAGCGTGCACACTTCAGTTTGAAATAGCATTTTCATCGCTGTACATGCAGATTGAATGGACTATCTTAAAAATGCACATTCTTGTTTAAGTATAGAAGACTAAGGCAATACAGTGAATGTTACTACAAATATTACCTGGCCGTGGGATCAAAGTCTAGTATCTGTTCTGTTCAGTCTCAAGAGGCTAATTTCTCAGGCATTACCTCCTCCTCCTTTGGGATGGTTTATTATCGATCGATTTTGATGGTTTATGGCTTATCGTCTAAGACAGCCTTACCGAAGAATACTGACAGGACTTGATCATGGCTATATTTATACCCGTCCAGAGTACTACTTTCTAGAGGAATTGGATTCCCACTATAAACAGACTTTGAGTCTAAATTTTGTAGCTGTGAGAGGCCGGTAAACAAACCGTAGTATCTGTTCTGTTCTTTGTCAGAGTAGAGCAAATCCTCCTAGACTGTTAAAATTTTAATTATTGTCTCAATCCAGAGTGCCCCTTTTGGGAAGCTGTATTTTTTCCACATTAAAAACCAACCCTGTGTCTAACTTTGCCCTCGTTGGGGATAGAAACACACAGTAGCTACTTTTGTTTTAAAGTAATGCATACCAAAGAAATGCTATATCTGTCCACTACCTCACCAATGCCAACTCAGTGGCATTTGTAATAAAGTTAAAGAGGGACTAATTAGTAGCAGCCAGTTAATTCTTAAATAACATTATTATTAGTTATTTGAGTACTAGGAATGATTGAGCTGATAACATTTATGTAGAAGAATTCAAAGCCGCCATGTTGTGTGTTGTATTATTGTGTATTGTTGTATTATTATTACATGGGTAATGGAAGAAAGAGAAAAGGACAATAGGGAAAAAACAGCTGGATTTACATACATACACATAATCAGTTTGTCGAAGTCATATATATAAGGGGTTATGGAAACATGTAACAACGTATATAATATTGTGTACAAAGTGGTAGAACCACAGAAATAATTTCTAAAGAGAGAATACATTAATATCCCAATACAATGAATATGAACACATTTTGCTCGGGTCGGAGGTATCCATGAACAATGTATAAGTAAATATTAATTTTTTGTTGTAGTGTTATGGGAGTCCATACAACTTCTATCAGAAAAGATGCTCGACAGTCGCAGTGTCAACTTTGTGAAGGCCATGCAAAGATGGGCAACTGGTCAAACCATGTCCAACAGTCTTGAAAGACCAGTTAGAAAGAGGATATGTGTAGAATGAGTTTTCTTAACTTCCAGACATGAGAGTGCACTCTCTAACATTGGCCAAAATAAGTCCAAGGGAGATAACCCTAATACATCTCTAAAGGAGATCTCTTAATTCTGCTATCAACAGCCTATTTACGATATGATTGATTTGTTCAACTGTGTGGAAAGTGGGAGAGTGATTAGCTTAAAGGACATCATTGTGTCATGGACTATGGAATCGCATATGCAGAGTTCAAATCATATCTATTGTGTTCAAGTACACAATAATACTGTTGAGGAAAGTCAAATGTATAGATCCACAGTACTCCCATCGATATGGGTAAAATTGAAATAGCAACGCATGTTCAATTAATCTAATTGCATATTTTTGCTAGTATATATGACTAACGAACATGTGCCACATTGCCCCCCTCCCTGAAGGAGGAGATAATGCCTTGGAAGATGGTCTCATGACAACAGAACAGATAGTATACTACCCGCCTCCCCCGCGAATATAGTAATAATATAGTTTCGGCTTCAGATATAAAATCTCCATTATTAATAGAAGTAATAGTATAGATTCGGCTTCAGACAGACAGATACAAAATCTCTATTAGTACGAGATAAAATGAATCGTTTACGTATTGCTTTCCAGCATTAAATCTCTCAAAAGCAAACAACAGGAAGAATAATGTGTCGAAATACCTATCTTATTTGGCCACAAAATGTCTTAACTGGTCTAATTTCAAAATTCGTAGGGAACTAAAGGGACATACAGTACACACATTTTAAACCCAAACCCTAACCCTAACCCTCCCCACACAGAAAAATTGCCGGCAGCAGACGCCCAGAGAGTCAATTAAATGATGCTTGAAGTACCCTAAAATTGAGATGCGTCGAGGACATAAAAAACAAAACAGAGTTCGAATTCCTATTTACTTGCAAACTAACAAGGACAAAATAAATCAGAAGGCCGGTTTTTCATGTGGGGAAAATTCCTCAAAAAGATGCACTCTGGATTGATACGAAAATAAAAATTGCCTCAGTCTAGAAGGATTTTATCCTCTGATTGTAAACAGAATGGTTATTAAACTTTGAATCATTTATTCGTAAATAAAATAAAAAATATATCTGATTGTATAAATTAGACCATCCAAAGTGTGAGCAGTGGGAGGGCATCGTCGGGTTTTCCTCTGTTTATTCTACTCTTAACTGGACACAATTTGACTCATTCATCATTAAGTGTCTTCGGTCTCTCTGTACAAGGGTTTGTCAGGACAACCTGACAGGAGGATACTTCACCCTACAAGTTAACCCTGACTAAATATTCAAAATAATATAGCATTTGAAGCCCAAATAAGATCCCCTCGACATTGGCTCAAATGAGGAATAGGGCACCTTCTCCAAGTAATGTTACCTCAAGTAACAACACTTAGCTGGATACTCAACCAGACTAGATGAATTCTTGTCCTGGAATCCGGTAGGACAAAAAGACTACAAGAAAGATATACTATAACATAATCAACTAGTTAATTGGGGAGAGTAAAATTAACGTTCTTAACTTCTTTACTAACTCATAGTTTGAGAGATAAAATAACTTTAATAGAATATTCGAATATCTATGTATCTCATATAGAGATCAAGTGTTAGCTCCAGGTAGAAACCCCTTGATTTCTGAGAACTTCGACTGAAGTAAAATGAAACAAACAAGTGAACTTGAATGCCTACTAGACACTGTCCTTGAGTGTCTAAGGTCTCTCTGTACAGGTGTTGTTCAGGACAACCTGGCATGAAGATACTTTCTCCTACAAGTAAACCCTGACTAAATATTCAAAATAACATAGTATTTGAAGTCTAAGTAAGATGCCATCGGTATGGTTCCCCCACACTGGCTTATACAAAGAATGGCGCACCTTCTCCATGTGATGTTGCCTCTAGTAACAGCACTAAGCTGGATACTCCACCAGATTATATTAGATGAATTCTTGTCCTGGAATCCGGTAAGACCAAGAGATTACAAGGTACATATACTATAGCAGAGTTAACTGGTCAATTGGGGAAGGGAAAATTAATGTTATTAACTTCTTTACTCACTCAGCATTTGAGAGGTAAAAGAAGAACTTTAATGGAATATTCGAATATCTATGTATCTCATCTAAAAATCAAGTGGTTAGCCCTTGGTTTCTGAGAACTTCGACTGAAGTAAAATGAAACAAAAGAGACAAGCACTGTTCCTTTCATTCAATACCATTGTAATGAATAATTACGAGTAATTTTCCTTACTCTGACTTATCTCCCCTTTGGAGAACTCTCCTGCTTCTACTAACCACTATAAATAGTAGCACTAATACTGTACCGACATTGTGTGCTGAATAACCAGTAAGATCGAGAAGAGTACGTTTGTTTCTTTCTTTCTTGGCTGCTATTATATTGCGATTTTCCTGTTATTATTATTGTTATTATAGTTATTATTGTTATTGTTGTTGTTATTCGGACTCTCTTTTTTAGAGCCGGATTAGTTTGAACACACAACTTTTTTTTTTCTCTGCTGTTTTTTTTTTTTTCTTAACGGATTTTTTTCTCCGGCCATGGCAGTTAGCCTTGTGCCAACAAGAGAAAAGACAACGACAATGGGGGTCAACACCTTCACCCCAACCTGGAACGTCGGGCTGGACAAAACCCCCGGCGGTGAATATTAATCTGGAGGAATTTCAAACTAAAATGGAGACCTACAAAACTAAAATTACAGAAACAGGACTAATAATCGACCTTCCAAAACTCCAGAAAATTCAGAAGAAAACTCTAACGATGTTCGTTATGGACAGGAAAATTTTAAAAAGCCGTAAGATCCTCTGTAGAAGTTATAACTAAGCTTTTAGCTTCGGTCGGTCGTAGACCGGTTAAAATAATCAAAACATGAGGACATCACAACTGGTCTGCACTTTTTGCATCAGAAGAGGAGTGCATGACACTTGCGAAAAAAGAGATTATTACACCAGAATATGTACTACGAATGGAACATCTTGGCAGACGGAGGACTACAATATTTGTGTTCAATGTCCCCTTCTATATTGAAGGCGCTCACATTGGAGCATTTTTTACCAAATATGGAGAGTTGATGTCAGTAATATGCGACCAATACCTCTCCATATGGAACTTTTATATTCTCATCGACCAAAAAACTTTTTACGAGATACCGTATTATCTCGAAATTGAGAACGACAAACTGCCGGTTATTGTCACGGGAAGAAAACCGGCCTGTTGGAGATGTAATGCAATAGGGCATCTCACTTTTGACTGCCCAGAAAGAAAAAAACAAGTCAACAACCCCAAAAATCATGTTGGAGCACATCTTGGCCCTAAAATTGGGTTTCCGCTGATAGAGTCCCCCCCAAAAAAAGACAAAGCCAGACATTGAAAAATCTTTTGCAGAATTCGACGAAGATTACAAAAAAAATGAAGGATGGGCTATTGTAACGGGCAAGAAAACACCCGGAAGACTCGCCCTGGAGCAATCAAGAATAGAGGCGGAAGAAGAAACTAAAATATCAAAGGATCCAGGGAAAGACTCATATGTCTATGCAGTCAGCTTAAATAAAAAGCTGCGAAAGGAAGCACAACTCAGACCTAACTCCCCGCCCCAAAGCAACAAAGAAGACCCTATTTATATACCCCCAACAACATCCATTTCCCCACCCCCCAACAAGACCTCACCACACAAGATGCCGCCCCAGTAACCACTATAAAAGAAAGGGAGTACAAACTCATACCTCTCAGCCCTGCCCCCAAGAAAGTATGGATCAGCACCCCAAGACCCTCCCCATTCGCCTCCCCACAACAGACTCCGACACCCCCCCTGCTTCCCCTAAGAAATCACAAATGCTCCCTCCCCCTTCCCCGCTTCTCAAGCACGCCCTAAGGCCCACTCCCCTCCATTCCCCGTTGAAAACCCTACATATCTGGCCCCCCTCCGCCGCCCCAAACTTGTGAAATTGTTACTGGCCCCCCCCCCCCCCGTCAAAGGAAAGGGGAGGAAACACAGCCTTTCTATTCTGGTGAAGATATATGTAAGATTTCAACAGAGGTTATCACCAGGGCGAAGGATCATCACTACACTGACCTAAAAAAGCTACTCGCATTTACGGAAGTAAAAGGCAAATCAATCGAAAACCCCTACAATTTTCCAAATGCCACCCGTCTATTAACTGTTATACGACCTCGAGAGGAAGGAAAATCGGTTTGGAGGATGATTGAGGAAGCGAACATTACGTTTGATATTTACCCGCTACTAGCGATTCATAAATCCCCAACTTTAAGAGAATTACGCAAATCATGTCATGGGAGGGTCCCCATTTTTTACATCCATCCCTGTACAGAGCTGTAAAACTAATCTTCCCCTTTGATGTCAGCAGTGTGTCCCAGTATGGCCTCATCAATACTGCGATGGGCACTTATTCCATGGGAAAAACCGTCGGTATCTTGACCCCATCAATGTTCGTTGGAGAATCTCAACCCTAAAACATTACAATGGCACTCTTTCTAGCAAGCATGAATGTCAGAGGTTTGAGGGCCGATCTTCGGAAATTACGATTATGTCTGGACCTTCGAAGCCTTGGAGTGGATGTATGTTGTGTTCAGGAAACTCACTTAATTCAAGGTGATTATTTAAGTGCGCTGTCTAGGGATTTTGATGTCTATTCAGCGTACTTCAATTCTAACTCGAGGGGGGTTTCCTGGCTAGTGAAGCGAACTATAGATGTGACTCTTGTTTCATGGATTCGGAAGGAAGGCTTTGCGTTCTGGATGTTAATCCAGAATGCAAAGCCTTCCTTCCGAATCCATGAAACAAGAGTAACACAAAATAAAAGATAAAGCGTTTCGATTGATTGGGGTTTATGCGCCCAACATACAGGCTGAGCGTGTTCCCTTTTTTCAGCGAATTGAGCAGTTCATGAACACACCTCGTTCAGTTATCTTAGCGGGAGACTGGAACGCGGTCCTGGATCCCGATTTAGATCGCACAGGGAATCCTTCTAGGGGTACTAACAAAGATCGCGATGCAATAGCATTTTGTCGATAAGTTTGATCTTATCAATAAATTCCGAAATGAAAAGCCTCGTGATATAGTGTGGACTTGGACAGCTAGATGGGGCTCCAGTGCAGTACAGCTTTCGAGTTATATTGACTGGTTCTTAATTAGAAGAGTCAACGTAGAATTATTAGAATGTCCAAGTTTTCATAATATAGTTTACTCGGATCATAGACTTGTTCGTGTCCGTGTAAACTTAGATAGTCGTAAACCTAGATTGGCTGGGTACTGGAAACTCAACACTTCGTTGTTCGATGTGCCGAGTTACCGGGAACAGCTACTACTAACATATCAGCGTGTAATGATGGGAGCTATAATTGGGAATAAGTTGTGGGTGAAATTTAAGAAAACAATTAGGTCCTTTTCTGCTGACTTTAGCCGACGACTCAACCTGGAATCTAGGGCAGCAAAAGCGACAATAGAATCTAGATTAGCTTGGGCGGTGGTGGTGGCGGATAGTACTAATGTTACTATAATTAAGGCGAAGCTCGCCTCCTTGACTAGCAAGGATCACAAAGCTTCTTTAATTAGAGCTAGGTTAAAGAGAATGCCTCAAGAGGCGGCAAACATGGCCGCTGAATTGCGTGCAGAGGAGCATCGATGCGCTACCAATCGATACATCGCACGTGTCACATTGCCGGACGGACGCACCGTGACTACAAACAACGTTATTTTGGAGTCGTTTCGTAATCACTTTCAGAATCTTTTCACCAGGGAGCCCGGTGTGTCTTTAGCGCATTTCGACCCCTATTTAGCTGACTTTTCTCGCCTTGGGGCGACCAAAGCAGCTAGGTGCGAAGGTTGCATAACGGAGGATGAAGTCATGGAAGCTCTAAAGAGAGTCGGCCTAAATAGATCTCCTGAGATCGATGGTTTGCCCTATGAACTGTATTTGAGGTTGTCGCACATTTTTGTACCCTTGCTGACAGTTTTATTTAACGCTTGGTTTAGGAACAGGTCAATACCTGAGTACTTTACCATGGGGATCGTGAAATTGTTACGCAAGAGCAAAGATGGTGGGGACGGGATAAATAATTTTCGGCCTTTAACTATGCTAAACACAGAGTTAAAGATTTTGGCCAAGATTTTAGCAAATCGTCTGCAGATTGTTTTGGCTGGTCTGATTAGTCCCGAACAGACTTGTTCTGTGAAGGGTAGGACCATTCAGAATAATTTTCACGCGATACGCTTAATCGTTGAGAAAGTCGACACAGAAGCCGCGCTGATCAATTTAGATCAGTTCAAAGCACAAAGCTACTTGGAGGCTGTTTTTTCATTGGCCGGTTTTGGCTCGCAGTTTCGCTCCTGGATTCGCCTCCTTTATGCAAACCCCGGGGTGCTGGTGGAAGTGAATGGTTTGAGGTCAAAACCCTTCAAATTATCCAGATCTCTTCGTCACGGTTGTCCGCTTTCACCGATGCTCTATGCGCTTGTGTTGGAACCCTTCCTTCACAGGCTAAGGGTGAACCCGGTCCTACGCGGAGTTACTTTGCCTATTGCTTGCACCACACTGAAGTACTCTGCCTATGCCGACGACGTAACAGTGTTTGTAATGAGCAGTGCCGAGATTAGTGTCGTCGACAGAGAAATCAGAATGTATGAAACGGTAACAGGGACCAAAATTAACTGCGACAAGTCTGTTGGCTTGCGCATCGGTGCCTGGAAGGGTGTATCCCTACAGGGACCCTTCAGCTGGACTGACGAGCCTTGCAAGCTACTCGGCGTCTGGTTCAGTCCTAACCTCCAGCTGGAGAAAAATTGGTCGGAAGTATTGAAAGTGATTCGGGCCGCAGCTGGTCTGTGGACCCGTAGAAATCTTTCATTAAAGGGGAGTGCGGAGGTGTGTTGCTCACACATTTATCCGATCATCCTATATCGTCTATCAGTACTTCCACTCCCGTCGGATACACTGCTTGAAATGCAGCGGGCTCTTTTCAGATTTTTATGGCTTGGTAGGGCCCCTAAGGTCCGTCGCGAGATCTGTTATCTACATCCTTCTGAGGGCGGTCTGGGTATGCCAAGTGTTTAGATTCGTCAACACACGCTTCGGCTATATTACCTAGATCGAATGTGTACACCAGTTGAGGGAAACGGTGGATTCTGGAAGGAAGACATCAAGAAAGTCTTTCCGGCTTTTAAAAGTGTGCACTTGGATGAGGGGGAGGCACACAGGTTGCCCCGACGTGAGTGCTCCTTTTATCGCGAGTGTCGACGGGCCTTGAAGTTCCTCTTACGAGTGAAGGAAAGCCTCCCTGACATCCAGCTGTTGTCTCGTAAGGCATTGTATCGGGTCTTAGTGAGGGGATCTGTTTGAGATGAGAAGATTGAGGGGCTCGGTTTGTCGAGGGGGGAGCTACGCTCAATCTAGCCTTGGGCGCCTGGGCTAAAGGTCTTCGATAATGACGAGGCGTCTCTGGCCTGGCTGATTATTAGAAATGCTATCTGGGTCGGCAAAAAGCTTCATGCAGCTGGCATTAGGGCTTTACCTATTTGTTGTCATTGCGGTGACGAGGACGAGACTGTTAGTCATGCTTTTGTTTATTGTCGCATCGTTGTGCCGCTCATTAAGTTAGTTGCAGGCCTCATGGTTCGCGTACTGAATGTAACGTGTTTCGACCTGGAACCAATTAATATATGTAGCAATTGGGCTCCGACAAATGATAGAAAAAAACGTTTGTATTCTTACTAGCATTGCTGAGAAGTGTGATATGGCAGACACGTACGAAAGTTGTCTACGACGGTGAGACCTTCGCTGCTCTCGACCTTATTCGAATTTTCAAGTGTCGTCTGAAGATCCGCATTAGGGCTGAGAGGGCGAAACTCCTTAGGCAAAGGATTTTGGGTTTCTCCAACGAACATTTGATCTTGTCCCGTCTTGTCCCGTTCATGGCTAGATAAGTTGACCGTTTTTTGACTATTATATTCTGTTCATAACTTAGCTAGTGCATGAATGATTTCATTAGGGTCCCGTTTTATTTTTAGCCCCCCTCTTTTTTTTTCTCCCAATTTATGTTTTTAATTCCCCAACCCCTTTCCCGATTAGGTGACAGATAGCCTGATTCGCCAGAGATGCAGGTCACCTTTCGAGATTTTCGAAAGTGGTGGTGAAAATAAAGCGTTCGGACCGCATATCTGCCACAACTTAGAAATGGGGGATCCTTATACTAACACTGGGTTGTTTTTTCATTGTACATAAATTCATTATCTTTTGTATATAAAATTTTTATTACCCAAATCCCCCATCTCATATTGTGTAATTATGGGTCTTAAGTAGAATAGTCATGGTATAAATTCTTTTGGTGTATGGTGCATGATTGTAGTGTGAATGTGGTATTTTGGTGAATGATGGTCACGAATGAAACTAGCCAAGTTAGATAAGTCAGAATAAGTTAGTGAAGACCGATCTTTTCCCATCCCCCTTTTAGGCCTTGTGCCGCATTTCTGCATACTTTATGCAGAATAAATATTGTGTGCTGAATAAAGCTTTCCCAAGTTAGTCTGTTCTCGTTAGTCATTACAATTTATTCAGCACACAATCAACATGGAACAATTAATGCGCCCACAACAGTTCGACGTGGAACCTGACACTTCTTACTCTGAACAACGTTGGACTCATTGGAGAGCGACATTTGAAAACTTTTTGCAAACGTTGCATGCAGAAAATCCACTATGACCGATAAACAAATTCGGACTACTAACTATGTATCTCACACGATACACGAAATTATCATGGACTGCAGCACTTATGAAGAGGCTATAGAAACATTACATACCACTTACCGAAAGCTCAAAAATGAAATATTTTCGCGATATTTACTTGCTACACGGCGACAGCAAAATGACGAATCTTTGGAGCAGTTTTTAAAGGAATTACGAACTCTTAGCAAGGACTGTAATTTCCGGGTAATGTCTGCCGAAGACATTCGAGACGAGCACATTATGGATGCTTTTATTAACGGACTCCAAAATGTGCAGGTAAGACAAAGACTGTTCGAAAACAAATGTCTGGACCTCAGAACAGCTTACGAACAGGCTTATACGTTCGAAATTGCCCCAAAACAGTCGGTGTTCTACCTGCAGTCGGATACGGTCGGTGTTGCTTCCACAGGTCGTAAATGCCACTTTTGTGGGTTAAGTACACACCCGCGTTTTTCTTGTCCGGCCAGAGATGCTAGGTGTCACAAGTGTGGGAAATTGGGACATTTTTCTAAGGTGTGTAGGTCTACCAAAAATAATGTTTCTAAAAATTCTATCGCTTCTCTCATGGTAGCTACTATAACAGCTGCATCTCCAGACTCCCTCTCGAAAACTATAATGCGGGTTAAAATTAATGGCGTTTCTACTGATGCATTAATTGACACCGGCAGTTCTAGTAATTATATTAATTTTAATATTGTAGCAGCTAATAAATGGAAAATATTTTCTTGTTCTACTCGTGTGTCTATGGCGAATGCTTCTTTATCATCACAAGTAATTGGATATTGTCTGGTTAATTTACTTAAAAAAAATATTTCATACAAAAACATCAAACTTTTGATAATGAAAAACCTTTGCAGTGACGTGATACTGGGCCACGATTTTCTTCAGCATCATTCTCGTATTAAGATTCCCTTTGGAGGACCCAAACCAGCCCTTAGCATTTGTGGTTTAACAGCAGTCAATGTTCAGTACCCATCTCTCTTTAATAATTTATCTCAAGACTGCAAACCTGTAGCGATGAAATCTAGACGCTACTCACTTGAAGATAAACAGTTCATATAAACTGAGATTACGAGAATGCTTGGTGAAGGAATCATTGAAATGAGTGAGTCTCCATGGAGGGCACAAGTAGTAATAACATCTTCCGAAAACCCCCCAAAAAATAAAGATGAGTAATTGATTACTCTCAAACAATAAATAGGTTTACTCTACTGGATGCGTACCCACTACCACGAATAGATGAAATTATAAGCGAAATTGCTAAATATAAACTGTATAGCACACTAGACCTTAGAAGTGCCTATCACCAAGTGGCTATCAAACCAGTCGATCGACCCTACACGGCTTTTGAGGCAAATAGCCGCCTCTACCAGTTTAAAAGAATACCATTTGGAGTAACGAATGGTGTTGCCAGTTTTCAGCGAATTATGGATAAAATAATTAGCGATGAAAAATTGGAGGGCACTTTTGCCTACATTGATAATGTAACAATATGTGGACACAACTATGCAGACCATAATCGTAATCTGAAACGATTTATGGCGACGATAAAAAAATACAACCTCACACTAAATAACGATAAATGTACTTTTAGCGTAGACACCATTAATTTACTAGGATATACCGTGAGCAAAGGATCTATGTTACCAGACCCAGAACGATTGAAGCCGCTGCTAAAACTGCCAATACCTAATAATATGCGTGCCCTAAAACTAGCCCTTGGTATGTTTGCACATTACTCACAGTGGATTGCTTCTTTTTCAAGCAAAATTCACCTATTGGTACAAACGGACACTTTCCCTCTCTCGCACACAGTAATGGAGGCCTTTAAGAATATTAAAAAGGATATAGCCAATGCAGCAATTACGGCTATAGACCCCACTATTCCTCTGGTGATGGAGACAGATGCATCTGATTATGCAATTGCTGCCTCTCTAAGACAATCCGGGCATCCGGTCGCTTTTTTTTCAAGGACCTTGTCGCGTTCAGAACAGCGACACTCAGCAATCGAAAAAGAGGCTTATGCTATAGTGGAAGCACTCAGAAAGTGGAGACACTATTTGATCGGACGACATTTTAGACTGGTTACTGATCAAAAATCCGTCGCATTTATGTTTAACACCAGGACAACAAGCAAAATCAAAAATGATAAAATAGCGAGGTGTAAAATAGAACTCTCCTGTTTTTCTTTTGATGCAATCTACTGACCCGGTAAAGAGAATGCTGCGGTTGACGCACTATCGAGAGTATGTAGCTTGATACCCAACACGGATGAGCTTCGGACCTTACACAATGAACTGTGTCACCAAGGAATAACACGAATGACACACGTTGTACGAACCAGAAATCTACCATATTCTTCGGATGACGTAAAGAAAATGATAAAATCGTGTACAATATGTGCTGAACATAAACCACAATTCTTAATAATAAAAGCGACACAACCGTTTGAGAGAATAAACATCGATTTTAAGGGTCCACTACCATCTAATAATGAGAATCGTTACATTCTAACCGTCATCGACGAATATTAATGATTCCCATTCGCATTTCCATGTCCAGACATATCAGCGAAATCGGTGATACGGTGCTTGTGCTCTTTATTTGCCATTTTTGGTGTTCCAGCCTACATCCATTCAGATCGTGGAGCCTCTTTTATGTCTGAACAACTCAAACAATTTCTTCATGAACGAGGAGTACGCACAAGCCGGACGCCGCCGTACCACCCTCAGGGAAACGCCCAATATGAGCGCTATAACGGTATAATATGGAAAAGCATACAACTAGCAAATGCCCAATTACCCACTGGGAAGATCTTCTCCCAGAATCTCTGTATGCCATTAGAACGCTCTTATGTACAGCCACAAATGCCACGCCTCACGAGAGGTTTCTTCCATTCCAACGAAGAAGCTCGGTGGGAACTTCGCTTCCATCATGGCTCTCGAAACCTGGAACGGTTCTTCTGAGACGTTTCGTCCATCATAGTAAGAATGACCCATTAACGAACTAAGTAGAACTGATTGAGGCAAATCCACATTATGCATTGATACAACATTCTGATGGAAAAGAATCGACTGTTTCCCTTAGAGACCTTGCACCTGCAGGGGATATACCTACACTTAATATAACCCCCGGAGAGACGCCTACATCTCAAGACCCTTCCACCTTGGCTGAAGGTCAAGCTGCACCATATGACTCATCTACGGACTCAGTACAACCATCAGATACGGAGTCCATAACATCTGTAGAAAGTCAAGGTGCTCAGAACGAGCCAGAGGTGAACAATCATCCACTTGCTCCAAAACGAGCTCATCCTCGAACCGATTCAGAACCCCTGTTTTCAGAATCACAACCACCCGCACCCAGAAGGAGACGGATTTTTACTCACTCAGGACGGAGAGTGAAAATCGACCCCTGCGTATCGTCAGACTCAGAAACCCAGAGTCCTGATTCTACTCCCGATATCAGACTACCGAGGCGTTCCAACAGGACCATCAAAAAGCCCGGTCGATGGAACGACTTTATTCCCTTATGATTAAAATAGAAAGGGGGTGAATGTAAAGAATAATTACGAGTAACTTTCCTTACTCTGACTTATCTCCCCTTTGGAGAATTCTCCTGCTTCTACTAACCACTATAAATAGTAGCACTAATACTGTACCGACATTGTGTGCTGAATAAAGCTTTCCCAAGTTACGTCTGTTCTCGTTAGTCATTACAACCATATTTACTCTATGGAGAGAGGAAGTTGTGCATGGGTTTTATGGTATAGTCATGCGTAATCCCTCTTCATCAGCTTCTTCGGAGGAGAAATTTTTTGTTTTTTCCTTGATCCTAGCCTGAAAAAAAGCATCTGAGTCTTCACAGACCACTTGCCTTTGAGTGGAGGTGACCTAAATACACAACATTCTAGGCCAGTCGTATCTTAAGTTTTGCTGATAACGTTTTGTTATGTATTTTTAAGAGGAAGTTATTAATAGATATGCTTAAAATAATAGTTGGTTTATTAATAAATTGTCGACTAGTATGAAGTCGTAAACCTTTAATATTCTTTAAAAATAGCTTGTGTCAGAACGTACACATTTTTTTGGTACCAGAAAAAAATAGTTAAAAAGAAAGAGTCTACTTGGTGACTGTTTCCGGTTTTGAAATCGAAAATTGACAAGCAGTGTTTATCAAAAACAGTCCCTCATAATTTTATAGCGCTTAGATTTTGGCAGAATTTTTAATTTAACTAGGTGGTACTTTTATGCCCGCCAACAATCACAATCAAGGATTTGTTTCACGTGACTCAAATTAACCAATCAATCGCAACCATTTGAAATAAAAGAAAATCGTCAGCTTTGAATATTAAAAAAAAAATAATAAAAGCTGCTTATTTTTACTTCTACTCTGAATATTTGCCGATTTTACAAATTTTTTTTGGTTTATTTTTCATTTTATTTTTTATAGTTAGTTAAACAGGTTTTATCTCTTATTCTACATTCATGTTTCTCTTTACTTGCCTCCCCACGAATGCAAAGTTAGACACAAGATCGATTTTTAATGTGGGGGAAATCTATAGGTGCTGTTCTTAGTAGAGAGTGTTAAGACCAAAACCTATACTATTATTGATAACAACGAGAACGTCACACAAAGGAAAGTCAAAACCTCTTTTATGGAACAACAACAGACAGGTATTTCTTAAAGTTACCTACACCGTTCAGGGACAGATGGAATAAATTCGCCATGCAAGCTGATTGGTCAGTGTGTGACCAAATCGCCTAACGAAAGAGAAAATAAGCCATTATTTATGACTGCTACAAATCCATATCCCCCAAAAAGGACACTCTGGATTGGGACAAAAATAAAAATTGCCTCAATCTAGAAGGATTTATCCTTTACTGACAGGACAGAAAAAAATAAAGTATATTATCAGAAGAGGCACATGTTCGTCTTTAACCACTGTCCGTTTTTCACAACTTTTTACTGACCATTTTTCTTTTCTTTTTACGGTGTACACTTATCTATCAGGCTGCTAGAGAATTCCGGCGTTTTTGGAATTTTTTTTCAAATATTTTACATTTTAGGATGGGGGATCAGTTTCCAATGTTAATTCAACGTAGACTGATCCCCCTCTTTTTGACCATCTCAATTTTTTTAAAAATCTTTTTCGGTGTACGATTACCTTTCATGTCAATAGAGAATTCCGGGGGTTTTGGAAAGAAATTTTTTAAAATTGTGATTTTAAGACGGGAGGTCAGTTTTCAATGTAAATTCAACGTGGACTGATCCCCCTCTTTTTAACCATCTCAAATTTAAAAAATTATTCTTCTGCTTACAATTACCTATCATGTCACGAGAGAATTCCGGCGTTTTTGGAAAGAAATTTCAAAAAATTTACATTTTAAGACGGGGGATCAGTCTTGTTCGTCTTTTACCATAGTTCGTTTTTCGCAACTTTTTACGTCTTAAAATCTCATTTTTTGGAAATTTCTTTCCAAAAACTCCGGAATTCTCTCGCGACATGGTTGCGATTGAGTGATTAATTTGAGTCACGAGAAACAAATCCTTGATTGTGATGGAGGCAGTCAGTGGCGGGCATAAAAATGCTGCCGATTTCACTAGTTTGTAAACATTTCGTTAAGAGAGTTAACCAAATTTATTTTACCACTAACCCAAAGTTCGAATGGCAAGGTCGTAAGACCACACGTAATCGCCTAAAAAAGTAGAACACCCCCTCCCCCCAACAAAAAGTTTGATTATTTGTAAAAAAAAATAAATTCAATTATAGAAATCAGTTTGATTTTTTTATGTGTTACCCGCCCTCCCCCCAAAAAACATTCGACCTAAAATATAATAGTTAACTGTCTTTTGATAAACACCGCTTGTCAATTTCCGATTTCAAAACCGAAGGCAGTAACCAAGTAGACTTTTCCTCATCCCCCCCCCCTCTAAAAAAATGGAAAGGAAATGTCCGCCAGCGAATCAAACATGGAATTAAAGTCATCTTCGATACAATTTAAGGCCAATAATAATTAATTTTATCCAAAACGTAGGCGAAAACCAAACGAAATAGGTAAGATATTTCAACAGTCCCTATGCTTCAATTGAACATCATTAAAGTTGTTCACTAGGACCCACAGAAGAGCGTGAGAAAATACCCAAAAGGGCAGAGACGATGCTTCATTTAAACGTGTACCCTCTCTCCAAAGATCAGGCCTCTTATGTAAACTCAGAAAACACAAGAATTAATAAACATTGGCTAGGAATCAAAACGTTTCCACACGCATAATGTCTAAAAATATAAGTTTCCTTCCTCGGGTGAGGGTAGTGGTTGATGACGGACATTCGTGGCTTAAAAAACAAAAAAAAACAAACAACAAAAAAAAAAAAAATGAAGAAAATAAAGAAAAAGCGGTTTCAGGTTTGGGGAAGCATCTTTTTGGTTTATAGGAATTGAAAGTATTAGTTTGTAGCCTCAAAGAAATTTGGTACTTGTATGGAATGGACACCCAGAGGATTTCAGTTATTATGAAGTCAGGGGTGGCACTTTTACCCCCAGCCCAGGTCGCCCAACGCCGCCCAGGCCGTCCACCGCCGCCCAGCCCCCGGCGCCAGCATTTTGGCTCACGTGACTCAATCGTAGTCACTTATGAACAGAATAGTCTTCCGTATTAACAATTAGCATGTATCCCACCCCAATACATTTTTTTGTATATTAATTATTTACCTTACGAAATAGAATGAAGATTGATGGATTTTTGCCCACCGCGGTGGGCGGCGGTTGGCAAAAATCCATCAATCTTCATTCTATTTCGTAAGGTAAATAATTAATAAACAAAAATAATGTATTGGTGGGGGGGGGGGGATATATGCTAATAGTTAATACGGAAGACTATTCTGTTCATAAGTGACTACGATTGAGTCACGTGAGCCAAAATGCTGGCGCCGGGCGGCGGTGGACGGCCTGGGCGGCGTTGGGCGGCGTTGGGCGACCTGGGCTGGGGGTAAAAGTGCTGCCGTGGAGTCAGTTTCGAGTATTGACGGAGTATCCCGACTCAGCCCCGGAAATTAGATTACGGTTTGAAAGCCGCGAGAAAAAAATGTAGACAACACTAAACAGGATTAGGGTTAGGTTAGGGTAAAATAAATAAATAAATAAAGGAAAAGAAAATGAGAAAAAAAAGGTAGTTTTCAGATCATAAATAAGAATCTGCTGGTGGAAAGAAAATAATAAAAACTCTAAGAAAAATGCGGCCTCTATCCCCCCCCCCCCTGCCCCGCATCATAAAGTTAATGTTTGATAACAATTATAAGAAGAGAAATAAGAAGAGAAATCAACAGCAACTAACCTGAAGGATTGAATAATCAAATCTAGCTGTTTTAAGAAAGCCAAGAAGAAGAGTCGAGGGTCTCCTCTCCGGGATAATACTAATAATAATCCGACTACTGCCCTCTCGCTGATTAAGAAAATAAAAACTCCACCGCGTGTAAATTGTTTACTTCTTCCTCTCCTTCGTGTTTCCTCTTCGTTTTTTTTTTACTTACTATTTTCTTTTTTTTCGTCCAAGTAAAAAAAGTCAGTACAACGTTGTGGTTAGTGTAATTGTTAGCTTACGAACGCAGCAACACGCACAAAAGACAGATAAACGGTGTGAACAGGGCTAATTCATTATCGACCTCAACAGAGAGTATTTGGAGGGGGAGGGGTTAAAGTTACAATTACTTGATACTTTTTTGGTTACGGTTCAAAGAGTTGAATAATTGGAATACTTAAGTTCATTTTTTGTTTTAGCATCTAATTCTCTTTATTGGACGAAGACAAAAAAAAAAGCTAACGAAAATATTTTGTTAAAAATCAGAAACTTTTAGTCGCATGGAATTCCCCGAAATTTTCAGACCAATGACACGCCTCTTTTTTTTGTATGTTATTTTTTTTAAACTGTGACCCAGAAACCATAATTAATGGCAGACCAGATTGTCAACCTCTTTTTATAGTAGTGAGAACATGACAATAATTACGGTTCGGCTTCGGGACTTTCGAACTCTTGGTACTAAAGTGTGAAGGAGGCACACTAGGGGAGTGGTATAATTAGTTTAAGCTCAAGTGCACTCATTAGATGGAGAGCTGAGGTATCTTGGGTATTTTTTTTTTGTATTAAACTAGACCCTGTGTTACATGGTACCCTCGTGGAAATTTGTTAAATATAAAAGTCGAAAATATTTCCTCTACTTTTTGAGGAAAAATTAGGATTTTTTAAATTTACGTTTGTTCACCCCAAACAAGGCAAATTATCACTGAAGTGTAAGAGGCTACTGTGATAAGGACCAGGTTTAGGGAGGGGGCACCCTGAGTAGGGAATTGGGCAACAAGATGTTTGTTCACATTACATTTAAATTTCTGCATGTTGGTACGGTCGGAGAAGCAGAGAGCAGAGATGGAATTCCAAAGTAGCCCAAGGAAAAAAAGCTATTAGAATAGAACATCTTCTGGCATCTAAGGACCTCTACAGTGAAGGGGTGGGATTTTGATGCTAGTCGGGTGGGTTGAGGGTACAGTTCATCAGAGCACATTCCGTGGAAGTACTCGTAAACTAAGCACAGGGATTCAACACTGTTATAATGCGACAGGGGCTGGAGCCTAGCAGACAGTGCAGGACCTATTAGGTTAGAAATTCTTTTTTGCACCCCGTCCAAGAAGGAGTGATTTAATTGAAACTTTCAAAATAATTAATAGAATTTTGAACTATGGGGAACATTTAAAAAAAATAATATTTCTTCTTGCTATGGAAGATTATCGTCAAGGCAGATGTCAAATCTAAATCTATTAACCAATTGAATTAACACGGCTTGCACCCCTCTTCCTCACGTTGTGTTCATTGATCATGAAACAATAGTTGGCTTGAGTTGGTTGCCTAACAGAAACAAAGTCTCAAAAAGAAAAAAGTATCAACACGATTTCAACATAACAATCGATCAGTTTATAAATGGACACGTTGATATAGTTTGTATGTAATAAAACCTCTTTTTAGACACTATATTTGCCACTAAAACTTCTACTTAAGTTCTCTAACATTTTGTCAAAGAGTCAGTTTTTGGAATAGTGAATCTTGTTCAAGGTCTAAGTTCAGGGCGTCTCTCCAAGCGGTCCGGACTCTAGAAATCGAAGATTGTATACTGAGATGCAAAATCTCCTGCCTATGTGGAAATCGGTCCTAAACTGGGGTGTGGTCCGACTAGTATGGGGGTTAGTTATTTCTCTGGTCTTTTAAAGCTTTCCTTCCCATCCAATTTTTAATTAAGTTTTCTTGCAAACTTACTCATTTGTGGATTTTGGGGAGCTTGTGGCCGACGCCACAACCAGTCGGGGGATATATGTGCGACCTTTCTTTCTTTGTTTGCTCAGTCCTTCTTCGTCTCTGAGGTAGAGAAGAGGGGCTGATCTCGTGAAATCACGTTGTCCGAAGATTCCGGCCAATCAGGGACCAACAGGTCAGTTTGACCACGCGTGGTTTGAGTGTCTATAAAAGAAGGCACGCGCTTCCTTTCTTTCTCTTTTTTCTTTCCGTGTTCTGGGCGAACGCACACAGAGGAGATCGTCGACCCCCTCTACCAGCTCGACCGAGGAGGTGGGGGAGGCAAAAGGTAATCTCTTTTAATTCGAATGATGAACTATTCTGTCAAACACACACCATTACGATTGCCACACAGAAATACATCAAACACGCTCGCATATATCACTTTTACAAACATGAGCTTACGAACAGAACTGTTGCACTCCTGAAATTACGAACTCTACAACAAGTTTTAGTTAAATAAATTGTTTTGTTTAATATAAATGTTTTTCTCTTATTAATTTCATAAAATACCATTCTTATGTCGTGTGTTAGCTTTATTATTCCTTCGCTTTCTTTTTAATATAATTTCCAAAAAATAATAATGTTTTTCCTTCTTCCCTTTGTTTGTCATAATCTATTAATTATATCCACACGTGGTTCGGCCACTTCAACCAATCCACACGTGGTCGGGCCACGTCCAAAACAGTGGGATGACATGCTGCTACAAAGGCATCTCTCCCACAACCTTTGGTCGGGGGATTCATTCTCCCATAACCATTTGTGGTTAATCCTTTGTCTAAGAACTTTAACCCCGGCCATAAGCTCTTTGAACAAATCTTATTGGCCAATTTAATTTTTTTAATCCCTTCGGTGACGGGAAGAGGCATGCCCTTAGTGTCTGTGTGAAACAGTGATTGTGGTCGACGCAATCTGCACTTGAGGGTGTACTGGAGTGCATCTTGGGGGGGGGGCCTACGTAGAAACAAGTGGAGATCTAAGAGCTAGTACATATTATCAGCGCTGGGCGATCCTCTGGAAGTGGCGCCGGGCTGGCTGGGAAAGCCATGTGAGATTGTCAATTGCATTTACCGCTACACAATGAATTACATTTCCCATGTGTATACCAAGCCCCTTTTAATCGCGAATACTAGGAAGATATCATCAGGAAAAACATACGTGTGTCAGTACTATATGGGTGGGCGCGTGAGGCCGGAGGGAGATCGTCCCTTAGGCTGGCATCATTAATTATGGCGAGAGAGTGAGTAAGTCATATACCCCACCCTGGCCCCGAGAGAGAGGGAAGGAATAGAGAAATGGGCTGGAGAAAGAAAGGGTGTGATGATATGCCTTTCTGGGAACGAGAGGACCTTTGTTGTTGAAACGAGAGGACAGTTACAGGCAGTTAGAAATTGGAATTCGACCAAAACGGACGTGCGCCGACCAAGCGGGAGCGTGCGCGAACACCCCTTTCATTTGGGATGGCAGGGCCATAGGATCCCCCCTCCCACCGTTCAGTAGACAAGTTACAACTTAATTAACAACTTGGAAATCGTAAATAGAGTTTCATGCACAGAGAGACGAGATAGTTAGTAAACAAAGCCATTATCGAAAAGCAGACTTTAATTCGCCGTTTTAAAAACAGTTGTTATCTTATTAATAATTAATTGGATACAAAAGGAAACCACTGAGTTTGTTTAATTATCTCTGTTGTCTATTTGCTCTGCTTGTGTAACTTTGCCTTCACAGCGGACCAACGAAGATCATCATCATCCGACCGAGTGGAGTTTCGACTCATCTTTCTTTTTCTGCCGCTACGACATCACGAGCCAAAGAATGTGTTCACAGTCTAGACGGATTCCTGCGCCGAGGACCAGACGTGTGAGTACCGAGATAGAAACACGAGTGGACCACCTAAGTTACAAGTGGTTCAGTGACGCCGGATCAGAGTGAGGTATCTGTTTTACTCGGCACTGCGACCTATGTTTATATTTGATGCCGTCACCAAGAAGCGTGTGGGATTCCGTTACATCTGCAACTCTCACCATTACTTGTGCCGGTGTGCGCTGGGTCTCTTTAATTCCCCATTTCTCCATCTGATAGCCCAATAGGTGAGCATCTTGTCAATTTTACATTTCTAATTTTAAAAATCTTGTAAGGGAATGAGGAGTCTCTATTTTAACAGGTAATATTTCTTTTATCAGATGGTTCTCTAACCTAAAGCTGCTATCCAGCTTTCATGACAACCAGATATCAAATGTATATGTAACAGTTACCATTCTTCGTTTTCATTACTATGGCTACAAAGGATTTCTCTTTCAGCATCTCTAATTATCCCATGCTTCTAAATATTGTTCCTATTTGCTGGAGTCGGTGGTTTGTGTCTTTTTTAAAGATTGGCGATTCTATAGAATTTACTTGATGACATGCCCTTCATAAACTTCCAAAACAACCCTAAGTTCAGGTTGACGATCTACAATGACTAAACCAGGATCGAGATCATAAATCCGGTTTTGTCTCATAATTTACACGTAACGGTCAAAACCGTACATGCGGCTTCGTCTCATGTACATATCGTACAGCGGGGGAAAATGGCTTCATCTATACATATTTGAAAACCATAAATAAAGACAAAAATGCTTGTTTTTTTTAACTGGAGCTTAAAATAATAATTGTCAACACAAGTCTGCATAATATGAAATTAGAAACTTATTTACATACGCTGATTGCAATGCCAAGAAACATTAAACAACACTAACAAGTCTTTATTCAAAACATAGGTGTTGCGGAAAGGGGTAAGTTCTCATTCAAGAATAGAATGAACGACGGTTTGGTTGAATGATAGACGATTGTAAGGTTAAAAAGTATGACTTCGATGGATAACGGAAGTTGAGATCTAATACTTCAAAAATTAAACATATAAATTATCAATCTAATCGAGGCCTGTCTAAAAAGTATCCGACCTTTATTTTTTCCGTGTGAAATAGAGACGATAGGGTGGCGCCACTCTACACAGTGAAGAAGACACCTTCATGTGCATGTGTGAATTTTATCATCGCCTTCCTGCGCGTTAGTCGCTACCTGTCGGTCGCTGAGTGAGGTGCTACACAACGTGTTTGCCGGATTACTGATTCTCTTAAGATGACTGAACGTGTTGAGCAAAGGTACTGCATCAAATTTTCTCCAAAGCTTAGTGATTCTCAAAGCAAAACAATTCGTAAGATTCAGCAGATGTTTGGAGAAGATGCGATGGGTGTAACACAAATTAAGTAGTGGTTCAACCGATTCAAAAATGGCTGAGAGTGACCAGCGTTCTGGCAGGCCCCAAACTGCTCGGGGTGTGGCTGTTAAGAAGGTGCAAAATTTGGAAGATCGTCGTTCAACCGTGCGGGAGATCGGCCAAGAGTTCGGAGTGAGTAACGATTCCGCACATGCAATTTTGCGTGATGATTTGAACATGCACAGAGTGGCTGCGAAATTTGTGCCCAAGTTGTTGTCGCAGGAACAAAATAACCTCAGTTTTCAAGTTGCACAGGACCATCTGGCAACCGCCAACACTGATCCTGGGTTTCGAAACACCGTGATAACTAGAGATGAGTTATGGGTGTACGGCTACGAACCAGAAACAAAAAGACAGTCGTCACAATGGAAGCATCCCGAGTCTCTAAGGTCAAAAACAGGTGCGAAGCAAAATCAAGGTGATGCTGACTGTCTTCTTTGATATCCGTGGAATTTGGCATCACATATGCACCGGAAGGACAAACAGTGACAAAGGAGTACTATCAAGATGTTCTTTAGCGTCTCCGTGGTGTAGTCCGGCGCAAAAGACCAGACATGTGGACGGCGAAAAACTGGCAATTGTATCACGACAACGCCCCCGCACATTCATCCAACATTTCTTGGCCAAACATGGAATTCCAGTTATTCGCCAACCCTCCTACTCCCCAAACATTCTTGGCCTTTTGGCTAAGATCAAAGTGTAGTATCTGTTCCGATGGATACTGCACCCCATAGACTGGTATTGCCTTGGCCTTCGGGGCTTGATTTACGCCGGTCTATGGGTCTGTCCTGTGCAGTTCTAGGAGGCCCACCCTCCCAGGCTTCGCCTCCCTTCTTTGGGGAGGAGTAAGTTTATTGCTTACTGCCTGAGGCGCCCCTACCGGGAATGCCGACGGGGCTGCCCAGGCAATTTTTAAACCCCACTTTCCCGACCCGACCGTGGGTCACATCTTACTTGTAGGAG
Organism: Sepiola atlantica; assembly: GCA_963556195.1. Classification (NCBI taxonomy): domain Eukaryota; kingdom Metazoa; phylum Mollusca; class Cephalopoda; order Sepiida; family Sepiolidae; genus Sepiola; species Sepiola atlantica. Next base: position 92,291,076 of record OY744522.1, on the reverse strand, counting down.
TAAGATAAAAACTGACCTTGTGCCTAACTCCTGGAGAGGAGTAAATCAATACTCCGCAAACTCGGCTCCTTACGACTTCTGGTTGTTTTGAAAATTGAAGACGCCACTTAAATGTTCCCGTTTTGAGACTAGAGAAGAGATAATGCGGAACGCAACAGCGGCCATTCCAAAAGAAGACTTTCAGAGGTGTTTCCGGCAGTGGATGGATCGGTGGGCTAAGTGTGTGCAAGAACAAGGGGCCTATTTTGAAGGGGATTAGGGTCCCAACCCCGTCAGGTATTTGAAATATTTTTTCTGGCCTAAGGTCGGATACTTTTTAGACAGCCCTCGTATTTCCACCAACCGTAATCATTTGGTTTTAAAATGTTTTTTTTTCATTTTCTTATTCTTTGTCTTCGTTTTTAATCATTTCTTTATATTTTATGCATAAGTATGTTTTTATCGATTCTTATCGATGGAATGTAAACACAGTAAAAAAAGAACATATATGACATGGACGTATTATAATATGAACATTCATATGTAAAAGTAGGGTTAAACAAGTATGTGAGGAAAAAGAAAATATATAAAAGATAAATGAATATAAATGAATATTAAACGCATTTCATTTTTTCCAACCTGATGGGTGAACTTTTATGTACTGAGGAAGCCTCTTCATGAAAAATCGATGATATTTTGTATATCATGAAAAATGTATGTTCTTGAGAGATGGGCAGAAACAATTGTATGCAAATAAAAGAGCATTTTTATGAATATATGGAATGTTGTTCCCTGAATAACTAAGGTTCTATATGGTGGGATATATATATATATATATATATATATATATATATATATATTCATTTTACTTCAGTTGAAGTTCTCAGAGATCAAGGGGCCCCTACCTGGGACTAACACAACAGATATTCGAATATTCCATTAATGTTTCCTTTACCTGTTTAACGTTGAGTTACTAAAGAAGTTAAGAATACTAATTTCCTCTTCCCAATTGACTCGTGAACTATGTTATAGTATATCTTTCTTTTGGTCGTACCGGATTCCAGGACAAGAATTCTGGTGGAGTATCCAGCTAAGTGCTGTTACTTGAGGTAACATTACTTGGAAAATGCGCACCATTCTTTGTGTCGAGGAGATCTTATATGGGCTTCGAATACTATGTTATTTTGAATATTTGGTCAGGGTTTACTTGTAGGGAAGTATCCTCATATCAGGTTATCCTGACAACCCCTTGTACAAAGAGACCGAAGACATTCGAGTATGGTGTCTAGTAGGTAATCTAAACTCCCCTCTGTGTGTTTTTACAATATTGGCACAATAAATTATTTAAATTCACTTTCGAACTTTATTTTGCTATATCAAAATAAGTCATTTTTAGGTGGTGATTCGCAATAGAGGCCGCATCGTATTTTTGGCGATTTAAAAAAAACGTTTGAGAGCACAACTGTACATTGATACTTGACATTTGCGTTTAAACTTTAATTCTAGCCAGAAATTAGTTTCTAAACAACATTTTAAAGGCTTTACAAATTTCGAATTTCGCACTATCATGAAATAATCACTTTGCTCATTTGACATTTGAAAGTGATTTTGGAAACATTTAAACTGTCGATTAGAAAGTCATTTCTTGGTTGAGTTAAACTGTAAAGCGAAAGTCTCTCACGAGGCGACCAACATCACAGTTGCTCTGATTTGAAATAATCAACACACCCATCAAAATATTTGTTACTTTTCTGAAAAGATTCGAAACATTTAGCCCACAACAAATCGCGCATTTAGTCGAAGTAATTGTAATAATACTGGTGTCAGTGGCAATGGCGGCAGTGGATAATTGGACTTTAAATAAATGTCACGAACATTCCTGACGAATGTCTATTTTAGAACGAGCTACTTGTGGACGTCACGTATCATTTCCGCTCTTATAGACGTGAATGAAAAACGAAATCCTCACAGTTTGTTTTTTAAGTACAACCTTCTGACTAAAACAGGTATCAACACGCTTACCCAGTTTGATTAGTTAGGGATCATCGACTCTTGTTTAGTTTGACTATAGAAATAATGTTTCTTTGATACATCCGGGATATCTTCGAAAATTCACGTTTTCTCTTAGTTTAGGAGCACCAATGATACATAATACTTGAAAAAAAACAACTTTAATTCTAACCAGAAATTATAGGAACGAATTTTGGTATAAGCTACAACACCCTTCCTATAATTACTATGGGTAGAAAAGAAATAAGAACAAAAGCATTTGTAAAAATATATGTGTATTTGTAACTATTTGAACGTTAGTTTTGAATACATCAAGCGTAAATTGTCCTTTTTGTTGTGAAAGGAAACATTAGTTGTTCAGTGAGCAACTGTGTGTACGAAAATGTATTCTAACTGTTTTTGTGTGCACCACATAGTTGGCGTGATATTATTTTTTTCAGGCGCGCCTGTTGGCGTGCCTAACGTGAAGGCAGAAAGTCGGAGACGGAAGTTGATATCTGTTCTTCCATCGGCAAAAAGCTGTCAATACTTCCCTAGAGGGTCACTACGCCAAACCGCCTGATTGGCCCACACTTGGCCAGTTTCAGCTCAACAACTATAAGCACAGAAAATATTTCGTTATTGATGCAAAATTATTTTCGGATTGTATTTATTTACTTCTCTCCAGGAGTTAGGCACAAGGCCAGTTTTATCTTACTCCCACAAGTAAGATGTGACCCAAGGTCGGGAAAGTGGGGGTTGAAAAGCTAGCGCCCGAGAGGTGAGCACTCTGGCCATTAAACATTGCCTGGGCAGCCCCGTCGGCATTCCCCGGTAGGGGCGCCTCAGACAGTAAGCAATAAACTTACTCCTCTCCAAAGAGGAGAGGCGAAGCCTGGGAGGATGGACCTCCTAGAACTTTGATCTTAGCCAAAAGGCCAATTCGACATCCGAAAGTAATTTTGCAGCAGTAACGTACTATCAAATTCCAGGGGCGCCAAAATTAGCGTCACAAGGTTCTGGAGCCCCGGAATTTAAATTGTTAACATTTCTTTTAAACTGCAATGGTTTGTTATTTTGACGTCCAATTGATTTCACGTGCGTGTTCTCGGCTTTGGAAATTTTATTTTCAATTCGCAATTAAGCAGTGTGGGTTGAGGGGGGGGGGGGAGGTCAACATTTCCTGCTATGAGTCAGCGAGGCGCTTCCATACCCCATCAGAGCTTGTCTGTCTCTATCTCTTATTTTTGGCATCATCACCATCGTTGTCATCTGTGTGACACTTGGCCTGCCCTGTTGCCTCAGGGTTGGGGACGGCGATGAAGTTAGCAGTCCACCGACCACAAGGAGGAGGGGGAATAACTTGCAATGAGAATGTACTGAGAAACCATAAGGTCAATACCCTTTCCCTTTTATTCGAGCTCCAACTTTTACCGCCATTTCAAACTAGTACCGGTTAGAACAACTTCCTATAAGGTTGTGTTTTGACTTATCTCCGTCGACCACTGGCCGACGTTAAACGTTTTGTAAGAGAACTCCTACTTCTGAGAAGGCACAACGACTCTTTTATGTTAAAGTTAACGGTCTCAGAGAGACACACTTTTGTAGAAGCCAGAGGCTTATATGTTTGAATTCTTCTTTTCAGCTCTTCTAAGTAAGACATCTTTTTTATGTATTAAGTGGAAAAGCGAGACCACGTTTTTATCGCCACTTTTGTTATTGCCTGAGGCGATCAACATTGTTTTAGAACGGATCTTTCGGTTCTTTCTGGTATTTTTCGGGTGTCGTTTGAGACTAATATTTGTTGGAATAACTTGTTTTTTCCTATTATCGTCTGAAACCGAAAGCTCCTCCCTCTTTTTTAAGAATAGTCTCTTGAGTAGAGACTCCATTGTTTTTTTGTGTATATTTTCAGCTCAAGCTAATTCTGATTTTATTGGGCTATTTTTTATTGTAATTTCTTGTAATTTCCATTGTTATCCTGGGTTAACGTGTTTAACCCTGCATTGAGAAACAAAAGCAAAAACTAGCTATTTTTTGTGTGTTATTAATAAACTGTATTGAATTGCATTTCTGAGTATTTTTTCTTTATTTGCTCTTTTTTTATATCCTTATTGATTCCCACCTTTTTTCATTCATGGTAACAACAGACACATTTTGATCATGACCCCAAACTTTTCCGTCGCGGCTGCTTTTTGGAATTCTCTTCTTTTCTCCAGCTTCTTTGTTCATTTGTTTTTGTCACCTCAAGATGATTCACGAAGAATCGAAAACATTAATGATACATATGGAACATACATTTTTTTATTTTGACAATAAAAAGATCATTAGAAAAATTGAAAAACTAAAAAAAGGTATAATCAAGTAGAATAATTCTGTTATGTTTAACAATGTTTTCTTAAATGAAAGAATGCTAACTAAGTACACACACACTATATATATATTTATATATATATACATGAATAAATGCGAAAGATTTTTCCACTTATCCTTACTATATTAACATCAAAAGAGCTTATGCTTATTTAATTCTATCATACAACATAACAATTTTGCAATACCTCTAGGTATTCTTAATTTGCATATTTATACAATTTCTAATAAATTCATATTCTGTAATATACATTTTTAATTAGCATTTTAATATTTTCTTATATTATACGCAATAATTTCGTCGATAGTAAAACCTCTGATGTTGCTTAAATGCTGAGAACAGATACTACACTTTGAATTTTTTATTTGCAGAAAATATTAAAAAATGACATTAAAAAAATTAGGCACAAGGCCATCAAAAGTGTGGGGAAAATAGGTGTCGTTGATCATTTATGGTTTAAAGTGATACAAAATGTCTATCTTACTCTTAACTAAAATTATCTCAGTCACCACAATACCACATTTACAGGCCGCCCTACTTCAGATATCCCTAAATTAGTTTGAATCTTAGTCAAAAGGCAAAGGAACCATAAAAAATAATGTTTTTATGACTAGACATTTTTAAATCAATGAAAGAAAAAAACCTGTTCTATCTATTATTGTATTATATTTTAATGAGAGTGGGTAGTGTAGTATCAGGTCTGTTGTGAGAAGATCGTCTTCCCAAGAATTACCTCCTCCGTTTTAAGGTGGTGAGGGTCATAATCTCAGGTATTACATCCTCCATTTGTGTGTGGGGGGGAGTAATATAGTATCTATTCTGTTGTTATGAGACTATCTTCATACGGACTACTTTTTTTTTTGGGGGGGGGGGGGTAAGTACAGTCTCTGTTCTGTTGGCATAATACCATACTCTTTTTTATGTAGGGATCCTCCCAGGTATTACCTCCTCTATTTATTGGGGTGGGGTGAGGCAATTCTTCCAGACTTTACCTCCTTGGTGGGGGAAGTATAGTATATTTTCATTCGTCATGATACATTCCTTCCATATAGTATATATTCATTCCTCATTATACCCTCTTCCTAGGATTACCTTTTTTAGGGGGGTTAGTGTACTATCTATTCAGATGTATATATATGTGTTTATATATGTATACACACACATATATATATATATATATATATATATATATATATATATATATATATATATAGTCTCGGAAGTTTCTCAACCATTAAAACTATATTAAAAAAAAACAAAACAAAAAAAAAACTTATAGTCCCAAGTCTTCCAGTGGAAAATCACTCATGTAAGTCAATTTATTTTTTACAGTTATTATATTAGTTTATTTCTAACACTATTTTAAGGGATCATCAGTTGTTTAGCATGAAAAACTGTTTCGGGAATTTATATATATATATTAGGCCCTCATCGGTCGTGTCCGACCATGAATGACACTTACAGATATAGCCGGCTAGTTTCAGTATTCACAAAGTCTTGTCAGTGAAGGGGCATACTTACTTAACCTAGGAATTTCTTGGTGTGGCCGAAAAGACCTATGCGGATCTTGCAGTCTCTGCCAGAGTTGCCACAGAGGAAGTAGGAGTGTAGATGAGGAAGCTCACTTGCTTTTGTCCCTTTCTTCCTCCTTGCACGTTTTTCAGCGGCTTTCGTTTTCCATTTTGCTTTCCCGATGTCAAGCTGTCGTTTTAGGTTTTTTTCCCATTCATCCCTGTCAGAGGCAAACCTTTGCTAAGATGACGGATCGATGTCAAGGGCTTCATGTCTCTCTTGCAGACATCCTTCATGTCTCTCTTGCAGACATCCTTCATGTCTCTCTTGCAGACATTCTTCATGTCTCTCTTGCAGACATCCTTCATGTCTCTCTTGCAGACATTCTTCATGTCTCTCTTGCAGACATCTTTCATGTCTCTCTTGCAGACATTCTTCATGTCTCTCTTGCAGACATCCTTCATGTCTCTCTTGCAGACATCCTTCATGTCTCTCTTGCAGACATCCTACATGTCTCTCTTGCAGACATCCTTCATGTCTCTCTTGCAGACATTCTTCATGTCTCTCTTGCAGACATCCTTCATGTCTCTCTTGCAGACATTCTTCATGTCTCTCTTGCAGACATCCTTCATGTCTCTCTTGCAGACATTCTTCATGTCTCTCTTGCAGACATTTTTGTATCTTAGAAAAGGGCGACCACGGCCTCTCTCTCTCTCCTTTTAACTCTTCATAAAGGAGATCTTTGGGAATTCTGCCATCAGCTATCCTGTGAAAGTGACCAAACCATCTCAGTCGGCGTTGCTTCAGCATAGTGTACATGGATTTCAGACCAGCTATTTCAAGCACCTCAACATTTATCTTTTTGTATTCTCATCTGATACCAAGGATAAAGTGCAGACTTCTCAGATGGAATATCTGCAACCTTTCTTCTTGTTTAGCATAGGGTGTCCACGTCTCACTGCGATACAACAGAATACTTATAATGCAAGCACTAAATACCTACATTTTTGTGCTGACTTTAAGTAAAGAGTTTTCCCAAACTCGACCATTTAGCTTAGACAAGGTGCCGGTTTTTTTTACCTATCCTTTTCTTGATTCCTGTATCCAACGAGATAGATTCAGAGATGTTTATGGGACATCGTCAACAAAACTTAGCTAATAGTCGTCAATTTTAATAGAGGGCTTGTCAGTTGAGCCCTGGGATAGTATTTTTGTCTTTGGGAGGCTAATGATAAAGTCGAAATCTTTACGGACAACAGAAAGGCGGTTCATAAGAAATTGAAGCTCCTCCTCAGTGGGAGTAACAATGCCTGCATCATCAGCATAAAGCATGTCTCTTATCATGGCTTGTCTTACCTCAGTTTTTGCTTTGAGTCTGGCAAGATTAAAGAGGCACTCATCAGATCTTGTCCTAAGAAGGATGCCTTCATTTGCATCACCAAAAGCATGCTTCAGAAGCACTGGGATCCCAAAAAGGGTTGGGGCAAGAACACAGCCTTGTTTCACTCCATTGCAAATATCAAATGGTTCAGACAGGTTCCCATCAAATTGTACAGCCCCTTTCATATTCAGGTGGAATAATCTTACAGAAATTAAAATCTTTAGAAAGTACCAAGTACAGCCCTTCGTGACTGACGGTATCAAATGCTTTTGTGAGATCCACAAAAGCAATCTGCAACGGCATATTTTGTTCTCTGCATTTCTCTTGAAGTTGTCTCAATGAAAAGATCATGTCTACTGTTGATATCCCTGCTCTGAAACCACATTGAGACTCAGGATAGACTCGTTCAGCAAGCGCTTGTAACTTTACAAGTGGTACCCTTGCATAAATCTTACCTACAATACTTAGGAGAGATATGCCCCTGTAATTGTTGCAGTCACTCCGATCACCTTTGTTCTTATAGAGAGTAAAAGTTTGGTGTCTTTCATGTACTTCACTTTCTGCCCAGCAACAACAAAGAATATCATATATGGGTTTCCACTTACACTGTTTGATGAGATCAAGGAGAATCTCGTCATTACCTGGAGCTTTGGCAGGAGAAATCTGGTCTATAGCTTTGTTTAGCTGAGAGATTCGTGATGTGTAATATATATATATATATATATATATATATATATATATATATATATATATATATATATATATATATATATATATATATATACAAATAAAGAGAAGCTAAATTGAAATTACCAGAGAAATAAAATGTATTTTATAAATATTAAACCAAAGCGAGCCAAATCTATCTTATCATGTGCATTTTCTATTTTCCTTTGAACCTAAACAAGTAATAAAGGAAGACATGTTATATCCTGTTTGACCGACGCCGTCTAACCCACCCCTATCCTTGCACTCAAGAGAAGCTAATCTTATGTCCTATTAACGACATCCTGTCCTCGTCCTGAACCTAGCCGAGGGGAAGTCAGACGATATATCTGGTCGACTGTGACCTCTTAAAACATTTACGAACGTCTTGACCTCACATCAAAGGGAAAAGTATCGTCGTCTTTTAACCTTTATTTCCGGTTAGCAACAGCCTCTCCTCTATCCTAAACTCTTAGCTGAAGGGAAGTCAAACGTCGTTTCCTGTCGGCTAAAAATCTTGTGTCGCCTCTTAACATTCACGAATGCCTTGACCTCAAATCAGTGTAAAGTATCGTCGCCTGATAACCGAAAGAAACTCTAAACACCCCCACATACTCATCCACGCGTCTCAGCAGAGAATAGATATAAAAAGGGAGTTGGCGAATCGACAAGTCAGTTCCTGTCAGTCGAAGAGTGAGCTGTCACCGGTCGAGGAAACGAGTCACTACCAGTATATGCGACGTGAGCTATGAAAAAGAAGAAAAAGACAAAGAAGACGAAGAAAAGAACAAAGCAGAGAAAGAGCCTGACTCCATAACCGGGCGGGTTACTCCGAGATTTTCTTCTACGCCGAGAGTTAATTTGACGAAAACAAAAGCTTTCTGAGATTGCATCACCAAATCTGTCATTGAATATAAATATATTGTATCACCGTAGAGATGACAGAATACGTACCCTATGTAAGGATTACATAGTGCCCATTGAGACTTCCATGATTTCACCTGTATATATATGATTTCTGAACACATATCTTGATATCTGCTGATGGATTTTCCATCCAAAGATCAGTGTGGATCTCTGATGAGTATGACTTGTGACATTCATGGATACTTGAACATTTCAACTCCCGTAGGGAGTCTTGTAACAACCTTCCACATTCTTTGAGTGAGTAATCCTTTTCTTCCATAATTTGTTTGGGACACTATTTTTGTTCATAGATTTTTCTCGCCATTAGTTAACGTTAAACATTATCCCTCTTTGTTTTTCTTGTTGTTTGTTCTATATGCTTTTATCTCTTCTCTTACTATTCTATAAATAAATATTGTTTGAATCTTAACTTGGTGCTTGAGTCGTCTTTTACATTCTCGTTATTCTTCCTTATTTTCTACGTGATGTTTTAAACTGGAGAACCCCCTCCCCTGTATTATGTTGATAATATTGTGCCCTAGGGACCTACTAGCTACTTCCGGACACTTTTACCTTTTTTAACATTTATCATTGTCACGAGCATCGACTATCTTTACTCGAAGATAAGCTGCTCGTTGACTTTCGGCAGCCAAAGAACTTTCTAACGCTTCATCTCTTCAATTTGACACTGTCCTAACAACATATACCTAACGGTTGAGGTAACTTTAATGAATAAACCCTTTCGTTGTTGTTATAAAAAAGGTTTTGTATTTCGTTTAGTGCGATTGTTTTCGTTAAATACAAGTACTATTATAGGAGTTGGTCACTCTCTGTTAAGAATACCACCTATATATCATCGTCTGATTCAATGTAAAGCTAAAAAGAAGAAAAAACCGTGTGTCTATAGTGTCTATGTATAATTTGTGCGTGTATATTATGTGCATGTACTGTGTGTATGTACATACTGTCGGCCTAATAGATAACGGTTAGAAATATAGAATAGGCTAACTGTGTTCAATTCTGGTCGGGTAATCTTACGTTCACTTATAAAAACCGTTGGGAAATGTTTGAACATCGAAATACCTTTCTTCAGTTCAATCGGTAAAATAGCGTTTTATGTTCAAGAGGAATAAATTCGAGTTTAATCATTATTAATTGCTGAGTTGTACCGTGGCCGTCGTAATAGCAGGCCTGTTCATTGGTAAATGACGTCATGCTCTAAAGTAACAAATGACCAGTCAGACTATGGGCATTTTGATCCCTCCCTTCACTTAAAAATTCACCAAACCTCAGGAAATCAACCAATTTTAATAAAATTTTCAGTGTTTATTAATCAAAGATCACTGAATATAATTAACCATTATTTTATTAGAAATATTAGTGCAAATGTATTATTTCGTGTAATTTGCGTAGGCTAGACAGCAAACATTAAATTAATACTTAATAATAAAATAATGTTATCATAAATTAAATTTTCTTTAAAAACCTGAACATTTTTCTTTGAGAAATAATTTGTCTGATTTAATATTCATTCTTTAAATAAGTTCATTCTTTCCGGATTATTTTTAATGTTTGAGTTGATTTTATGACAACCTGATCTATATCGAATGAAAATACTAGTATCAGTAATACTTTATGGAAATATCTCTTGGTTTATAAACACAAGAAGACAAATCCCCTTTTTAGTGAGTTTTATTCTTTATATGAACATTTCATTATAATTACTTTTAGCTGAATAATATGAGTTGCTCTCACCCCCCCCCAAAAAATAAATGATGATTCTTAATTTTTTTTAAACAAAAAACACCTTTACTAAAGTTATATCACAAGGTACTAAAAACTAAAACAACGTATGAATGTAATTTTTATGAAAATAAAGCATCGCAGATGTTAACAATAAAACAATCTTTTAAAATATAATTCTCATATATTAAGAAAAAAGCCCCTGTATTTCATATTAATAACGGCCAATAAATTAAAATATTTTAATAAATTTATTTAGTTAATAAAATATAGTTTCTGAAAGAAAAACAATAAAGTTTATTTTCAATAAAGTAACATTTTAGCTAAGAAACTGTAATAAAATATAGTTTCTGACATTGACAGTTATTTTTTCTAATTTAAAATGTTATAAAACGAACATAATAAAACTATATTTTATTACAATGTTATAATAAATGTTTATTTTTTAACTTAAAAATAAATCAAACATGAAAGATTACGAATTCATTAAATTAACACAAAATCACTAATTCAAAATAATTAATAGAACATTTATTGAAATAAATTAAAATGTGTTTTTTTTTGCAAAACGAAGTTTTTATATAATATAGTAAAAGTTTGTAATAAATTAAAACAATCATGTTTTCTTGGTGGGGGATTTGGACGAAACCTATTAATTAGTCTAAAAGTGTATATTTTATCTCGAAATAAAATTCTATTTTTTTTTTAAACTTGAAGTTCGAACTTCAAACACGGCCGTCGTAATATAATGCAATGCATTATCTTTGAACGCCATGATGGATTAAAAAAGGAAATACGTTTGAAAAAATGAACAAGGTAACAATAATTTCCAAGTGAATGAATAATCATCTATGTTGTATATGAACTGATTATAGACGAACGCACGCACATTAATTCACGGCTAACTTCCGGTCCTTATTGATCGTGGGTCTAAGAACCACGACCAATGACACCACCACAAAATTTCGAGTCAGTTACAAGGTTGTGCCCTTAGTTTCCACATAGTTTCCACATAGGGGGAAAACGACTGAAATAAGTCGGAAACCATCTTCAATTTTTTTAGTAAACATACTAGAAACAAACAACTTTAATAACATAATTAATAGCAAAAGTAAAAAATAAAATAAAAATGGCTTATCAACTACCATGTTGGTCGGTCTGGTTGTCTGGCAAGGGACATCATTTTTGATTAACAATAATTGAAGACGTCATCACCTTAAAATAATATTTTTCTTGTTTGTTTTGTTTTTAAATCAAGTTTTAGTCATCATAATTTTATTCGATTGAGGAATAATTCATGATCGTTTCTTAACCTTACCCATTAAGTGAAGGTGAGTCAGTTTTTTTTAACTTATAGAAAATTAGACGAAGTCCATTTCTAATACATAAAACAATTTTATTGAGTCCGCCTCGTTAGTACGTGAACAAAAAAGAAAGGGGGTAATATGTCCATAAGTATTGACGAAGGCAAAAGCTATGAATTTCTCGTGATGATAATTCCCCAGTGGGTAAAAAAGAATTGTTCATAATATTGAATGTTTGTACACCGGCTATGATGCCAGGACGTGTTCATGTGTGTATGTAAGTATGCGTGTCTGTATGAACAGGTACCCCACACGCTCCTTCCTTGCGACGGCATCAAATGTAATCAGAACCGTCCTCGGCGCAGGAATCCTTCCTGACTGTGAACACCCTACTTTGGCTCGTGATGTCGTAGTGGCAGAAAGGTCGGGATGATTGATGATTGCTTCGCTGGTCCGCTGTGAAGGCAATGTTACACAAGCAGAACAAATCAACAACAGAAATAAGTCAACAACTCGGTTAGGTCTTTTCATAAGCAATAATTATTTAACAAGATGAACAATTGGTTTTAAACTTTAACTCAAAGTCTGTTTTTCGATAATTGCTTTGTTTACTAAACTAGTCCGTTTCTCTGTGTGCGTGTGTGAAACTCCCTTTACGATTTCCAAGTTGTTAATTAAGTTGTAACTTGTCTACTGAAAACGGTGTGTGGGGGGAGGGGGTACCACGGGCAACATCATCCAAACGAGGGGCCTTTCGCACGATCCCCCGCCTGGCTGGCCCGTGCCTCAGCTCCGGCTAACACTACTGTCCAGCCCGAATTCCAATTTCTAACTGACGATCTCTGTCTTCTCGCCTTCACAACATAACGAAAAACGTACAACTCATACTCTTTCTTTCTTCAGCCTATTTCTCCATTTCTTCTCTCTCTCTCTCTGGGACAGAGTGGGGCATACTGACTTGCTCTCCCTCTCTCTCTCTCCTCTCTCTATCTCATTGGGTGGTACGACAATCGAAATTCATCGCTTAGGTTTCTTTTTAGATCTTATCTACACTAAAGACAACCATTATCCTCTCTTTCTCTATTGGACCCCACCTCTCACCATGACAAAGCCCCTATTGGTCTTCCTCCCTTGTCGATGTCCACACCATCAGTCATTAAGACCCCAGCGACATTCCGATCTCGCGTATGGTAAACAACTGGCCCTGTGCGTGGTTAATTGCTTCTGACACGTAACACGCTTTTTCCCAGATTTTCGGCGCCGTTTCTCGGCTAATGTTTGGACAGTCGAAATATGTACTAGTTCCTAGATCTCCACTTGTTTCTACATAGGGCCTGATCTCTCTGATGCATATTGGTGCGCCCTAAAAGGCAGATTGCGTCGGCTGAATTCACTGTTTCACATCTGTACAGCGGTGTGAAAGTCAGTTCACATGTAAGCAGTTGTGTGTGTTATATTAAGTCCACGTGTATGAGGCAGTAGCCATTTTGGCTTCTCGGTACTTCGTGTCGAAGTGGCCAGAGCTAGATAACCAGGTGTAGTAGTTGTCTACATGTCGAGAGAGGCAAGAAAAAGAGAGAGTGAATGGATATTAATTCCACGTGTATGCGGCAGTAGCCATGTCTTCTTGTCAAAGTCGAACCCAGGGCCAAAGCCACGGGGAAACGTCTGTTGCGTCCCCAGAAAGGGGGACGTGTGTTTGGTAGTGCCGAAGAAGGAAAGAGAAAGAAAAGGCTTCTCGTGCTGCATAATAAAAAGAGTAGGGCGGATGGCGCTCAAGTGTTTATATAGTTATGCTAGCAATCCGAGATTCGCCTAAGAGAAGGCCACTGATTGGTCAAGCCAAGGAGGAAGTAGTTTGCTTGAACCAATCAACAGGCAGCTAAAAAGTCATTGATATTTAAACAACATGGCGGCTTGTAGGAAACTGCTACAAACTTACTTGCTAATCGGATAACGTTTTAAGAGAAAATAATCAATTAAATGTTAAGAGAGATAACTTTTGTGTGTGTGCATGGGTGGAGACCTTTTCCGTTTAATACCCGCCCCTAATTGATATTTTGTTACTACGTTGCTGTAGCCTTAACCTTAGCTAACACTAACCATAGCCCCTTCCCCGATAAGCAAATAATGCCTGGGAGGATTGTTTCATGACGAACGAATGAACGAACAGATGCTACGAGGAAAATACCATGCGACGGCATTAAACGGAAAAGACATGAAAAAGTTAACATGTAATAAAAAATAAAATGACAAAAGTTAATTTCTACGAAATGACAAAGGACGATTTCTAAGAAATGTCCGATTCAAAAGTTGATGATCCAGAAATTGTGGTTTACATGTAAACAGCCTGAAAAATTTGATGGTAAAAAAAAAAAATACAACAAAAATTTATGACATGCATGCTCTTAACCCTACCACTAACTTTAAGTCCGAGTGACAATACACTCCCTGCCAACACACACATCCACAATTTATTTCCAAGAAAAAAATGGTTACATGTCCTTAATGGTATCTGGTCGGGAAGTGGGTGATCACTTTACGTTAAATTTAAATGCGGAACTGATCCCCCACACTAAATTAATAATAGTTTTTTGTTATATTAATTTTTACTGTCAAGTTTTTCAGGCTGCTTAACTGTAATCGCTAGAAAAATAGAATCTCATATTTCTTTTGGGGGCGAACTAGCATATGCTGTAAGGGTGCAATAATATTGGATATCCATTGTGAAACAAAATGTATATTTATGGTCTGTTGGGATGACAGAACTGTATAAATAAAATGGGATCTTTTTAAGAAGCTTCCTGCCAAAAAATAAAGCCCCGCTATTCAAGGGAGACAACTTTTCAGCCACTTTTGCTTAAAAAATTAACAAAATAAGAATGTATAACTTATTAGATACGATTTTAGTATTAATGGATTTTATTTTTTTTGTAATTAAATTTTTCATAAATTAACAAAATAAGAATGTTTTATTATTAAGGGATGTTATATATTTTTTTGTAATTAAAGTTTTCGAAAAGGGATGTTATATTTTTTTGTAATTAAAGTTAAAAAAAACAAAAAAAACAAAAACAAAGGAAATACAAAAAAATCCATGCTTTTTTTTTATTGAAGGGGGATAAAATTGTGTTAAATCAGTTAGAATTTGCGCGAATAGGTCAGTTCCCCGGTATCGTTGCCTCCACACGAACTCGCAGAGGTAGCTGT
The DNA here is from genome assembly GCA_963556195.1 of Sepiola atlantica. NCBI lineage: Eukaryota > Metazoa > Mollusca > Cephalopoda > Sepiida > Sepiolidae > Sepiola > Sepiola atlantica. The sequence continues at coordinate 92,275,973 of OY744522.1, read as the reverse complement.
CAACAAACGTGCGATGGGTGCCACGGTGCTCTCAAACACGTGTGAAAAGGGTTAACGCGTAAAGAATTTAGCAAGCCGAAAAGTTGTCTCCCTTCGCAGCGGAGTTATTCTTAGCGGCCGACTAACTTTAGCACTAGTGGCGGGGAGCTTCTTAAAAAGATCCATAAAATGTATATTCACTTGTATGAGAAAATTGTTTAAACATATGAAAGTGTCATACAGTGTTTTGTGTATCACAATTTTAATTAAACAATATGCTTTATTAAATCATGGTACTGCTAAGTCGCTACAAGAAATATTTTTTGAGTTTTATTGATTTCTTTCTTGTACGATTTAAAGGTTATAATAATAAGCTCAAACAATGGTCGCAAAAATACAATACTTATAATTCTTTAAGAAAATTATTTAATGGATTTCATAAGAAAATATTGTTATTATTAGCATGGAGGCAAGTGAAGAAGAAACAAAGAAGACACTAAGTTTAAAGTTTACGTACGAAGAGACGCTGTTGATAACATGTTATGTAAGAAAGAAAGAAAAAATAAAAGGAAAGAAAAAGAAAAGGAAAACTGACCCAACCTTTGGAAAAAGGAACAGTAAGTTAAATTTATATATATATATATATATATATATATATATATATATATATATATATATATATATATATATATGAAATGAAGTAATAAAATAAGGTGTTGTAGCAGTTACCTCCTCCTTTCAAAACATAACTACACCGGTTTGCCGGTAGGTGGCGCTTTTTCCCCGACAGGTGGCGCCGTAAAGCGACACCAGAGTTATCTGCCCTTCGGACTATAAGAGCCGGTGCAAAACGGAAATTCTCTCTCTTCTTACCCAGCCTCGACAGAAGTATGCTGGCACCTGCGCTCCGTCTTTCACTCTTCTCTGGTCGACAGAACGACGCTAATACACTAGCGTTTCGTCTCACGCTTTTCTTCTCAATCGGAATAACAACTACCAACACACGTGGGCAAACAACGGTAAGAGTTCTCAACTCGTTTTCTTTGTGTACGGCTTTCCAAGACTTTCCTCACGCCGGATTCATTTCTTCTTATACCTTTTCAAGAACTGTTTTTCCATCGACACACATGCATACATCACACACTTCATCATTCCACGTACACACACGTTCAATAAACTTTATTTGAACTACTTCATTTTTGTTTATTAATTATTACTCTGTCTTTGCATGCAACAATTGCTTGATTTACTGAACACGTTTATAATCGGGGGAACACGACCCTCGATCCTAACAATTGGTGACCCGACGTACAAGCTTTGTTGTATCTGACGGAGTAATTAATTTCGTACTAGAACAAAAAAAAAAAAATCATTTCTCGTTTTTTCTTTCATGGTGAAACGAATTACGCACCCATCTTTTTCCTTTTTTTTTCTACCCACGTGGTAGAAATATACAAACAAAAAAAAAGAAGCAGCTATTATTATTTTTTTTCCTGGCAACGCGGAAATACCCAAACAAAACAAAACAAAAACATTCCTCGGCTTTTCTCCGAGTATAAAACAAATTACAATTTCATTTTTTTTTCTTCTTCTCTTTCTCCACCCCAAAAAAAATATATACAAAGAAAAAGACAAACTTTTGCCAATCCTTTTTTTTTCTTTTTCGACGAACAAAAGGACCTTACAAGACGCCACTTCCTTTGTTTTGAACACGTGGAGATAAAAAGAAAACAAAAGAAAACAAACGCTCACACGCTGCCCATCTTTTTCATAACCACGTGTTGACAAAAAAACAAACAAACAAAAAAAAAAATTCAAAAAAATGCCGCCACTCTTTGCCATGACCACGTGTTGATAAAAAATTAAAAAAAAAAAAACGCCATTTTTATCTCTCGGACCACGCGGAAATGAAAATTCAAAAAAAAAAAAAAAAAAATACGAATTTTTTTTTTTTTTCTTTCTTTTCAACAACAAAGGAAAGAGAAGCCACCATTCTTTCTCTACGTGGAAACTAACATTCAAACAAACTAAAACGAAAACAAAAAACGTCATTCCGTGTGTGAAACAAATTACAGCTCCATTTTTTTTCTTCTTTTTCCTTTCTACCCATGTGGTGGAAATGTATATATAAAGGAAAAGAAAACTACAAAACAGACAAACACGAACAACATCACCCTTCAAGGGCTACCAACCCTCTTCAACAACTGGACGTTCATTGATAAACAGGAGGACACATCAACTTGAACAACCAACTCTTCCCGGACATTCATCAAACATTTCCGGACATCACTGACGACACTATGGAAGAAATCACACCAGTTTAAAATGAGTACAACTGCACAAGCACGACTAAATACTCAACAACTGGACGTTCGTTGATCAACTGGGGACACATCAACTCGAACGACGCGCACCAGTACAGAGCCACTTGTACCTGGACCTGCTAACTCACTTGCAGACATTTGTGCATCTGATTTTGACCATAGTGTACCACCAATCTCAACAACTAGATGTTTGTTCATCAGCTCCACAACACGGACTAATTAACATCAACACCGCACAGACTCACTTGTGCTCATTCATCAACACCTGCACAGACTCACTTGTGCTCATTCATCAACAACTGCACAGATTCACTTGTGCTCATTCATCAACAACTGCACAGACTCACTTGTGCTCACTCATCAACACTGCACAGATTCACGTGTGCTCGCTCATCAACACCACACAAACCCACTTGTGCTCACTCATCAACAACCGCGCAGACCCAAGCACCAAACATTCACTGACAATCCAACGTTCGTTCATCAGCTCCGCATCACGCAGACTAATCAACATGAACAACGCCACCAACAAGTGCAAATTCACTTGCACTCAACATTTTTCGACCGCAGACTCACTTGCGCTCAAACTTGATGCAGACCCAATTGCATGCAAACAACACGCAGATCCACATGTGTTACAAACACTCAATTCCGCAGACGCACTTGCGATCAATCATTCAATACAGATGCAGAAATAAGTAGCATGCACACTACTTTTTCTAATCTTCAACAGCAAAACAGACATACCTACAAAGAATGCTTTTCATCTACAACTGTACATATTGAATAATATTTTCATATTTTTCAATCTGGGGGGGGAGTCCTTGTAGCAGTTACCTCCTCCTTTCAAAACATAACTACACCGGTTTGCCGGTAGGTGGCGCTTTTTCCCCGACAGGTGGCGCCGTAAAGCGACACCAGAGTTATCTGCCCTTCGGACTATAAGAGCCGGTGCAAAACGGAAATTCTCTCTCTTCTTACCCAGCCTCGACAGAAGTATGCTGGCACCTGCGCTCCGTCTTTCACTCTTCTCTGGTCGACAGAACGACGCTAATACACTAGCGTTTCGTCTCACGCTTTTCTTCTCAATCGGAATAACAACTACCAACACACGTGGGCAAACAACGGTAAGAGTTCTCAACTCGTTTTCTTTGTGTACGGCTTTCCAAGACTTTCCTCACGCCGGATTCATTTCTTCTTATACCTTTTCAAGAACTGTTTTTCCATCGACACACATGCATACATCACACACTTCATCATTCCACGTACACACACGTTCAATAAACTTTATTTGAACTACTTCATTTTTGTTTATTAATTATTACTCTGTCTTTGCATGCAACAATTGCTTGATTTACTGAACACGTTTATAATCGGGGGAACACGACCCTCGATCCTAACAGTGTCAATCAAATTTTATTAGAATTCAAAGTTCAAGCAAAGTATCTTAAAGTCCTTAGCTCATGAGTTTTCAAAGATAATTCTTCTCTTCAGAGGACCATTACCGCAATTATACTACTACAGGTAATAAAATTAAACTTTGAAAATATATACAAAAATACATAAAAATATATAACATCAAATATATCAACCGAAAAACATACTTTTTTGTTAAATCTATATAATCCATCAAAGTCATACAATTTGAAAAACATTATCAGGAAAGACATCCAGAGGGTTGACTGAAGACTAATCCAGGTGATGAAGTACCAGTCCAAATACGAGAAATTGAAAGAGCTGACAAAGTTATCCAGTCGCGAAATGCGTCAACAATCGATGGAGTGAAAAGTATCCAATGTTTATGTTAATTATTACATCAAATCAAATAATATAGTAAGTTCAATAAACTCACTTAAAATTCCAAAGTCTTGATGTGGGAAACCTAAATCAAATCAAAGTTCATTTGTTAATTAGAGAGTCCGTTAAATCCGAATTGAACAAAAATAAGATTGAATTGAGTCAGTAAACCCGGTCATATGTTCCAACCCGAGCGAAAAAATAATTAAACATCGTTCTTCCGCGATTCAGCCAAATATCATATATATATATATATATATTAGGTACGTGCAAAATCCATGGCCGATTCCCAAAATGAAATTTTTTTTTGACCCCCCCTTTACTTAAAAATACACTAAAAATCAGGAATCAACCAATTTTACTGAAATTTTCAATATTTATTAATCAACAATCACGGAATATAATGAAACCATTATTTTTTTTTAAATCTTAGTGAAAATGTATTATTTTTTAAAAAGAAAATACACCTTTACTAAAGTTATATTTTTATATATTAATAAAAAAAAATGCATGATTTTTTAACTGTTACTTATGTAAATAAAGGATCGTAGATGTTAACAATTAAATTTTTTTTTCAAAATATTTCGTATATATTACGAAAAAGGCCAGTAAATACCGTGGTTATAAAATCACTATAACTCGAAGAAAAATTAATTTTTTGAATTAGCGATATTATTATTGAATAAAGCATTGTTTAATCAATATTTTCACCCAAAAAATAATATAATTGCAAAAAATATTTCATGTGATTTTAATGATTAGAGTTTTTGGAAAAATAAAAAATGCGACATAATTATATTTCTCTTTCATAGAGGAACGTGACATCATCAGCGCAAGAAATTTTTTTTATAATCTTAAAAATAAACCAAACATTGACAAATTTGAGATCCAGGAACCTTACGAAAAAAAGAATTTAAAAAATTGAATAATTTCTACTAACGATGAACTTTCATTAGTATGGTAGGCCCGTTCTGTAATAACCAGGTGGGATTAGCAATCACTCACTTTTACAGCGCAATTTTTTTTTTTTTTTTTTAGAGATTCAACAATTTCGTTCATTTCACAATTTATCGTCAATTATTTGGAAAGATTTGTATTTGTTTTGTCTTTTTTTTCATTAATAAATATTTCAGTTAAAAACAATTATTTATTAATAAATAAAGAGAATTCAAACATGACATTTTCTTTCAAAATTGAATTCTGTTTATCAATAAATAACTGTTTTAACTTTTTTTTCAATGAATAAATTGTCAGTGTAGTCATTGACTTTAATTTACTTTTTCACACTTAAAATAAAAAATAAAAACCACTTTATTTTAAAAAGAATCAATGTAATTTATCGTTACGACACGTTAAGAATAAATCGAGTAACTAAAGTTTTAAATCATGTAAAAAAATTGATAAAATTGACGCAGTTCGTAACGTAAATAAATTTTTTAACATTAAGAAATAGTTTTATTTCAAATTCTAAGGAAAAACATTGGTAAACAGACTTCATCAATAATTTCAGAGTATTATGAAATTAAAAACTGAACCTTTTCAGTTAAAAATAATTGCGTACACTCACAAATAATTAAATAAGCATTTCCTTGTTTATTATAACAAAATAAGGGTACTTAAATTTGTTTATAACCTTAAAAAGAATAAAGAAATTAATGGATAATAATTTTTCAACTTCTATAAACTATTATTACATTTTTATATATAAAGTTAAAATTGATAAATTATGACATTTTTTGTCTTCCATATATTTTGCATGCTATGTCATTTTGTAAACAACGTCCTTTTCCGATGAACTTATGGTGGATTTTACTCATTTATCACATTTGAAGGGCTAATTTTGCTAATTTTTAGTCAAACGTGGGATTTATTTTTTTTATTTATTCAGTGTCTTATGACTTTAATTTAATAATTATCTTTGAAATAGTTCCCAAAAACTTATATTTATCTTTTAAGGGATTTTTACAATTAATTTTTTCAAAGTTCAAAATTCATTGAATTTTTGGGGTTTTTGACCGTCGTAATTACATATTTCATTATAATTTATTTTTCACACGTAAATATGCAGTTTTTTTCGTTTAGAGATTAAGTTTAGGCTTTTATCTTTCAAACACAATCAAAGTTTACACGGAAACTAATTAAATAATTAATGATAAGCGCTTTTTAATAAGCATAGTCCGTACAAGAAGCCGCCATGTTTGCACGTACCTAATATATATATATATATATATATATATATATATATATATATATATAATTTATCTTTTATTTATTTTAATAATCTGTGAATTTGTTGTTGAATCGGTGTAAAAATCCGAAGATAAAAAAAATTGTAATAACAGCATCTTTAGAGCGTGATTAAAAAGTCTTCGGATAATATCAAATTCAGGGAGACGATTTTACGTCAAACTTACATAGTACAGTGAAACTCACCTAAAATTGAACAAGTAGATTAAAAAAACAATTATAATTATCTGTCACACTGTATCAACAATAAGTGGAATATTAAAATAAAAAATAACGAAAATGTTAGTGTGTGTATGTGTGCGTGTGTGTGTGTGGTCATTGTTTACGTTCGCCGAGCGCAGTGTGTAGTTTAGTTTTCTAATCCAATTTAGGATTAAAGTTATTAATAAACACAAAATATTTGCGAGTAAAAAAGATTTCGCTAAAATGTCGCCCGACAGAAATCTGAACTGGACACATATTCTTAAAGTGCTTTCTTTTTAATCTGAACATGAAATTCAAACTCAAGCGTGACCGACAAACAGACATACAAAGCATTTCATGAAGATGTGAGGACGCATCTAACTGATCTAACCCGAAATAACTAACGAAATGCTGAACGAAAATAATATTGCAAGGGAAATAACTTATTATTTAAAAACGTGTTTACCTCCCTTGGAGACTGAATTGGTTATTTGAAATGAATAAACTGTTAAAAGATATCAATTTATATAAAGTATATGTTGCTATATTTATACGTACATAATTAATTCATAAACTAATTAATTGATCATTATGAATTTTGGAACACAGGCATAAGAGATCGTATTGCGGGCTATATGAAGATTAATTTAGTTTAATGCAAAGAGGTGGAAATTCTTTGTGAAAATTCAGACACCTCCGATTTTTGTGAAATTGTAACAATAGGTATCAGACATCAATTAATAAATATTCCCCAAATTTCGGTTTCTCTGAAGTATTTTAAGGGTACCTTGGACTCTTCAAATCAATCCTCCCAAAGTTCCCACGACGAACAGAAATCACACTTGATGATCTGACCATCACCTCTTCCAATGTCCTAGATATCATAGAACACCTTGACACATCCAAAGCATGTGGATCTGATCTTATCCCTGCTATAGTATTGTCTTCTCCAAACTTTATAGCTGGATCTTGCTTCCCTGATAGCTGGAAAATTGCCTCTGCGGTACCAGTTTTCAAGAATTCTGGTGAAAAAACTGATTTGAAAAATTATCGCCCCATCAGTCTCCTCCTGATTTTTGCCAAAATCTTTGAATCACAAATCAATCTAGCGATAGTCAACCACCTTGAAAATGCTACACTTCTTTCTGACCATTAGTATGGATTTAGGCAATCCCGTTCTACTGCAGATATCCTAACGGTCATCTCTGAACGCATATATCATACACTGGATAATGCAGGTGGAGCTAGGGCGGAAGCGCTTGATATATCTAAAGTCTTTGACAAAGTCTAGCATGAAAGTCTTCCATGAAAATTAATTTGTACGGTATTACTGGAAGAATATTGCATATAATCAGATCATGCTTAGCTAATAGAAAGATACAGGTCGTCTTCGATGTCCGCACATCTAACAAACATGACATTAATGCTGGTGTGCCCCAAGAATAGATCCTTGGACTTTATTATTCTTGATTTTTATAAATGACCTTCCTGATTCAATCACGTCCGAGATGGGTATACTTGCTGATGACACCATGCTCTATTCTCGAAATATCAGCAAATTGAATGCACACATATCCAGGATAATGGTTGAATCCTTAGATAATGACCTCCAGTCTGTGGTGGAATGGACCCCAAAATGGATGGTTACATTTAATGCTACTAAGACAAAGCTCCTTTCCGTTAACAATTATAAGAAACCTTTCTAACCACTGATTGGCATGGCTGATAGCACCCTACATGAGAGTCCAACATTCAAACTCCTCGGTTTAACATTTACAGGTAACATGAATTGGAACAAACAAGATACTACCAAGTCTGCTGCAAAGAAGGTAAGCTCCCTCTACCGGGCTTAGAAATCTTCTTACACCCGCCAGTATCTCATATCTCTATAAAGTCACCATTCACTCATTACGCCCATGCATGGAGTATTGTTACCAAATATGGGTTGGTACACCAACCACTAGTCTCTCCCTCTTAAACAGGGTCCCAAAAAGGCCTCTAACTTAATAGGTCCCACACAGTCTACCAAGCTTCAGCCCCTGTCCCATCGCCGCAATGATACGTCCCTGTGCTTGTTTTACAAGTACTTCAACAGCAGCAAAATCCCACCCCTTTACTGTAGAGATTCTCAGATGTTGAAAAGCTTTCTATTCTAATAGTTTCTTTCCTCGAACCGCTTGATTTTGGAATTCTCTCACTGTTTTCCCGACTGTACCAACATGCAGAAATTTAAATGTAATCTGAACAAAAATCTTAGGATGCCCCTGTAAATGTGGCCCCTAATTCACAGTAGCCCCTTACGTCTCAGTAGCAATGCACCTTGTTTAGGGTGAATAAAAGTAATAATAAAAAAGACAAGTCGCCTAGAAAAATGAAATCTTCGACAAAATAACAACACATCAGTCGCTTTCCACATAACCATCACTCTGTCGGTGGGGTCACAAATTTGCCCCATGCAGAGGAGTAAACATCCCCCGAAAATGGGTCCACCTGTAGGCCTTAGGGCGGGATCCTGATGGCTGAGTCATTCTTCCACTTCGGCCCTTACTTTGGCTAGACAGGAGATTGGAGAAGCCCGATCCGATTAATCGGCTGGTCACGTCATGCCCTAGTATCTATAAATTCATCCACAACGATGCCATTCAATCTGATTCTTCAAGAAATCAAAACCTTATTTTTTCTTTTTTCTTTTCCCCCAAATATATACTTGAAGGCGGTGGCTGAGGGTAAATCATGTTGAAAACAAAGATTACCAATGCCAAGAAGTGATTTTTTAAAGAGTAAAGTTTTCAAAGAGTACTGTTCTCTGGAAGTAGTGTCACTGGCGGGGTGCTTCCTTGGGATGCTCCATTTTCCTGTTCATGAGTGATAATAGTACCGTCTGTGAAATTTTCTTTTTAAATGTAATGTTTTTCAAAAGTAATGCAATGTTTTCCAAGAGTAGTGCGATGTATTCTGTGAGCAATATATTCTAGGTATATAAACAATTATCCTACCTATAACATTATATTTGACAACTTTATTCGGCATTAAATAACCCATAGATGGTTGATATGTTGTAAAACAAAACAAACCACACCAAATCACTTAACCTAGCATTGCTTCCGGTCGCTTGTGTTCTCGAAATTTCAACTCTTTTCGTCTTGTACTCTGGCGTCAGTATTCTTGAAACCCATCCTCCGTGCAGTATGGTCATCCCCAAGATCTCCGTTAAAACCGTGTGGTATGAACCAGAATTACTTCTGATGGCCTTTCTATATGCTGGAAACCATATGGTATAATAACATTGACAAACCGGTTTTTGTTAGATCACCAAAGTTAAGCGACATTGAGCCTGGTAAGTACTAGATGGGTGATTATTTGAGAATACCAGACACTGGGAGAATGACGACCCCTCGCTGGAAAAACTAACGTGGTCACCCCCCCCCCAAACCTGGATATACATGCGACTGGGAAATTTCGTTCCCCCCCCCCCCCCATTTTTTTTTTTGGGCGCGAAAAAAAAAAAAAATTTCCCGCCAAAAATAAAAAAAATTTTTTTTTTTTTCTTTTTAAACAAAAAAAAGAGTCGGACACAAATTTTTTTTTTCTTTGTCTCACCACCCAAGAACGCGGCAGCCTAGCAAAAATAGACGACCGTTAGGGAGTCTATTTTGGCTAGTCCACTTATAATATAACGAACACTTTCTCTGTCACGATGTCAGGATGTCTGTCTGTCCGTCGTCGAGAATTTTTGTAAACGTAATTTCAGAAATAAACAATAAATAATTTAAGCGCCGAGACTACGATTCGAACCGAGAATGTTTTCTACTATAAATTACAAGTAAACAAGGCATACCCGAGCCATAAGTAAATCGGCGACCATTTTGGAAAACTAAATTGCTGACTCCTCCTTCCGGTTAGACCGGAAGTGACGTCATCGTTAGAGGATTTTTTCACAGTTTTCATTCATTATTTACATTACGTTGTTAAGAGAATGTTTTCTACTAAAAGTTAAAAGTAAACAAGGCATATCCGAGCCATTAGTAAATCGGTGACCATTTAGGAAAACTACATTGCTGATTCATCCTTCCGGTTAGTCCGGAAGTGACGTCATCGTGAGAGGATTTTTTCACAGTTTTCATTCATTATTTACATTACGTTGTTAAGAGAATGTTTTCTACTATAAATTACAAGTAAACAAGGCATATCCGAGCCATTAGTAAATCGGTGACCATTTTAGGAAAACTAAATTGCGGACTCATCCTTTCGGTTAGTCCGGAAGTGACGTCATTTTGAGAGGATCTTTTCACATTATCATTCTTTACATTCATTACGTTGATAAAGCAAAGGTGTTTTATTGTGAATTTAAGTTAAGCAACAAATATCTCTGCCATTACTAAATAGGCATTAGTTCTTTGATATGACCGAGGCGCCTCCTAATTTTAAAGTGTTTTCTTGGGAGGGGGGGGTTAAATTTTTCTTTGTTCTCTTTCTTTTTCTAACTGAAAATATTACTATTCATGGGGAAGGGAAACAAAATTTTTTTTTTGGGGGGGGGGGGGTAAATCTTTTTTTTTTTTGCTTTTTCTAACTGAAAATATTACTATTCAAGGGGAAGGGTAACAAATTTTTTTTTTTGGGGGGGGGATAACAAATTTTTTTTTTTTCTTTTTCTAACTGAAAATATTACTATTCATGGGGAAAGGTAACAAAAAAATTTTTTTTTTTCTAACTGAAAATATTACTATTCATGGGGAAGGGTAACAAAAAATTTTTTGGTGGGGGGTAAAAATTTTTTAAAATTATTTTTCTAACTGAAAATATTATTATTCATATTAGCAAAGCGGAACGGGCACACAAACAATGACAAAACATCCTCAGCGTTTTTCTTTAAATAAAAACATTTGTTACGTATACAACCACATTTCATTTGTTGCATTTTATTCAAACTTTGTTGTCGTGTATCTATACGCTACGCAACAGTATCGTGTATTTATGTATCGTTCTTGGGTATAATGCCTTTCTTTTGCAGATACTTGAAAACTTTCATTTTTCAAATGTTATTATTTAAATTTAAAAATGCTTTTTTAAAATAATATTTTTTAACGTTCAAATATTAAAATAAAGTGAAAAAAAATTAAAATAATTTCATTGAAATTTTTTTTTTATGTTTAAAGTTCGAAAACCAGCTAATTACTTGGTTTTAATAAATCCATAATGGATTTTTTTTACTTTATTTTTTAATTTAAGTAAAATGCTATCTAATATATTTTTACTGATCCTACCTATGTCGGATCAAGTCTGACAGATGGGTCTGTAGTGAAATCTGCCTTATCCTCTGCAAAGTAAATCTTTGAGTTCTTAGCACCATTATTTCTCTGTTTGTGGATCTTAAGTTTAGTTAGTAAAGTCTTGGCTTCACGCTTAATTTTCTTTAGCATATTTATTGGTGTAATATTTTAGTTTTCCCTTATTCCTTATACATGATATCTCTAGATATTACATAATCCATTTTATGTAAGTTTTTGTTTTATCAGAACGTATACTGAGATCATTTTTATGTTATCATTTTATGTGCAAGTTAATTTATTTTCTGAATATTAAAGTTCAAATATTTTTGTTTGTTAAATTTTATATTGCTAATTAGTTTAATTATTCATTTTCAAAATTATCAAGTAGAATGTCGCTGGGAGGATTAGAGTTTAACCATAATGAGAAGCCGATTCTCTTTCTCTTCTTTCTTCATCCATAATTGAGTTCAATGGTAATGGGTTGTTTTCTCTTGTGGGTCGGTCCAAAGTTCTATCTCCTTCTTTCTTGGAATTAAAGTTCTTGTCACAGTAAAAAATTCCCCATCGGAAATTTTTAATAAATGCATCAATTTTAGCAACAAACAAACGCATATAAGTATCCTTCGTGGGTACAGCGATACTCTTAATCGAAAACGGGACAAACTCCTAATTATAAAATGGTAAAACAACAAAAATATAAAATTATAAAATGGTAAAACAACAAAATAATAAATAAATGTTGAAAAAAAAAACATTCTACAAATGTTGGTAACCTTACTCCTTTACATATATACTTTTCTCTCGTTGGAACTGCACTAATACTGCACTACCCTCTTTTCTCTCTCTCTCTCTCTCTCTCTCTCTCTCTCTCTCTCTCTCTCTCTCTATATATATATATATATATATATATATATATATATATAGAGAGAGAGAGAGAGAGAGAGAGAGAGAGAGAGAAAGAGAAAGGAAAAATGGTCGCATATCATCGGATACATCTTTCTGAAAAAGCAGCTGTTTATAATAAGTTTTTTTGAACCTATCTGGCTCAGATATTCGTCATTTCAAGATCATTGCACACGAGAGAGGGATAGAAGAGGGAGAGGAAAGAAAGAAAGGGGGGAGAGAGAGAGAGAGAGAGACTATTTAGCAATATTGATTTTGTTTGCCTCTATATCCAGACAGTGTCCGATTATACTAGCGTGAGGCCTGTCGCACATTTTAGGGCGTAACACTTCCAAAAAACAACTTTCGTCCTAACAACATACAATTTATCCAAATGCTCCACTTATTCGCTTTTAAACATCATAAGAGCACTTTAAGAGACAATAAGAGATTTAAAAAATTACAATATAAAACTTTCTAGATTAAGCATTAAACATGGACAGCGGCACCGGGGGGGGGGGGGGTCAGGGGGACTCAAGCCCCCCACCTTTTTGACTCCCCCCCACTTTACGGTCATCAATAATTAAGTTATATATGCATGTGTTTAACCGCCACCCCACACTTTTTAGGAGAGCCCTCCCCCCACTTTTATAACTGTCCCGCCGGTCCTGTTAAATAACTTGTTTCGAGAACAAGAATGTCAATCATTTCGCACAAAAGTTTATGTTAAAATTTATTAATGTTACATTATTTATTCTGTCTTGTCGTACGGTATTTCTCAGTTCAGTCTTGATTCTCGTCAACTTTAAAAAAAGGATCTTTAAACTCTATTACAATTGCTTCACATAAGTTAATGATAGATGCGTAAGGCGATTTGTAAATTTCGAAGAATTGACTCTAAACAATGATTCAACTATTTGTGGGGTTTACGAGAGATGTGGTGTCAGTTTTAAGTAATGTTAATAAGTGAACCAAATATTAACCAAGACACTGTAGCGTGATCCGTAATATAGATGAGATAGATGAAAGCCTTCTGTTTTTGGTACCATGATTTACGCTAAAAATAAAATGGAGTGTGTGAGTAAAAAGAAGGCAAAAACAGAATTAATGAAACTAAACCTATTTATATATTTACAGTTACAACGTATGAACATTTGTATGTGTGAATTCTTCATTTGTGTGCGTAATGTTTTTGTTTGTAGAATAGTCAATATAAGTAATGTGTATAATATGTTTGCCTTATTTTGTGTGTGTGAGTATATGTGCCAACTATGTAAAGGAAGTTGATAGCAGTTTTCCTTCTTCCCTTTCGCCATCTACTAGCTGGGTGATGCCTAGGAGGAAATCTGTTGATTTTTTTTATCGGTTTCTGGATTTTTACCCCTTGCGTTGAATCCTCTTATAAAAATATGCGGATATCGGAAGCGTGTGTGTTTTGACGGTTAAAAGAATTTTAGTCTGCGGACGTAATTGTAGACGATAACGTGACTTTTTGTTTTATAGTTTCGTCTGAATCTAATTGGAGTCTCAAAAAAGACACAAATGTGATAGCATTTTGACGCGTGTCTTATTGACTTGTTCTCATGATATTGCTTCATGAATATAGGATTTTAAAAATATGTCAATCGTATAACACTCTTTTAGCTCGGTATAAAATAATGAACCAATATTTTTTCTCATCTTAAACGTGATTTTCCCGGAAATGTGAAACCGGTGTTAATTGTAATATCATCTGCTAAACTAATTCAACATTGGATCTAGATTTCTGGGACGGCCATCAGTGTTTTATGATACAAGCACAGAATGGCTGGCTGGCTGGCTCTAAAAGTATTCGCTGTTAAAAGACAAAGGGGCCACACGCGCAACTTCAATACATTTTTTTTTACTATTGACTCACCACTTATTAAGGTCAAAGGCCACTTGAGGATAAGAGTTAACGAGACAGAATGATTGTCAGCCGAAAGATGAGGAAAACTATGCGAGTACTAACATTGATCAATACTATGAACTACGTTTACTTACTTATGGGCGATTTATGACCAGAGTTTTTTGAGATTGGATTTGAAGACAACCAAGTTGTAATTAGCAGGGAAGGAGTTCCGCGATAATGTGTCCCTCAAGCGGGAGGCCCTTGCAACGAAGCTCTGTCAATGGAAATTCCACCTGACGCTAAGCACAGGAAGAGATAAACGAAAGTCCTTTTCCGTTGTGGCAATAAAACGAGTTATTGCTGTGAATGTGTTAGGAGGAGGAACCAAAGATTGGCGCTCAGTCGAACACCGTCCATTCAATTTTCATAACGAATCAATAATTATTTCTTAGTAATTACGGTTTACTGACAAGAAATACCAAATGTGCCTAAAAAATGTTGCAACTAAATCTTTTTAAATCCACACACATTTGCTGAAAAGATTGGAATTTCCTTAATCATGTCCAGCTAGGGACCGCTATCCCACACCCTCGTTACTTTTTATGGACTGCTTATTTGTGCCCTGTTCTCTTTTTTATAATTCTTTTTTTATTACTAAAACAGCTGCATGTGTTTTTCTTTATTGGATTACTATTTAGTCCACTTCATTAGGGGCCACCTTGCCATCGGACAAACTGACACCCTGACCAGCCTCGCACTTCGGGTGGACACTCGTCTCACAATAGACGAGAATGGAGGAGAACATAATTAGATTCGTTCGAACGGAGAAAATAGTTTTATTGATGAATGGATCTTGTTTGTAGGCAAAGCTTTTTGACCGCATCGATCGAAAAGAAAAGAGAACAAATCATTCACTGAAGCAAACAAATATGATTCGCATTATTAGTGGTAGTAACATCACTACTAAACGACACAGTTTGCACACACACACACACACACACACACACATATAGTTATTAAATAGTCCACGTTTCTTTTGTAAAGTGCTCAATGTATTAAATAAAGAAATATATAGTAGAGCATACAACTCCCTTCACATGTTCGATCCACCCACCGGGTTTATATATATATATATATATATATATATATATATATATATATATATATATATATAAGAAATCCGGTGTAGTGTTGGTAACATGTAAGGAAACCTACTGTAGTGTTGGGACATGTGAAGGGAGTTGTATCAGCTCTATTATATATATATATATTTTAAATTTCAAGTCATAAATAAAATAAAATAAAACATGGTCTTTGCTGTTTATGGGTGTTCGACGTGATATTCTGAAATTTGAAAATCTATGATCATCGGTCAGTGTCTGGTCGGTGTAGATCAGAATGAACGATACAGGATTGTTTGTTATAGTTGCAAATAGGTAGCCGGCTATCGGCTTGCAAAGCCACCAGGAGCGTGATTTCCATACACAACTTGGTATTCCCAAATAGTCACCCATGTAAGTACTGGACAGGTTCAACGTCTCCTAATTTGAGTGATCTTAATTTGTGTTTATAGCCGTATATTATTGTAAAAAAAAAAGCATCATAATACAAGATTAATAATATCAGCATTGGATTCCTCGTAATATTTGACACGTGAAAAGTTGTATTTCATCTTGATATAAAGCTTTGTTTTTAATTGCATCCCCCAGGCAAATATACAGACCGAGACAGCAGTTATATTGTATAGATCTAGATATTTGTAATAATAGTTCAGTAAACAGCTGGCTAAGCTGAGCCGGCGTGAGAAGGGGTGGGTGTAGAAAGAAATCCGGTGAAGTGTTGTATCACGGCTGTAAGAGGCGGGCGGTGCATGGGCGGTGGGATAAAAAGGTAAGTGTTATATATATTTAATTGGTTGTCTTAGCGAGAGCCGGAGGGTGTGTGGGGATGTGAGCGTTTCTGGTTGTTTGCAGCTATACGATTGATTGTACAAGCAATTAAAATCTAGTGTAAAGAGAAACCAGCAGTTGCCGGATACATCTTTTTGGGGGGTTACTTTTGAAGGTAAGACATTTTCTTCTTTGCACAAAAACACGAACAGATATTATTAAGGTGCATTAATCAGAATCTGCTTATCTTTTGTTTTTGCTGGGGATGGGGTATCCTACCGGATGCCAGAATTCACTCGCTATTTCAGAGACTTCAACCGATAGATCTTTTTTAGGATTCTAACCGCCCCTTTAAGTGCAATTATTTGGATCTCTCTTGCACTTGGTTCACCTGGTATATTCGCCAGGTAGTTTTTTTTCTGCGCGTTTAGCGATGAAAATGCTATTTGAAACGCAAGCCTGACAGCCCAACGAAAATGCTATTTCAAACGTAAGCCTGACAGACCAAACAAAATGCTATTTCAAACTTAAGCCTGACAGACCAAACAAAATTCTATTTAAAACGTAAGCCTGACAGACCAACGAACATCACATAAAAAAAGTATTTTAAATTTTAGCTACATTATTACGTAGTTCCAGACGACAAAGAGATTTTCGTAAAGCTTAACGATGTAATGTTTTTATTTTTTAATATTAAGGTGTATTAAAAAGGTAAGCGTGACAGACTAAAATAACTCGTATTTTACAAATAGTTTACAAAAAAGACTCTAGACGCAATCTAACCAACATTTTAAGCACAAATTCGAGTTATTATAACAATCGACGCAACAATTTTCATGAGGCTTGACTATGTAGTTTTTAAAATATTGAGCTTTATTGAAAGAAAACTCGAACACGAGAGATCGTCTGACCGACAAAACCATGCTTCTCATATAGACGCGAGAACGCATCTACCACGATTACAATACCATTTACGTGTGTGTAGGCGTGTCTTTAGCTGGTTCCGGACATTTGTAATACAAGCTGAGGTTCGCCTTGGCACCATTCTGACAACTTAGGGGCTGTCCTGAACCATCAGATCCTTCTTTGTCGAAATGAAGTATGGTGCATCCTCCGAGGCATTACAACCTCTTTTGTGAGGGGTGTTGGTTTATTGTCGATTGTCTGAGACGCCCCTATCGGGGATTGCTGACAGGCCCATTCTCGGCTATTTTTGTGTACCCAACTAGAATGCCGCAAAACTGGACACTCACCACGTTAAACTGACTTTATTTCTAACCTTGCTGCAGGGGGAAGCGAGTATATTTTTTATTCTTTCTTTTTTAATATCT
Organism: Sepiola atlantica; assembly: GCA_963556195.1. Taxonomy (NCBI): domain Eukaryota; kingdom Metazoa; phylum Mollusca; class Cephalopoda; order Sepiida; family Sepiolidae; genus Sepiola; species Sepiola atlantica. The sequence goes on along the minus strand of OY744522.1, from coordinate 92,258,198 downwards.
AAACACAAATTTATTTATGAAAACCATACGTTTTTAGTTACAGAGGGCCTATATATAAATATATGTATAAAGTTAGATATGTGTATAGATTTATATATTTGTATGTACAGGATTTATTCCTAGACTAATTAACCGATTATGAGGAATTTTGGAACACAACTGTTGGGCGTAAGTGGTCGTAACGTAGACCGTATTTAGTTTAATTTAATTTTACACAAAGGGGCTGAAAGCCCTTCGTGAAAATTCAGATACCTTCTATATTTGGGAAATCTTAACAACAGTTATTAGACATAAATTAATAAATATTTTTCAATTTTCAGTTTCTTTAGAGTTTTTAAAAGATAGTTTAGAGTGCATAATATTGGCACAACCTCCCATTTAAAAATTCAAGTATTTTAGATTTGCAATAAATTTGGTTCATAGTCATTAGACACCAATTAAGCAACATTCTTTGAATTTCAATTTCTTCTTAAGACCACTTAAGCCTTAAAGTTGAGACATTTTCTAGAATTAAAATCATGTAATTGATTTTCATCAAAATTAGAATCAAGATTGTAGACATAAGATTTAGTAGCGTTATATCTTGATTTGAATCTCCGTAACGGAATATAAAAGTGGTTAAAAACTGTTCTTTTGTGGGAACTATTTTTACCCGTCTTGAGATGTGTATTCTTCTAGTATAAAATATGTATATATAAGTTTGGAGACATGGAGTCAACAGCGCATGGTGACTTGTATTTTTTTGTCACGTGTCATTTACTCCAACGTGCATATTCTATTTATATACTTTAACAGGGATCATCATAGGTTGGGATATTGAGACACTCGCTTTAAACCGATTAATTAATTTGTGAACATTCGCATAGTTTATTTTTTTAGGACTATCTTTTACAATTACTTTATTTTAACTTTTCGCTTATAACAACAACGTAAAACACTAAACTTTTCATAGAGAAAATACAGCTCATCACATGTACAATACAAATAGCTTAAATTTAAAATGTAGCCATGCAAATAAATCCGTACTAAGCCATAAAAGAATCAATGATTGGAACGACTAAAATAAATAAATAAATAAATTAACAACAGAAATAAATAAAAACAAAAGAAAGCAAAAATAATAAAAAAAAGAAACAGCAAATAAATAATAAAACAGATACATAACATATCACAAAAAGATCGAAAAACAAACAAATCAATTAACAATAATTAAAACAACGTAGTTGAAAAAATAGTCGCTAAAATAAATTTGGTTTAAAAATGGCCGCCTATTCCTTCAATTATCTCCTCGTACTAAGTAACTCTCTAATACTATAGGTGGCCATCTTGAAAGCAGATTGAACCTAGCAACTTCGCTGGATCGATCCTGAATTTATGTTTACAATCGGACATTCTAATTACGGAATTCTCTCCTAGACATACTTATCACACAAAAAAGTATTTTTCATGTGCATGTGTTTTGTTTAACCAAATGTTAACTATAAATGTAGCAGTCATAGATTTACTTTGTAATGCGAATCAGTGTCTCTGTGAGCTGGTTTAGCCAATCGGTTCGCATGGCACATTGATATCATTAATTCCCTAAGGGACTACTTGAGCTCCCTTAGGGTAAGGCAGAGGATGATCAGACGTACCCTGGCATCTCTCCGTGTCCACTGGACGCTCACGGCGCCTGCTATCTTCGCCTGAAGATATTTGAACTTCTTCTTTCGGACACTGTCCTAAGTTTATTCCACCTATACCCAAAAGGTATAGGTAACCGTAAAAATACGAATAACCCCTTTCGTTTGTTGTACAAAAGGTTTCGTTTGTTTCTTTAATTCTTTTCGTGTGTTGAATTAAGATAGGGGATAACAAATCGTCTATTCTTACAATGGTGAATGCCGACTGAAAAACACCACGAATTAAAAAAAAAAGCCTTCATAAATTTATTTCAGCAGCGAAAAGGTTTGTAACTTTTGTAAAAGCGGCTACCAAAAGAAGAAAAATTTCACTCAACACAGCATCAAACGACGACCAAAGACTGCCGTTTACAACAAACAAAAAAGAAAGAAAGAAAACAGTTTTGAACTCGGAAACTTCCGAAATACTTTTTGTGTCTCTTTAAAAGCTAAAGAAAACAAAATTAAAAACAAAAGACATTTCTTTTAAACACCGAAAAAAAAATATATATTGAAACTCTGTTTATTTTCTTTCTCTTTTTAAAAGAGCGTGCCCCGTAAAAAACAAAAACAAACGAAATGACAAAAACTTTTTGCTTCTACAAAGTATTTTTCTCTCTTTCACGGAAAGAGTTCTTGAAAGAGAAAGACTTGAAAAAACTATATTATATGATATTATGAAAAAAGAAAGAAAAATCTTTTAAATTTAAATCATTTTCAGACAGTTTAGTCTACCAGACTTTGAGACGCCACTAGGACTTTGAGACTACACGTGCGAATATGGAAGACGTCATTTTTCTTTCGCCAAGAATTCAATAGTAGACTTCAACAAGTCAATTTAATTGACGAAGAGAAGAAACCACTCTTTTTTTCTCACATTATATACAAAGAAAAAGAAAAACTTTTAAATTTGTTTTTTTTAAATGCCGCTGAAAAAAATGTGAGTACATTCCCTTATCTAAACAAGCACAGAAAAATATTAACTTTTCTTATCTATTCTGTCTTCTAAATATATATATATATATATATATATATATATATATATATATATATATATATATATATATATATATATATATATATATATATTATTTATTCTTTTTTGGCTCTTAAAAGATACATATTTTCTATTTCGCTTTTTCTCTTTTAAATGTGCTTCCATGACAATGTTTTTCTCCCACTTTATTGACTAGATTTTATTTTGGTCTATTGTCCATGTGTATATAAATGGATCCAATTACGGTAACTACTATGTTACAGGCTGAAGCCTACCTGTCTCCTATAATGGAGGCTACACAGCCACTAATTGGTACGGCTATAGTGAACGCCATTAAAAGCCTCACCAATGAGATGAGAAAAATAAGCAGGTCAGAGCCTCAGCTGCACATGCGCCGACTCCAGACCCCCTCTTCATCCTCACGCTTCCCTCGTCGTCGCCGCCGCCGCCACTCTAACAAGCGATCTCTGTGTAACTATCACAGGCGCTTTGGCACTCATGCACAGAGATGCAAAAAACCCTGTTCATTTATGAACCAGGGAAACTAATATCTGGAGACCTGAGCACGACACAGTCTTCACTGAAGCTACACAATCGTGCACTTCTTCTTACGGACTTGGTTGACACGGGAGCTGCATGCAGTGTTTGGCCACTGAAACTCCTCATCGAGAAGCCACCAGTGTCGCCCATTTCACTGCAAGCCGTAAATCACTCTCCTATTTCCACGTACGGTCAAATTTCTCGTTCTTTGGAATTGGAATTGCGCAGAGACTTTACGATGGTCTTTACAGTAGCCGATTTATCCTACCTCATTCTGGGCTCGGATTTTCTTCACCACTTTAATCTCTTAGTGGACATGCGCAGACGACGGCTGATAGACGCTAATACGTTCCGGGTTTGAAATCGAATACCCCATCTATCAGCCCGGTATACTTTATTGCCGCTACCGATGACCCATACCAGACCCTACTACACCCCTACCCGGAGTTAACTAACTTAAACTTTCTTGTGAGCAAACCAACTCACTCAAAAAACATTCTATTTAGACCACAGGAGACCCTATGTACTCACGCCCTCGTCGCTTACCGGCAGAAAACTAAAAGCGGCAAAGGCGGAGTTTAACCATATGCTGCAACTGGGAATTATACGCCCCGTCCAGTCCATGGGCTTCCCCTTTGCATATGGTCCTGAAGCGCTCCGGAGATTGGCGTCCGACTGGGGACTATCGACAACTAAATGCCATGCCGGTACCTGATCGTTACCCAATCCCATACATACAGGACTTTGCTTCATCTCTGCACGGACTTAGTTAAGGCTTACCATCAGATTCCACTGAATCATGCCGATATACCCAAAACAGCAGTAATAACTCCTTTTGGAGCGTTTGAACTCCTGACTATGTCTTTCGGTTTGTGAAACGCGGCTAGTACCTTCCAACGTTTCATGGATGAAGTAGTGCGAGATCTTGACTTCGTCTATAATTACATAGACGACATACTTGTGGCAAGTGCCTCACCTGAGGAACATGACACCCATCTCCGCCTACTATTTGAACGGTTTCAGCAATACCAGGTGAGGATTAACCCTGGTAAATGCGTTTTCGGTGCTTCATCACTAGTTTTCTTGGGCCACATTATCAGCTCTGAAGGCATATCTCCCTTGCCTGAAAAGGTTAAAGCTCTACAAGACCTTCATCCACCCACTTCACTTTGCAAACTAAGGCACTTCCCCGGTCTGTTAAACTATTACAGACGCTTTATCCCATACTGTGCGTATCTCCTGTCTCCTCTTCCCGACCTGTTATGTAACAGGAAGAAGAAAAATGAGCAGATTTCACTGAATGATTTTCAGCTGAAAACTTTCAATGAAGTGAAGGAAAAACTAGCGACGCCATCCTTGCTTGCACATCCTGTTTCCAATGTCCAGTTTTCACTGGTCTTTGATGCATCGGACACTGATGTAGATGCAGTGTTGCAACAGCAGTACCAAAGTCAACTACAACCTCTCGAATACTTTTCGAGACAACTGAAACCAGCAGAACAACGTTACAGCACGTTTGGCCTTCAACTATTGGCAATGTACCTCACAGTGAAACACTTTCAGCATTTACTCGAGGGCCGTCAATTTGTAATCAACACTGATCACCGTCCACTTACATACACACTGCGTGCTAAACCGGACAAATATTCTCGCGAAACTCGCCACTTGGATTTTCTTTCGCAATTTACTAACGATATCCGGCATATCTCTGGTGAACAGAATGCTGCGGCAGACGTCTTGTTCCGCCTTCCTATAAATTCTCTGTATCACCCTCGGATATCGATATACAACAGATGGCTTTAGACCAGCCACGTCTGGACACTCTGGATCTATCGTCACCTGAGTTTGCAGCTTGTAAATTCAAATACCTGCCTGTGCCCACTTTGGACACGCAGATCATCTGTGACACTTCAACAGATTCACCTCGCCCTTTTGTTCTACTGACTCATCGTAGGGTTGTTTTTGATACCCTTCACAACTTGGCACACTCCGGACTCAAAGCCACAGTGAAGCTGATTTCAGCTAGATTTTTCTGGCCGAATATGAGTCGCGACATCACTGCCTGGACACGTTCCTGCGTATCTTGCCAAAAGTCAAAGGTGCACAAGCATATTCGTGCACCGCTTGGAACATTCAGCACTCCAGACACTCGGTTCAGTCATATTCACATTGATTCGGTTGGACCATGGCCGGTCAGTCAGGAATTTACTTATCTCCTGACCTGTATAGACCGCTTTACACGGTTACCTGAAGCCATTACTCTAAAAGACATTCGGCTGAATCTGTAGCGCGAGCCTTTATATCGGGCCGGATATAGCGTTACGGAGTTCCCACAACTATTACCACCGACTGTGGTGGACAGTTTGAATCCCACCTATTCCAGGAACTTTCCAGGATCTTAGGGATTAAACGTATCCGTCTTACTAGCTATTTTCCAGCTTCTAACGGAATGATAGAACGCTTTCATCGTCAATTGAAAGCCGTGTTGCGTGCTTATCCTGACCAACAGCGATGGAGCGAGTACGTATCTATTGTCCTTCTTGGTTGTCGTGCTGCGATCAAAGAGGACCTCGGATACTGCAAGCAAAATAGCTCCCTTAGGATAAGGCAGAGGATTATCAGACGTACCCTGGCATCTCTCCTGCCTCCTTGTCCACTGGACGCTCACGGCGTCTGCTATCTTCGCCTGAAGATATTTGAACTTCTTCTTTCGGACACTGTACTAAGTTTCTTTCTACCTATACCAAACGGTATAGGTAACCTTAAATATACGAATACATCCCTTTCGTTTGTTGTAAAAAAGGTTTGGTTTGTTTCTTTGATTCATTTCGTGTGTTAAAATAAGATAGGGGATAACAAATCCTCTATTCTTACATAAATGGCTACGGTTTATTTTACTTAATGTAAATGATGAGGAGCATACATGCTGGGAAAAGGGATGACGATCACTCAGTCTTCTACTAACACTAAATAAATGTTCCGAAACGCAAGTAAGCATGAATTATACGCATCTTTCTGAAACCGGATTTTTATCCGCTTTAAATCCACTACAATTACATAATAGCTCTATCTTATTGAATCATAAGTTACCGTGTTTGCAGGTATATATATATATATATATATATATATATATATATATATATATATATATATATATATATATATATAATAAATGTTGCTTTTTAAAGGTTTAAAGGTTATTAAATTCTGTACTATATAAACAGATAAAAATACGGAATTTCTTTTACCTAAAGCATTATACTTTAAAATGTAATGTTTCTATCGGATTTTGCGTTATCACAACATCCGTTTACCATTAATTCTTCGTTATCAGCAACAATAAAACTTTTTTCATCTGCATGTACTTTGCTTGGCCAAATGTTAACTATGAATTTCAAATCCATTAACAATTATATAAAAGAGCAACAAAATTTCAAAATACGCCACTTTTTTTACGTTTGATAAGGCATGACGTTTGAGTGACGTCATAAACGGTGTCATGCTGAACCGGCCCGTTTCATTTGCTAACACATTTAGGGGCCGATTTTACACTTGGTGCACGAAATGAAATGACTCTCAAAAATATTTTATGTCTTTACATATGAAGTTTGCAAGTAAGTCAATTAAAAAGTCTGAAAATGATTGTTTTCCTAACGATTCGGCTTTTATTTGTAGATATAATTATAACGTAGCATACCATAACCCCCTCCCCCATAATCCCTTTTCTCGGTCGTAGGGGCACTGTGCGGCGGGTATTCATTATGCAATGTGTTTTAGGTTGTTGAAACGCGGCGGCGGTCAGTCCTCTCTAGACTATGCCGTCCGCCAGCTTCTGAATACCTAATTTCACTCATAACGCTTACGTTGACCCGTGCTATATGGTTTTCAGGCCGTTGTGGAAATTATCGAGTAATTATAATCCAAGCTCGGTTAGACTCGCCCATTATGCAACGTAATTGATAAAGTGTAAACCCCAAATAATGATGGCTGGCACACAGAAAGTAAGAGCTATTTTAAAATATGAATTCAAGCTCGGACATGACGCAACCCAAACTGACAACAACTGCAACTAAACATTCGAAAAGAGAAAAACACTACGAAAATTTCAGCGTTTATTCACGAAGTGTAAATATGGCAATATGAATATCAGTAATGAAGTCAGTTTGAAAATACGTGTTGTGTTTATATTTGCAAAGACATAGCGTTTTAGTGACGTCACATACGGTGCCATGCTAAACAGTTCATATCAGCTTCCAGTGTAACTGACGTGCCGATGGTCTTTTCCAAAATAAAAAAACTATGTGATTTGATCATGATCTGCAAGAGAGACACAAAGAGACTTTATTAGTAAAAGTAACGATTTATTATTTGCACGAGTCAACGTCAGTGATTGCTCACTGATAATAACCGGTGGTGTTCCCTGGAGTCTGAGTGACAACAAGTCTCCCCAGATTTCCAGTATTCTCCATCTCTTTTCGATAATCATTGCAAATAACTTTGCTGTATCGCAACAGCCGCAAACCATTGATTTCTCGCTAGTAACGAGCATTGGTCTCCTATGTGATTTGGATGGCAACAAGTTTCTCTAAGGTTCCAGTTATCTCCGCACTCTTCCAGTTAAGGTCTGGTTAGTTCTCTCCCTCCTCAGTATTTCCATCTTCCTTGCCCCTTCATGACTATTTTGTGTGATATCAGCTGAAGCTGGTGCCATCATTTCTTTTTTTTTCGGGGGTAGTTTATGAAATTTCTTGTAGTTTTTGTTCCTTGGTTTCATGTGGTGGTGCTCTTTCTGTGTTTTTGTTTTCCTTCTTGTTGTAACATCCATGCGACTGGTTACCATTCGAAGCTTATGTGTGATAGTTTCCGCATTCAAGTATTTCCTTAAGATTTCAGCTGTTTTAATCATTACTGTCCGTTGTATGGTTTCAGTCTTCCTTTTAGTTCCAATTTCTCCCAGTCCTTTTTCCAGTTTTTATTTTTTAATGCTCCTACGATTATTGGTTTCTTCATACTCCAAACCCTTGAAATTCTCTGGTGACTTCCGTGTATTTGCTTCGTTTATCTGTCTACTTGATCTTCATCTTGTGGTCTACTGATACAACAAAATCTACGACTTGGCACGATTTTTCCTTCTTGTCGACTATTAGTACATCGGTCTATATGCTTGTATGAATTTATCTGTTTGCACCTCCATATGCTAGAGGATTGTGTTGTTCGTTTTCCAGTACTGTCTCTGGTTTATGTTTGTACCATTTGTCCGCGTGTTCGAAATGCAGTCGTTCACATAGTTTCCATTGTACTGCTTTCCCCACACAGTCGTGTCTGTTCTTGTATTCTTTTTGGGCTAGTTTTCTGCTATAACTTATTATATGATTTACTGTTTCGTTTCCTTGTCCACATAATCTGCATTTACTGTTTTTCTGTGTTTTATCTATTTTAGCTTTAATGTAGTTAGTCCTAATCGAATTGTTCTATGCTGATGTCAGTTAGATTCCATTTCTCTGTTCAAGTGTCTTTTTTTAGTTATGCCCAGGATTGTTGGTGAGTCTCTTCTCTTGTCATTTTTATGAAACATCCATGTAGTTGTTTATCTTCCTACTTTTCTTTTCTCGTCTTTTTGTTTCTGGTTTCGGTGCTTCACGAGTTGTTCATTGGGATGCTGTCTCTTGATGCGGTGATCAGCCTTTCTGTGTTCTGTGTTATGTATTTCTCCAGCTCGTTTTTGTGTTTCCCACACAGTCTTCTATACTTACCAGTCCTCTTCCCCCCTTCGTTTCTTTTTACGTAGAATCTATTAGTATCGTCTTTTGGATGTAGTGCATTGTGCATGGTCATTAATCTTTTAGTCCTCTGGTCAAAGTGCCTGAGGTCTTCTTTAGTACAATCTATAAATGGTCCAGAGTATCCTATTAGTGATACTGCCCAGGTGTTTATTCTTTTTACTAGATTTCTGCTGTATAATTTAGTTTCTAAGAGTTTCAATTATTATTATTATTATTATTATTATTATTATTATTATTATTATTATTATTATTATTATTATTATTATTATTATTATTATTTATACTAGCAGAGGGAGTCTATGTTGTCCGACTGAAATGACTTGAAAGATTTTGTTTAAATGTGTGTCTTTTTATGATAGTACAGCGACCACAAAATAAATTAAATTCCTCGAAATCCTCTACAATTTTGTAATAATAATAAGAAAGATTTAAAGGATGGCAACTTTTATGTTTTTAAAAATACATTATCCTTAAAAACGTATAACATCTTTAAACATTTTAACATCTATATGGAATACCCGTTCCAGAACGGTTTCATGAAACGAGTCCATTCTTGTACTTTTAACGAATAAAATTAAATTAAAATTAGGACGCTCTGTGTAGCTTACTTGCCATATATATACTTTCACACTACTACTAAGCTCTACTTACGTATTTAACACTGTTGAAGTAAACACTAAAATACATAGACACTATATATTATATCAACGTATAATATTATATATGCATATACAAGAAATAGTAAATTATATACATATATAAATAAAGCACATTTGAAATAAATTTGGACATTCGTACATATTTATCACTCTTATTTCTTCTATCTTTTCAATTGCTCTATCTCGTATATTGAGCTTAACCTTTTTCACTATAGGTTCCATCTACTAAAAGTTTACTTTTGGTTTATATTTGATCTTATATATATATATATATATATATATATATCTACTTTTTCCCCTTCAATCTTGAACCGCAGCCATCTGGTCAAACACCCCCTCCCCCCCCTCTTCCTCACCTCCCTCTCTGCCATCCACTTTACCCCTGCTCATCCCCCACCTCTTTCTCTTACCACCAGCTACAGTAGTCCTGGCTCACCCCATCCTTCCATTTTTTCCCCACTCATTCTTTTCTACATTCATTTCTATTTCTCCAACAAATACGGACGTCCACCCAGTAGTTGGCCACTATTTCATTCTATTTTTCCCAATATGTCTACCCTACATGTATCTGTGCTTGCATGACATTTTTTCTCTATTTTATCATCCTGATGAAGTCTTATAAATAAAGACGAAACGTTGATGTACACATAAAAAACATCCATTTTTTGGTTTTCCTTTTTCATTTTCCCATCACGTCGGATTACTTTCATCCTTCTCTTCCCATATATATATATATATATATATATATATATATATATATATATATATATATATATATATATAATAAAATGGATCGTTCAGTTTTAAAGCATTGCTGGGTCAGTATTATAAATTGAAAATATAAGCCATTATCAATGCAAGATTAATTTATTATTCTTTTTACTTTTTTTATTAATTTCTTATTAATTTCGGAATAAAATTCTATCATCAGAGTTGTGTCTTTTTTTCTTTTGTTTTTATGATGAAATATCCTTGTTATGATGTATCCACGCCGATGTTGTTGGCGGTTATGAATTCAAATTCTGGTTGTCGAACGAAGAAAGCATTGGCGTGCTAGAGTTTAATAAAATGGGTCGTTCAGTTTTAAAGCATTGCTGGGTCAGTATTATAAATTGAAAATATAAGCCATTATGAATGCAAGATTAATTTATTATTTTTTTTACTTTAATCTTATTAATTTCGGAATAAAATTCTATCATCAGAGTTGACCAGTATTGTATATGTATATATATATATGTGTGTCTGTGTATGTATATATATATGAGTGTATATATATATATGAGTGTATATATATATATATATATATATATATATATATATATATATATATATATATATATATATATATATATATATATATATATGTGTGTGTGTGCGTGTGTATACATGCCTGTGTATGTGTATATATGTGACATGGTCTCTGACTTTGGATGTCTGTTGTTTGTTTTAAAAATTTTCTTTTTCTTATGCCTCTCCCTACCCCAAGATGTTTCTTTGGTCGCCAGACAGTGGACGTTGATTTCCAGGTTTCAGAGGCGGTATTTTGGGGGTTGGTGATATCTAGACACGCTGACCTGGTTTCTTGACAATTTCCCCCTTTCTCTCTATATATATATGTTTTTTTCTTCCCTCTCTATATTGCCTTCCATCATAAATCATGTAATCCCCCTCTAAAATTATAGATTAAATATGCTTCAAATTTCCCCCTCTCTCTAAATATGTATTAGATATGTTCTCTCTCTCTCTCTCTCTCTCTCTCTCTCTCTCTCTCTCTACATATATTTGAATTGTTGAGTGTGAATTTCTCTTTTCTCATTTTCAAAAATGTAATCTCACTTGGATGCTTGACAGTACCACAAGGTTGAAATAAATTATTGCATCGATGATTATGTAATTTCGTGTTACAAAACACACACACTAATATATATATATATATATATATATATATATATATATATATATATATATATATATAAATTTCGCCTGAATTGATACTAATGGAAAATAATTTAAATCTTACGCTAAGGACATTGAATTAGAAACAAAAATATAATTGTAGGTAATATGGTATATATGTATATATATGCATGTTATATATATATATATATATATATATAAGTTTTAAAAGTGAATGCCCATATAGATATAAATTGCTATGGTCAAAAATCTATTAAACAGTGCAAAATTAATCTCCTCATCCAAAAAAATATTTTTTAATGAATTAAAAAGCATAAAGCAAGTCCTAATTAATAATCAATTTCCCAATTATATGGGTTGATGAACAAATATATATATATATATATATATATATATATATATATATATATATATGTGTGTGTGTTTGGTTGTATAGTATATAATTTCTGATTTTCGTTAGGATGGTTAGCTGATGTGATAAGATATATAAACATATCCTTAAAAATCCACAGTGATTAACAAAGAACACTTCCATTTAATTTGTGCTTTTTCTGATTTGCTGTCTCTGGAATTATCGTGGGGTTTTGTAAACTTAAAATAGGCATAATGATTCTGAACGGCCTATGAATGAACAAGTATTACCATGTCATTAAATAGAAATATTTTGTTTTATTACTATAAGATTAAGACCTACGTTATTAAGATTGAGACCTAATTTTAAAAATATTAAAAAGAAATACCGACATCAGATAATAACAGAATTAGTTATGCTATTATTAATCAGAACTCTAGGTCTAGTATATTATAAAATACATCTGTTATCTTTGACCTGTAAAGATAGACGTTAAACATGTGTGCTTATATATTCGGTATAATTTTAGGGTTGAGGTTAGTTTTCTTTATAAAAAAATATGAAACTGACGGACTTACTTCACCTTGACTGTATGAACTTTTAGATTCAGTGAACTTGCTTAGTTCATACTAGCATAATTTTAGTAGGTGATTATCTCCTTTGGATTTTAAGATGTCCTTTGTGTTGATAGTTATGTCTGAGTCTGATAACGGTTTCTTTCTTTTGTTTTTAGTAAAATCTATTATAAACATTTTTTAAGCTTGCCTAGCCCTTATAAAATTGAATACATCCTTACATATGTATTTTCACTTTTATTGACTTTACATGAAGAAAAAAGAGGTTTCTGAACTTTGTTTTATGTTTGTGCTTGTAATTATTATACAATTCAATTGTATATTGCCTGTATCGAATTGATAAATAATTTACGAGTATGTGCTGATAATAGAAGTCATATAGTTTACAATTTTCTTCACTACTGTAAAAGTGATACTAAATTGAAATTTCTGAAACATGTACGCAAAGATAAATATTGTTGGTGTAGGATTTTTTCGGATCATGACTACAAAATATTAATTATGTCAAATTTTATATTCTATATTTCCATATTCTAATATATGAGAAATGTTTGACTATAAGTGCTAACCATTGAGCTCAACTTTACCTTATATTTATATTTGTATCCTGGAGATCTGTTATATTGTTTATATAAAGAATCGGTGTTATACAACTTCTTCGTGATATAACTAAGATTATATTTATTGAACTAAACCTTAAATAGAGTCGTATATTTATTTTGCCTACATAGTTCACCCCAAACAAGGCAAGTTGCCACTATAGACGTAAGGAGCTACTGAGAATTAGGGTGAATGTTTTGAGGGGTCATCCTAAATTTGTAGCTTGTTCACATTATTGATTCTTTTACTTTGTATTGTCATTTTCGTTTTAGATAGAGTGGGGAGGGCAAATTTGGTGCTGGTTTGGTGCCAATAAGCTCACACAACCAAACGATTAGTCAAGACTTAGTCCATGGGGGAAAGCCCACTGAAGATAACTGTAGGGTCCCTTTCTATGTGCGACATGACATGTACAGTTACCCACGATATTATACAACTGTTGATGGAGCAGCGGTTCTTAGCGCTACCTAAGAATGTTGGTTCCTGCAATACCAGTCGGGACACAGTAGTTAGACAAGCTGTCTAAACTGCACTACTAACCTGTTGGAACAAGAGCGACCCAGACTAGTCATGTGAGACGTAGTGACAAAAAACCTTCCCCAATTTGCCCGGCGTTCATTGTCCTAGTCAGGAAACAAGGCCAAGCACTGAGTGTCAATGCGCTAGTACCTCTATGCCTGCCTAATAGATAAAGAAGGAGTGCAAAGGCCGGGCCCATAAAACGTTTTATTCAAACAAAAAAGTTTTGGCTACACATTTTTAAACATGTTTCAGTTCTAACTGGAAACTAACTGAACTTCCTGAGGCCACCATTTGAAATGGATGTAAATATTGAAACGAGACAGTAATTCTTTCAAGAAGCAACACAAGATTAGTTACATGATCCATTAAAATAAGATTATATATATATATATATATATATATATATATTTTGTGTGTGTATTTAGACAGAATATTTTAATTTAGGCAAAAATTATTAAATAACACGGAGTGTTTTTGTTTGATAAGACTTTTTTTAATTTTTCAATTATCCTATTTAGTATTTCGGTCAAATTGGTATATGTAAGTTCCGTGGGTGTTTTTTTCCATTTTTCTTTCTTTTTTCGCGAGTACTTTCGATTTGATTCATCAAATCATCATCAGGCAGTGTTAGTCTTGGTGTGTTGACAACTATGTGTGTATTGTTGAGTTTTTCTCATCGGCTAGTAAGTTATGACTTTAAAATGAGCGTCTGTAATGTTGCATGCGAACGTGATTACGTGCTAAGCGCGTTCACAATTCAAAAGTATGGTTGCTTAACAGCTAAGAATTTGGTAATATTAGTTACTATGCTAGACACTTTAAAATGTTGTGACTAGTTTTATAATTTACATTATTGATTGTGGGATGTCAAGAATTTTTAATCGTTTGATGTTGATATCGTGGTGTATTATTTTAGTATTATTAACTAAGATGTGTTTATATTGAGAAGGGGGGGGGGGCAGTCATATTTTTTAGGTGTTGATAAACTCATTGACCCTTATCCTCGGCTGGCCTCTGGGCCTTAATAAGCGGTGACTCTTTAGTAAAAAAAAAAAAATTTTTACCCGGCGTTGGCTTATAGAAAATTAATTCAAAATATTTGTTTACAAATTATTTTAGTATGATTTAAATAAGAAGAAATCGTTTTATTTTTTACTAGCGGGAAGACCCGACGTTGCTCGGGATTGAATGAGGATCACTATGTACCTTTTCACTTTGCTTATAAAACCATATTACTTTCTTTGTTTTTACTGACCCTTCCTCCTGTTTCGCCCCGCTAATATAGTCAAAAGCTAAAATGTTGGAAAACTTTCTGAATTAATGTCTTATACATATGGTTTAAATTTCATTAAAATCAGATATACGTATTTGAAGTTTAAAGGGGGTTCTCTCCCTATGGGTCACTGAGAGGTGGAGGCACGTAGATATTCGGCACATAGAGGTAACATAGAGATTCGGGACAACTTTAATTGTTTTCTCTGGAGAATCTTATACATATGATATAGATTTCATCAAAATGAGATATATTTGAAGTTCTAAAGTATATTCGGGACCACTTCCATTGTCTTCTGCAGAAAATTTTATACATATGATTTAAATTTCATAAAAATAGGATATATTTGAAATTTTAAGGGGTTATGCCCCCCATGGCCATCTTAGGGGTCCACCATCTTGCCTATGTAAAAACTCGCCGAGCGACGCCTTTTGCAAATTAACCACTTCCATTGTCTTCCCGGTAAATTTTACATAAGAATACACTTTTAGATTTCATGTAGATTCTTGAACTTTTCTTTCTATAGGGAACACACAGATATACCAAAAACACACACGGATATATACACAGACATTAAGTTTTATATATAGAGATTTCAATAAAAAAATGATTAACAGTAAATAAATAAAAAAAATCAATCTGTATCTATCAAAGTGAGATCAGTTAAAAATCAAAGAATAATCACGGTGTTAATTCTTTTTACAGCAACATTTGAAAAAGGGAAAACGAAAAAAACAAAAACGGAAATGAGTCTCAGTAAAATCTAGTGTATACATATCCGTGTCGCCGAAAGTTAAAAACGAAATCAATATGAGTGTTTCTTTAAACTAACGCGGGGTTTATTGTGTTTTCTGTGTTATAATTTGAAATAATATGTTTCGTTGTTTACGAATAAAAAGTCTGTGTGAAATAGTTATATATGTATGGTCTGTAGCAAGACGAAGTGAGAATATATACGAATATGTATCGTAAGATTAAAGAAAAATTCAGTTGTAAACGTCCACCAACTTGCCTATGTAAAAACCCGCCGAGCGACGCCTTTTGCAAATTAAGTCTGCTAACATAGTAGGTACAATGTTTGTATTGATACCGCGTGACATAACATTTAGATGCACTTAATTTGGAAAGCTACTAGAGATTCACATAATTTTTGCAAGTTTGTTTCTTAAGCGGAATAATTATTAATGACAAAAATGCACCAATGCACTATTATCAGTAATTAGTATTGGTTGTGTATTTTGCTGCCAACATCAAACCTGGTGGCTATGATAATGTACATTTATTAAAGAAAAATAGTCCGAGCAGGATAAAGTATGTTAGCCAAGAAATTAAAGCGAATTACAATTTATCTTCCTAAAAACATGTACCAACTCTAGATGGGCGAGCCCAAGATTCTAAATAGGGAATACATTGTCATAACGGCCGTACTTACGTAGGGACAATACTGTTATTATATAGATAGGACAACAATTTTCAGAATACAAACAAATCTTTGAGAATACGACGTAAAATCTTTGAGGAGCGTTGTGTATTTTCTGTTGCAGACGGAAGCCAAATCTCTATTATAATCATATCTAATTTTCATTTTTCATTCAGTAATTTATGTATTTATTTACTTCCTTAAACAAGAACAGATATGTTTACGATGCATCTAATCAACCTGCACATTTAACGATGAAAATACTATTTCAAATTTAAGCATATCAGACCGATATACAGAACCTCTAATAGATATGTTTGAACGCATATACACAAGAAAACGAAAACATATAAAACATAATATATTAACATATTAAACGTATTAATATTAACATAGTAAGCATATTAACATATTAAACATTAAACGCATTAACATATTAAACATAAGGAGAATTTTCGCCAATTAAAATAATGTGTTTGAACCAAGGCAATCCATAATACAGGCCTGGCAAAATGCTACTGGGGTCCACGACTGGAGGCGGACATGTGAGGACCAAAATTACTACGAAATAATAATTAGCGAGAACATTTTTAGTAAGAAATTTCTTAATAATGTCCAGTAATTAGCAACTATACATATTTATAGGAAGCAGGTTACACTTATTGATTTATTTCCATCAAATCAAATGTAAAAAGTACAAAAATATAAAAGAACTAAATTCACAAAAAATCACTTTATTCACCACGAATTAGACACATTTTTGATATTTAAAAAATCCTGAGTCAATTTGTTTATATTAACTAATTGATAATAAAACATATGACATAATACAATCAGAAAGCAAATTTAATATTTAACAAAATCAAATACTTTATGAACAAAATAATGTTCGGAGAAACAATTTTGATAAGTTTTACAAAATTTGTTATGTTTTTTACATACTGTATACAATTTGTTTTTACATAAGATGAGAAAATGCTTATTTCTTCATGATATACAGTCTTAATAATACATCAACTTACATTAGCAAGAACATAACACCAATAAAATATATGTAAAAAGAGGGGAAATGGGACATATCTTATAGTTGCTTGGAAAATTATCCATTATCAATATTGATTATGTTGTCATGAGAATTGTATAAACATTTTCATTTTATACATAATATTTTAAGATAATATAATAACTTTTAGTGCTGGTTCTTGAATTGCCGTAGGTGAATCAAACAAACAATAATCTTTGAAAAATATATTGGACAATATAAACCTATGCTCTCTTTTTATATTGAAATGATGCATATCAGACACTGAGATAAGATTTTACTTATGATAATTATTTTATCTGAAGAGAGGGGATCAATCACTCAATCAAAATTAAATTAACAAGTTTAAATACTTTTTAAGCTTCAATTGTACTATGGAGACTGTTGGATTTGACTGTGGACTGATGACCTGGGCGTGCCAAGTTCGAATTCTGTCGGTTCGGGTTGCTTGCACCAGTTAGAGATATGGGATCGACAATCAGTCCAACAGTGACTTTGTTGCTGTCGGGCTGACCTGTGATCTTCTTCAGTCTCAGGAGGTCCACGCTCCCAGGCTTTACCTTCTCTTTGAGAAGGGGTTAGTTTATCCCTAATTGCCGGAGGCCGCTCTACCAGGGAATGCCGACGAGGCTGCTCAGGCATGTTTGTAGGCCAGAGTGTATTAATCCTAGGACGCTGGCTTTTCAACCACATATTATCTTGTGTCTAACCTCATAGGAGGTAAATAATAATAGCATTTATTTTAAGCCTAAAAAAAAAGGAAATACGTTCATACCAATAGAGGTTAGCCTTGGAATATGCTGGCAACCTAGGGATAACTTGACCCCCCCAGACCCTTCTTTGTCGAAATGAAGTATTGTTCGGCTCAATCTCAAAAGGAGCACGCTCTCAGGAATAACGCACCCTTACCGGGTACTGTAAATAGACTATATAAAAGTTTATAAAAATACTGTTAATAGACTATATGAAAGTTTACTAAAATACTGTAAATAGACTATATAAAAGTTTACTAAAATACTGTAAATAGACTATATAAAAGTTTACTAAAATACTGTAAATAGACTATATAAAAGTTTACTTACATACTGTAAATAGACTATATTAATGTTTACTTACACACTGTAAATAGACTATATAAAGGTTTACTTACACACTGTAAATAGACTATATGAAAGTTTACTTACACACTGTAAATAGACTATATGAAAGTTTACTTACACACTGTAAATAGACTATATGAAAGTTTACTTACATACTGTAAATAGACTATATGAAATTTTACTTACATACTGTAAATAGACTATATGAAATTTTACTTACACACTGTAAATAGACTATATGAAAGTTTACTTACATACTGTAAATAGACTATATGAAAGTTTACTTACATACTGTAAAAAGACTATATAAAAGTTTATATACACACTGTAAATAGACTATATAAAAGTTTACTTACACACTGTAAATAGACTATATGAAAGTTTACTTACATACTGTAAATAGACTATATGAAAGTTTACTTACATACTGTAAATAGACTATATGAAGGTTTACTTACACACTGTAAATAGACTATATAAAAGTTTACTTACACACTGTAAATAGACTATATAAAAGTTTACTTACATACTGTAAATAGACTATATAAAAGTTTATAAAAATACTGTTAATAGACTATACGAAAGTTTACTAAAATACTGTAAATAGACTATATAAAAGTTTACTAAAATACTGTAAATACACTATATAAAAGTTTACTAAAATACTGTAAATAGACTATATAAAAGTTTACTTACATACTGTAAATAGACTATATTAAAGTTTACTTACACACTGTAAATAGACTATATGAAAGTTTACTTACACACTGTAAATAGACTATATGAAAGTTTACTTACACACTGTAAATAGACTATATGAAAGTTTACTTACATACTGTAAATAGACTATATGAAAGTTTGCTTACACACTGTAAACAGACTATATGAAAGTTTACTTACATACTGTAAATAGACTATATGAAAGTTTACTTACACACTGTAAATAGACTATATGGAAGTTTACTTACATACTGTAAATAGACTATATAAAAGTTTACTTACACACTGTAAACAAACTATATGAAAGTTTACTTACATACTGTAAATAGGCTATATGAAAGTTTACTTACACACTGTAAATAGACTATATGAAAGTTTACTTACATACTGTAAATAGACTATATAAAATTTTACTTACATACTGTAAATAGACTATATGAAATTTTACTTACAAACCGTAAATAGACTATATGAAAGTTTACTTACATACTGTAAACAGACTATATGAAAGTTTACTTACATACTGTAAATAGACTATATAAAGGTTTATATACACACTGTGAATAGACTATATAAAAGTTTACTTACACACTGTAAATAGACTATATAAAAGTTTACTTACATACTGTAAATAGACTATATGAAAGTTTACTTACACACTGTAAATAGACTATATAAAAGTTTACTTACACACTGTAAATAGACTATATGAAAGTTTACTTACATACTGTAAATAGACTATATGAAAGTTTACTTACACACTGTAAATAGACTATATAAAAGTTTACTTACACACTGTAAATAGACTATATAAAAGTTTACTTACACACTGTAAATAGACTATATAAAAGTTTACTTACACACTGTAAATAGACTATATAAAAGTTTACTTACACACTGTAAATAGACTATATGAAAGTTTAGTTACATAGTGTGAATAGACTATATGAAAGTTTACTTACACATTGTAAATAGACTATATAAAATTTTTCTTACACACTGTAAATAGACTATATGAAAGTTTACTTACATAATCTAAACAGACTATATGAAAGTTTACTTACATACTGTAAATAGACTATATGAAAGTTTACTTACACACTGTAAATAGACTATATAAAAGTTTAGTTACACACTGTAAATAGACTATATGAAAGTTTACTTACATACTGTAAATAGACTATATGAAAGTTTACTTACACACTGTAAATAGACTATATAAAAGTTTACTTACACACTGTAAATAGACTATATAAAAGTTTACTTACATACTGTAAATAGACCATATAAAAGTTTATAAAAATACTGTTAATAGACTATATGAAAGTTTACTAAAATACTGTAAATAGACTATATAAAAGTTTACTTACACACTGTAAATAGACTATATGAAGGTTACTTACATACTGTAAATAGACTATATGAACGTTTACTTACACACTGTGAATAGACTATATAAAAGTTTACTTACACACTGTAAACAAACTATATGAAATTTTACTTACATACTGTAAATAGGCTATATGAAAGTTTACTTACACACTGTAAATAGACTATATGAAAGTTTACTTACATACTGTAAATAGACTATATGAAATTTTACCTACACACTGTAAATAGACTATATGAAAGTTTACATACATACTGTAAACAGACTATATGAAAGTTTACTTACATACTGTAAATAGACTATATAAAAGTTTATATACACACTGTAAATAGACTATATAAAAGTTTACTTACACACTGTAAATAGACTATACGAAAGTTTGCTTACACACTGTAAACAGACTATATGAAAGTTTACTTATACATTGTAAATAGACTATATAAAATTTTACTTACACACTGTAAATAGACTATATGAAAGTTTACTTACATACTCTAAACAGACTATATGAAAGTTTACTTACATACTGTAAATAGACTATATGAAAGTTTACTTACACACTGTAAATAGACTATATAAAAGCTAACTTACACACTGTAAATAAACTATATTAAATTTTACTTACACACTGTAAATAGACTATATGAAAGTTTACTTACATACTCAAAACAGATTATATGAAAGTTTACTTACACACTGTAAATAGACTATATAAAAGTTTACTTACATACTGTAAATAGACTATATGAAAGTTTACTTACACACTGTAAATAGACTATATGAAAGTTTACTTACATACTGTAAATAGACTATATGAAAGTTTGCTTACACACTGTAAACAGACTATATGAAAGTTTACTTACATACTGTAAATAGACTATATGAAAGTTTACTTACACACTGTAAATAGACTATATGAAAGTTTACTTACATACTGTAAATAGACTATATAAAATTTTACTTACACACTGTAAACAAACTATATGAAAGTTTACTTACATACTGTAAATAGGCTATATGAAAGTTTACTTACACACTGTAAATAGACTATATGAAAGTTTACTTACATACTGTAAATAGACTATATAAAATTTTATTTACATACTGTAAATAGACTATATGAAATTTTACTAACACACTGTAAATAGACTATATGAAAGTTTACTTACATACTGTAAACAGACTATATGAAAGTTTACTTACATACTGTAAATAGACTATATAAAAGTTTATATACACACTGTGAATAGACTATATAAAAGTTTACTTACACACTGTAAATAGACTATATGAAAGTTTACTTACATACTGTAAATAGACTATATGAAAGTTTACTTACACATTGTAAATAGACTATATGAAAGTTTACTTACACACTGTAAATAGACTATATGAAAGTTTACTTACATACTGTAAATAGACTATATGAAAGTTTACTTACATACTGTAAATAGACTATATGAAAGTTTACTTACATACTGTAAATAGACTATATGAAAGTTTACTTACACACTGTAAATAGACTATATAAAAGTTTACTTACACACTGTAAATAGACTATATAAAAGTTTACTTACACACTGTAAATAGACTATATAAAAGTTTACTTACACACTGTAAATAGACTATATAAAAGTTTACTTACATACTGTAAACAGACTATATGAAAGTTTACTTACACACTGTAAATAGACTATATAAAAGTTTACTTACACACTGTAAATAGACTATATGAAAGTTTACTTACATACTGTAAATAGACTATATGAAAGTTTACTTACACACTGTAAATAGACTATATAAAAGTTTACTTACACACTGTAAATAGACTATATAAAAGTTTACTTACACACTGTAAATAGACTATATGAAAGTTTAGTTACATAGTGTGAATAGACTATATGAAAGTATACTTACACATTGTAAATAGACTATATAAATTTTTTCTTACACACTGTAAATAGACTATATGAAAGTTTACTTACATACTCTAAACAGACTATATGAAAGTTTACTTACATACTGTAAATAGACTAAATGAAAGTTTACTTACACACTGTAAATTGACTATATAAAAGTTTACTTACACACTGTAAATAGACTATATGAAAGTTTACTTACACACTGTAAATAGACTATATAAAAGTTTACTTACATACTGTAAATAGACCATATAAAAGTTTATAAAAATACTGTTAATAGACTATATGAAAGTTTACTAAAATACTGTAAATAGACTATATAAAAGTTTACTTACACACTGTAAATAGACTATATGAAAGTTTACTTACATACTGTAAATAGACTATATGAACGTTTACTTACACACTGTGAATAGACTATATAAAAGTTTACTTACACACTGTAAACAAACTATATGAAATTTTACTTACATACTGTAAATAGGCTATATGAAAGTTTACTTACACACTGTAAATAGACTATATGAAAGTTTACTTACATACTGTAAATAGACTATATGAAATTTTACTTACACACTGTAAATAGACTATATGAAAGTTTACTTACATACTGTAAACAGACTATATGAAAGTTTACTTACATACTGTAAATAGACTATATAAAAGTTTATATACACACTGTGAATAGACTATATAAAAGTTTACTTACACACTGTAAATAGACTATATGAAAGTTTACTTACATACTGTAAATAGACTATATGAAAGTTTACTTACACATTGTAAATAGACTATATGAAAGTTTACTTACACACTGTAAATAGACTATATGAAAGTTTACTTACATACTGTAAATAGACTATATGAAAGTTTACTTACATACTGTAAATAGACTATATGAAAGTTTACTTACATACTGTAAATAGACTATATGAAAGTTTACTTACACACTGTAAATAGACTATATAAAAGTTTACTTACACACTGTAAATAGACTATATAAAAGTTTACTTACACACTGTAAATAGACTATATAAAAGTTTACTTACACACTGTAAATAGACTATATAAAAGTTTACTTACATACTGTAAACAGACTATATGAAAGTTTACTTACACACTGTAAATAGACTATATAAAAGTTTACTTACACACTGTAAATAGACTATATGAAAGTTTACTTACATACTGTAAATAGACTATATGAAAGTTTACTTACACACTGTAAATAGACTATATAAAAGTTTACTTACACACTGTAAATAGACTATATAAAAGTTTACTTACACACTGTAAATAGACTATATGAAAGTTTAGTTACATAGTGTGAATAGACTATATGAAAGTTTATTTACACATTGTAAATAGACTATATAAATTTTTTCTTACACACTGTAAATAGACTATATGAAAGTTTACTTACATACTCTAAACAGACTATATGAAAGTTTACTTACATACTGTAAATAGACTAAATGAAAGTTTACTTACACACTGTAAATAGACTATATAAAAGTTTACTTACACACTGTAAATAGACTATATGAAAGTTTACTTACACACTGTAAATAGACTATATAAAAGTTTACTTACATACTGTAAATAGACCATATAAAAGTTTATAAAAATACTGTTAATAGACTATATGAAAGTTTACTAAAATACTGTAAATAGACTATATAAAAGTTTACTTACACACTGTAAATAGACTATATGAAAGTTTACTTACATACTGTAAATAGACTATATGAACGTTTACTTACACACTGTGAATAGACTATATAAAAGTTTACTTACACACTGTAAACAAACTATATGAAATTTTACTTACATACTGTAAATAGGCTATATGAAAGTTTACTTACACACTGTAAATAGACTATATGAAAGTTTACTTACATACTGTAAATAGACTATATGAAATTTTACTTACACACTGTAAATAGACTATATGAAAGTTTACATACATACTGTAAACAGACTATATGAAAGTTTACTTACATACTGTAAATAGACTATATAAAAGTTTATATACACACTGTAAATAGACTATATAAAAGTTTACTTACACACTGTAAATAGACTATACGAAAGTTTGCTTACACACTGTAAACAGACTATATGAAAGTTTACTTACACATTGTAAATAGACTATAGAAAATTTTACTTACACACTGTAAATAGACTATATGAAAGTTTACTTACATACTGTAAATAGACTATATGAAAGTTTACTTACACACTGTAAATAGACTATATGAAAGTTTACTTACATACTGTAAATAGACTATATGAAAGTTTACTTACACACTGTAAATAGACTATATAAAAGTTTACTTACACACTGTAAATAGACTATATAAAAGTTTACTTACATACTGTAAATAGACTATATAAAAGTTTATCAAAATACTGTTAATAGACTATATGAAAGTTTACTAAAATACTGTAAATAGACTATATAAAAGTTTACTTACACACTGTAAATAGACTATATAAAAGTTTACTAAAATACTGTAAATACACTATATAAAAGTTTACTAAAATACTGTAAATAGACTATATAAAAGTTTACTTACATACTGTAAATAGACTATATTAAAGTTTACTTACACACTGTAAATAGACTATATAAAAGTTTACTTACACACTGTAAATAGACTATATGAAAGTTTACTTACATACTGTAAATAGACTATATGAAAGTTTACTTACATACTGTAAATAGACTATATAAAAGTTTACTTACAGACTGTAAATAGACTATATGAAAGTTTACTTACACACTGAAATAGACTATATGAAAGTTTACTTACATACTGTAAATAGACTATATGAAGGTTTACTTACATACTGTAAATAGACTATATGAAAGTTTACTTACACACTGTAAATAGACTATATAAAAGTTTACTTACACACTGTAAATAGATTATATAAAAGTTTACTTACATACTGTAAATAGACTATATGAAAGTTTGCTTACACACTGTAAACAGACTATATGAAAGTTTACTTACATATTGTAAATAGACTATATGAAAGTTTACTTACACACTGTAAATAGACTATATGAAAGTTTACTTACATACTGTAAATAGACTATATAAAAGTTTACTTACACACTGTAAACAAACTATATGAAAGTTTACTTACATACTGTAAATAGACTATATGAAAGTTTACTTACACACTGTAAATAGACTATATAAAAGTTTACTTACACACTGTAAATAGACTATATAAAAGTTTACTTACACACTGTAAATAGACTATATGAAATTTTACTTACACACTGTAAATAGACTATATAAAAGTTTACTTACATACTGTAAATAGACTATATGAAAGTTTACTTACACACTGTAAATAGACTATATAAAAGTTTACTTACTGTTGTGGGGTAAAAATCACCCCTATTGATGAACTAATGGAAGCAACCATCTATAATAAATACCATGGTTGCAAAGACTCAAACAGATGACATTCCTATTATGTGAGTGTCCACGTGTGGTATCTGTTCCGATGGATACTACACCCTATAGACCGGTGTTGTCTTGGCCTTCGGGGCATGATTCCGCCGGTCTATGGGTCTGTCCTGTGCAGTTCTAGGAGGTCCACCCTCCCAGGCTTTGCCTCTCCTCTTTGGGGAGGAGTAAGTTTATAGCTTACTGCCTGAGGCGCCCCTACCGGGGAATGCCGACGGGGCTGTCCAGGCAATTTTTAATGGCTAAAGCGCTCACGTTCTCGGGCGCTGGCTTTTCAAATCCCACTTTCCGACCTTGTGTCACATACTCCTATAGTGGGTAGGTGTTAAATATCGAGGACATTCCTATTATGTGAGAGTCCTCGTACAACGTGTGGTATCTGTTCCGATGGATACTACACCCTATAGACCGGTGTTGTCTTGGCCTTCGGGGCATGATTCCGCCGGTCTATGGGTCTGTCCTGTGCAGTTCTAGGAGGTCCACCTTCCCAGGCTTTGCCTCTCCTCTTTGGGGAGGAGTAAGTTGATAGCTTACTGCCTGAGGCGCCCCTACCAGGGAATGCCGACGGGGCTGTCCAGGCAATTTTTAATGGCTAAAGCGCTCACGTTCTCGGGCGCTGGCTTTTCAAATCCCACTTTCCGACCTTGTGTCACATACTCCTATAGTGGGTAGGTGTTAAATATCGAGGACATTCCTATTATGTGAGAGTCCTCGTACAACGTGTGGTATCTGTTCCGATGGATACTACACCCTATAGACCGGTGTTGTCTTGGCCTTCGGGGCATAATTCCGCCGGTCTATGGGTCTGTCCTGTGCAGTTCTAGGAGGTCCACCTTCCCAGGCTTTGCCTCTCCTCTTTGGGGAGGAGTAAGTTGATAGCTTACTGCCTGAGGCGCCCCTACCGGGGAATGCCGACGGGGCTGTCCAAGCAATTTTTAATGGCTAAAGCGCTCACGTTCTCGGGCGCTGGCTTTTCAAATCCCACTTGCTGACCTTGTGTCACATACTCCTATAGTGGGTAGGTGTTAAATATTGAGGACATTCCTATTATGTGAGAGTCCTCGTACCACGTGTGGTATCTGTTCAGATGGATACTACACCCTATAGACTGGTGTTGTCTTGGCCTTCGGGGCATGATTCCGCCGGTCTATGGGTCTGTCCTGTGCAGTTCTAGGAGGTCCACCCTCCCAGGCTTTGCCTCTCCTCTTTGGGGAGGAGTAAGTTTATAGCTTACTGCATGAGGTGCCCCTACCGGGGAATGCCGACGAGGCTGACCAGGCAATTTTTAATGGCTAAAGCGCTCACCTCTCGGGCGCTGGCTTTTCAAATCCCACTTTCCGACCTTGTGTCACATACTCCTATAGTGGGTAGGTGTTAAATATAGAGGACATTCCTATTCATGTTTTACCGCATGGTAGGAATCCGGTCATCTCCTACCACATATAGTGGCGTTACTGTATTGCTATGAATAAATACATTGTATATTTTAACCTGTCACAATTTGTGGTTGTTATCTTTGTGACCCCTAGCACGGGTCTACAACACTGGCGACGAGAAATTAAGTAAAGAACATACGTGAGGATTTTTATTTTATACCAGTCATGAATACTGGCTACCAGGATTACTCAAGAAAGTTACGGGGTCATTCGACAAAAAACTGAATAACGAAGATTCGTCAAGGATTTACTTGAAAAAAAAAAAAAAGTCAAACAACAAAAGACGTCGTCAAAAAAGTCTTATCTTGCTGTTGGAAAAAAAAAGCCACAAGAAGCCTAAACTACGAGTTAAAACGGAACTCATAAATGGCGTGGATTTACGACAACTGAAAAAAACAATAAAAAACGACTCGAAGTTTCAGTAAGTACAAAAAGAAATTGTTCGTTCTAAAAAGATTGTCTTAAAAAGGCATTTGCATTAGAAAACAAAATTAAAAAGTTACGTCGGATTTTTCCGATTAAAATAAATTTTTCTCTGACTGACTGGCACGTTGAAAAAAAAACACTTTCGACAAGCAGGTACGGCATAACACTTTGTGTTAATGAGAACATATGATATTCTGTTACGCACTTAAAGCGGAAATTATGGCCAATATTTAAATAAATGCTATGAACTCGTTTTTTTTTCACAAAAAATACAAAAAAACTAATTCTTTGTAAAAGAAAAAAAAGTGTACGTTCAACAAGGATTTGAACTAAATACTTACACGTTACGAAAAGAAAATTGAAGAAAAAAAAAAAGGTCAAACTTTTTTTTGTATAAACACAAACGCTGAATTATTTTCTAGTGGAAAATTGCCACACAAGGAAAAAATAAATTAAGGAAATACTCGTCAATATAACCAGATACAAAAATTGTAAAAGTTTTTTTTGTAGAGTTGGTACTATAGAAAAAGAATTGGTTTGTTTCTGAAAACGCTTTTTTGTCATTAAAAAAAAAAAAAAAAAAAAAAAAAATGGAGGATTTTTCAAAACAGATTTTGGAAATTATAAAACTTCAACAAAATCAACAATTAGAACCTTTTTGGTTTCGAGAAGAACAATTGATAGTACAGAAACAAAATGACGAGAAGCAGTTAAGTTTAATGAAATACTTCGAGGAAAAACAGGGAAGAGAAAGAAAAGAAATGATGAAATACGCCGCGGAAGAAAAGAAAGAAATGAACGAACAAATATTGGAATTGAAAAAATTACATTTAGAGCATCAAAACCAATCAGAAAAAAAAATGGATTTGTTAACGCAAGTTTTAATGAATAAGGACAACGGACAGGAAAACAGTACGGCTTTTTCGCAAAATGCGATCTGGTCAGCCATTGATACATTTCGCTATGCTCCTGAGGAAGCCCTAACGTTTGAAACATACTTCAGAAGATTTGAAGACTTATTCAAGATTGATTGTGGTTCATGGACGGATCAAAAGAAGGTTCGTTTATTACTACGGAAGTTGGGTGCATCCGAACATAACAAATTCGTGGATTATATTTTGCCAAGAAAAACCAACGAATTGTCGTTTGACGAGGCAGTCAAGCTGTTAATGGAGTTATACTGTCCAAAGACAAGCCTTTTCCATAAAAGATGGAAATGTATGAATATTACACATAAGGAAAATCAGGATTATATGACTTTTGCGTCTATAGTTAATAAAAACTGTGACGACTTCAAGTTGTCATCATTAACGGCAGATAATTTTAGATGCCTAATATTCACACAAGGTTTGATAGCCACAAAAGACGCCGATATAAGACGTCGTGCTCTAAATAAACTGGAATTAGAACCTGATTTAACGCTTCAGAAACTGGCTGAAGATTGTCAACGGTTCGTGGCAGTGAAACAAGATTCCCGAAACATAGAGGAAGCAGGTATCGCTCACATTAAAAAGATACGCTCCAAAAAAAAAGGACACTCACCCGCCAGCTATTACCAACCAAGAGGCAAAAAGAACCCTTCACAAAATTATCAGGATAGACAAAAGCCTAGGACCCCTGTAGTAAATGTGGAGGACCTCATGGGTACAATGCATGTTGGTACCATAAGAAAATAACGTGTGACCTATGCAAACGAGCAGGGCACAAGGCCTCATATTGCAGAGCAAAAGTAGGAAAAAGAACTACATAAAAACTGCAAAAAGGGACCCTTCACCAACAGAGAACATAAGGAAATATGTTCGGTGAGAATCGGAAATAGAGAAGTAATTCTGCAACTCGATTCAGGGTCGGATA
The DNA here is from genome assembly GCA_963556195.1 of Sepiola atlantica. Taxonomy (NCBI): domain Eukaryota; kingdom Metazoa; phylum Mollusca; class Cephalopoda; order Sepiida; family Sepiolidae; genus Sepiola; species Sepiola atlantica. The sequence continues at coordinate 92,228,521 of OY744522.1, read as the reverse complement.
TATCGATTATAAATGTTCACACGTGGAAGAAATTAGGTAAGCCCACGATAATGAAGACGAATAAAATCGCAAGATCGGTAACTGGTGAAAAGATACATTTTGAAGGTGAATTAATTATTAATGTTTCACTAAAAAGAAAGACAAAAAAAGTTAAAAGTATTCGTTCTTAGGAACACATCAAATTTATTTGGATCTGACTGGATCCAAGAATTTGAATTATGAGACTCGCCAATGAGTGATTTTTGTCAAAAAGTCGAAAGTTTAACGGCCGAAGCCGACAAACTAAAAAGAGATCTAAAAAAATCTTTTCCAAGTGTTTTTTCTGAAAAGCTTGGATGCTGCACGAAAATAAAAGCGAGATTCGAATTGCTGGATGAAGCAAAACCAATATTCAAAAAACCACGTAGCGTACCGTTCGCTTCAAGAGAAACAATTGAAGAAGAATTGGAAAGACTAGTTAACACAGGGATTTTGACCCATATTAACTATAGTGAGTGGGAAGCCCCCACCGTATACATAAAAAAAAAATCAAAAGAAATCAGAGTATGCGCAGATTTCTCTACCGGATTGAATGCATCGCTCAAGGACCACCACTATCCGTTACCAAACCCAGAGGAAGTATTCGCTAAGTTAAATGGCGGAAAAATCTTTTCCAAAATAGACTTAAGCGAGGCGTATCTACAGATACCAGTAGAAGACGATAGTTCGAAACTTTTGTGTATCTCAACACACATAGGTCTTTTTAAATTCAATAGATTAGCATTTGGGATAAAAGTAGCACCTGCTATTTTCCAACAGATAATTGACACTTTGCTAAGCGGTTTGGATTTTTCAATAGGCTATCTGGACGATATTCTCATACGTAGTCAAAATGTTGAACAACATAGAGATCATGTATTTCAAGTGTTTGACAGAATAAAAGAATACGGCTTCACTTTGAAGGAGGCAAAATGTGAATTTGTTTTGGAACAAATAAAATACTTGGGTCATATATTAAATAAGGACGGGAGAAAACCCGACCCGGATAGGTCCACAGCAATAAAAGACATGCCAGAGCCTCAAAATGTAACTACATTGCAAAGTTTTTTAAGGCTCGTTAACTATTATCAAACTTTTATTAAGAATATGCATAAATTGCGCGCGCCTTTGAATGAACTATTAAAAATAGACAAAAAATGGAACTGGACGCCGGAGTGCCAGTCGGCATTTAAGCAGTTAAAAGATGTACTAACATCAGATTTATTTCTGATTCATTTCAATCCAGAACAAGAGATTATTGTCGCAACCGACGCAAGTGCTTATGGAATAGGGGCATGCATTCTACATAAAATGCCGGATGGGTCCACTAAACCGATCTCCCATGCGTCGAGAACCTTACTGCCAGCCGAGAAGAATTATTCCCAAATTGAGAAGGAAGCACTGGGGATCATATTCGGAGTTACAAAATTCCACCGTTTTTTACATGGTCGAAAATTCAAATTACAAACTGATCACAAGCCGCTTATAACCATTTTCGGTTCAAAAAAAGGGATACCAACTTACTCAGCCAACAGACTGCAAAGATGGGCGACCATCCTGCTAAATTACGATTTTAGTATGGAATTTCTTGCATCTGCGAAGTTAGGTCACGCTGACGGATTGTCGCGATTAATCCCGAAATCAAGGGAACCGCTGGAGGACACAGTAATAGCGTCACTACAAAGTGAAAAGGACTATACACAAATACTGTGCAATACGATCAGGGAATTACCAGTGACTTTGAAAGATATAATAAGGGAGGCTGAAGAAGATAGTTTCATCAAAGAAACGAAACAAAAAATGCAATCAGATGAATCGGCGGCGGAAGTTTATTCTATGTGCAATGAGGTACTGTTGTATCGAGAAAGGGTGGTAATCCCAGCCACGCTGAGGAAAATTTTTTTAAAGGATTTTCATACGGGGCACCCTGGGGCTACTAGAATGAAGAGCCTCATGAGGTCCTACGTTTACTGGAAGAGCATGGACACTGATATTGAAGACATGGTAAAGTCGTGTAAGGGATGCGCATTGGCTGCAAAAGCGCCCCCAATACAATTTAGCCCGTGGCCTAAAGCTGACCATCCATGGTCAAGGATACACGTGGACTTTGCAGGTCCATTGGAGTGAAACTATTACTTAATAGTTGTTGATAGCTTTTCAAAATGGCCTGAGGTATTTAGATACAAGAGTCCAACGACGGATTTTACAATCAGTGCTCTTCACGAATTGTATGCTAGGTTTGGTGTGGTCGATTGTTTGGTATCGGACAATGGCACGCAATTGACGTCAGCAGATTTTAAAAGTTTCTGCGAGGATTTTCAGGTCAACCACATAACAACGCCAACCTATCATCCTAGATCGAACGGTCAGGCAGAGAGGTTCGTGGACACGCTAAAAAGAGCCCCGAAAAAAGCTAAAGGAACGCCCTCAGGAAAGGCGTTACAACAGTTTTTACAGGTGTACCGAATTACGCCAAATGAAAGCGCTCCATCAAAGATGTCGCGTGCAGAGTTAATGTTTGCGAGGAAAATTAGGCCGGTCTTCGAGAAACTTTTGCCTAAACAGGTAAAACCGCCGAATACTACAGTTCCTAAAAAGATGTATTTACCTGGGGAAAAGGTATTTTTCCAGGTACATAAAAATAATAGTATGATGTGGGAACTAGGAAAGGTCAAGCAGAGGATCGGGCGGATGGTTTACATAATCGAAGGTCCAAAATTCACTCACAAGAAGCATTTGAACCAAATTCGGAAACGTGTCACTGATGACGATAGACAACCTCCTGTTGAACAAGAAGTAATGGGCCATATATATGACACGTTCGACCTGGTAACACCACAAGCAGCCGAACAACGCCGGTCTTCCAGAAAAAGAAAAAGGATCGATCCCATAGAGATCAATCCCAGGAAAAAGACCTATACGATCATTCCAGGGGAATGAAAAGCTCGGGAGGGGGGTGTTGTGGGGTACAAATCACCCCTATTGAAGAACTAATGTAAGCAACCATCTATAATAAATACCATGGTTGCAAAGACTCAAACAGAGGACATTCCTATCATGTGAGTGTCCACGTATGGTATCTGTTCCGATGGATACTACACCCTATAGACCGGTGTTGTCTTGGCCTTCGGGGCATGATTCCGCCGGTCTATGGGTCTGTCCTGTGCAGTTCTAGGAGGTCCACCCTCCCAGGCTTTGCCTCTCCTCTTTGGGGAGGAGTAAGTTGATAGCTTACTGCCTGAGGCGCCCCTACCGGGCAATGCCGACGGGGCTGTCTAGGCAATTTTTAATGGCTAAAGCGCTCACGTTCTCGGGCGCTGGCTTTTCAAATCCCACTTTCCGACCTTGTGTCACATACTCCTATAGTGGGTAGGTGTTAAATATTGAGGACATTCCTATTCATGTTTTACCGCATGGTAGGAATCCGGTCATCTCCTACCACATTTAGTGGCGTTACTGTATTGCTATGAATAAATACATTGTATATTTTAACCTGTCACAATTTGTGGTTGTTATCTTTGTAATCCCTAGCACGGGTCTACAACACTTACATACTGTAAATAGACTATATGAAAGTTTACTTACATACCGTAAATAAACTATATAAAAGTTTACTTACATACTGTAAATAGACTATATAAAAGTTTACTTACATACTGTAAATAGATTATATAAAATTTTACTTTCTCTTGGCAAATATTTAACTTATTTGACTGATATTTTTATAAACAGCGACTAAATTAAAAATAAGATTTTTTATTTACTAATGCGTCACTACTAATCAAGGATGATAAGGATTAATGAAGTAGATTTCTATCAGTGGAATGATGATGAATACTATGAGACGATTGAAAATAATGAATGGAATGCATAAAATTTGATGACTTAAAGCAGCAATTTATAACATCCGTTTGTTGAACTTGGACTTGAAGATGAAAACGTAGCTCTCAGGGAAACAATCCCGTAGCAATATGTGTAATTTTACAAATTGTAAAATCATGAAAGACTTTTTTTCAAAACTGGCACAAAATTGAATCCGATCAAAAATGCATATTTTATAAAAAGTAAATCATTTCATTATTATTTGTGAGTGTCTTTGGTGCCATTATTCTCTTGGATACGTTCGTGCAACGTTACAAGACAAAGTATTTCCAACTTTATGAGGTAACGATACATTCACCTTATTTGCAGTCTACAAAAATGATATTTCGAACTTAAGCGTGACAGACCAATGAAAATGTTATTTCAAACTTCAGTATGACATAATATGAAAATGTTATTTCAAACTTCAGTATGACACACATATGAAAATGTTTTCAAACTTCAGTATGACATACATATGAAAATGTTATTTCAAACTTCAGTATGACATACATATGAAAATGTTATTTCAAACTTCAGTATGACATACATATGAAAATGTTATTTCAAACTTCAGTATGACACACATATGAAAATGTTTTCAAACTTCAGTATGACATACATATGAAAATGTTATTTCAAACTTCAGTATGACATACATATGAAAATGTTATTTCAAACTTCAGTATGACATAATATGAAAATGTTATTTCAAACTTCAGTATGACACACATATGAAAATGTTTTCAAACTTCAGTATGACATACATATGAAAATGTTATTTCAAACTTCAGTATGACACACATATGAAAATGTTTTCAAACTTCAGTATGACATACATATGAAAATGTTTTCAAACTTCAGTATGACATACATATGAAAATGTTATTTCAAACTTCAGTATGACATACATATGAAAATGTTATTTCAAACTTCAGTATGACATACATATGAAAATGTTATTTCAAGCTTAATCGTGACAGAGCAACAGAAAATGATATTTCGAACTTAAGCGTGACAGACCAACGAAAATTTTATTTCAAACTTAAGCGTGACAGACCGGCCGACGAACAAAGCTTCCTATTTAAGATGTAGCACAAGGCCGAAAGGTTGAGAAAACCAGCTGCCCGTTGAGGCACTCTGGTCAGATACAAAAATAGCCGTAAAGGAGGAGGTAATGCTTAGAAGGGTATCCCTACTAGGACCGAGCCAGACCATACCTCATTCTGAAAAAGAAAGGCCTGACCTGCCCCTATGTTGCCAGAATGTGCCAAGGCGAACCTCGGCTGGTATGAAAATAAGCTTTCAAAAAAGCCTCTAAACATCTAATAAAAGCCTCTGTTCACTTTAAGACCCCCCCCCCCAAAAAAAAAACGCCTGCTGGTTTGTATATGAATCGAACTGTGATTTTAGATAAGTAGCGAGTGATATAAAAAAAAATGGCTGTTTATCGGTGCCATTAAAGTGCCTTTCTACTCATATTGATTTGCACGGTCGACGAAGTGCGCATCTGCGTGTGTGGCGGTGGGGATGGTAGTGGTGGTGGTTAAACCCTGTTTACAATTTAAATACAAATGTCGGAACAAATCAGTGACCTTGACATTTGAAAATAATAACAAAGGAAAAATAACCCATTTACACGCACTTCGGGAAGACAGTGATTATTCGGGCCATTGTATTTATATGTTGTAAACTAATTGATGGAGCCGACGTTGTCCGCGTGTGAAATACGCTGTGAGATTATGTTTTCATTTGTGCAACACATTACATTTCTCAAAAACAAATGTTGAAATTCATAAAATAAAAAAAATAATGCTAAAATTATTGCAATTTTTATAGGTTTTAACTTATAAAAATTGCAATAATTTATTTATAAATGATCATTAAAAGTCTAAAGGAATGAAACATTAAGACATTAATATTATACTAGTAGGGATACCCGGTGTTGCCTGGGTACGGGATAACATCTCATGCAACAGTATAGTAAAGACTAAAGAATAAGCACAGTGTTCATAATGTTCTTTGAATCAATAAACGTTTTTATTTTATTTCATACTAGCTGGCTTTATCAGCTCGCTATCGCTTCGCAAAGTTCGCTATTTGAAATATTTTAAACAACAATTTTGAATAATAAGACCAAAAGTTTCGCATTCATTCATATAAATAAATAAACATTAAAATTTATTCTTTTAAATTCATATTAATTTTTTTGTAAATTTGATACAAATTTATCAAATAAATAAGACCGTAAAGAAAAGAAAAGAAAGAAGAAATCAATTCGCGTGAGCGATGGTGTGTGTGGGGGGGACTCTTTTTTTTACACCTTACAATTTAGAAACGGCCGTGAACACATATTTAAGCACGAACGTTTGAGCGCACGATCAAAACAATCATTGGATTTAAAAGCAATAAAAAAGAAAATGTGGCGTCACTAACGAAGGCAAGGAGTGGGGGGGGGGAGAGAATGTAGTCAGTCACCTTCTCTCTTTCTCTATGAACTTTTATTGCTTATGTCTGGTCAGTATATCATTCTTTCTAGGGCGATATTAGTTTAATTTAGATTATCTTCCTTTTAAGAAAGGTTTGAGTCATTTATCGTTTTTTTTAATTAAAACATTTTTATGAATTACTAGCAATATCAACGAAACTATTGCATATATATATATAGCAACATAGGGCAATAGAATAACACATGAATAACACCAAACATTAATTTATGAACCGTTTCAAAATTGTTATGCAAATTAGGTATTCAAATCGATGTATTTGACCTATTCATCTGTACTATATATACAGTATTTCAAAATATTATGTTTGATTATTGATTTAAATACAAGTAAGCCGGTAGAGACTTGTTACTTGGACCATTGTCTTCGAGTATTTTCCATGTGTTAAAATACAGTCTACAATGCTAATACATTTATTTTATTTGTTAATTTTCCTTCCTGTTCATGGCTGGCCTAGTGTATGTGGACTGTGGTTAGTGTCTAATGATAGTAAAGGGAGATCAAACGACCCAAATGGTTATGTACAACATTATTTTTTTCTAGCATAACGGAAATAAAGTGAATTGTGTTTGAATGTTAGTTAAAACGTTGAAAGTTATAACAATTCTGCAACAACAAAATAGAAAGTGATTTGCTTAATATTAATGTTTTATTTTTTTGTCATGTTTTTTAAGACAAGTCTATGACTCTTTTATCTACTGATGAAATAAGGTTCTTTACGACTGAAATTGTTATGAGAGAAAATACTTTGAAAATACGATATCATAGATCATTTTTGCAAGTAAATTGGCATCCATTCTCGCAAATTTGACGTTTCATAATGAACCATATGGTTAAACGAGATGCATGACTAGCGGCATTTTCTTGCTGAAATACGAAGTTCTTTCGAAAGTCTTCATTCTCTGACTTGAACTCGGAAATCAAATTGTTTTCTCGGAATTGGCAATAATTACGAGAGTTCAGTTTTAGACCTTCAAACACCCTGGATGACCCAATTAATTCATCACCAGAACCCCATTCCTCCACCCATTGTTGACGCCTAAATCGCAAAAGATGACTTCAACCTTTAATGTGGCAACCCCTTTTCCATTCATCTGGGCCAGCGAGTATTGTTCGGGCTTCATCTGTCTACGGGACAGTCTGACGATCTTTCTTCATATACTTGTCTGCCTATTTTATGCTCTTCCGATTAGTTTCACTCAACAAGGGGCAAATAGTAGGTGATCGTTGATTTGCAATTTTCTCGAAAGTGCAATTTTGTGTTGTCTTTGATATTCCTAAGACGTCAGCTTGACCCAAAATTGTTTTACTTGTACTGTGAGGATTCTGGGAGAGACTTCTTTTAATTTTCCTTTCATCTCTGCTCGGCAATTCATGTGGGTATTGTTTCTGACGCTGCACCTTTCCATCTATTACATACCCCTTCACTGTGCGGTCATCTCGCTTCATGATTTTTGAGACTTCCAAAGTATTTTTACCATCAGCTTTTAATTGTGCCATTTTGGCCTTCTCTTCAGTCGTTAACATCTTTTCACGAACGATTTTCACAAAATGTTGTATATTGCAACCACTTTTGGTTTACTGTGACGTGGGTAAATCTGTAATAAACAATTAACACAAATGAAATATTAAATTAAACCTAGACATTAGTTATCAGTTAGATAACAACTAGAAGGCATTTCCAAGGATTCTGCAACGAAAGTGGGCTCCCTCTACCATGCTAGAAAACTTCTCACACCTGACAGTATCCTATATCTCTACAAAGCCAGAATCCGTCCATGCATGTAGTACTGTTGTCACATCTGGGTTAGTGCAATATCCACCAGTCTCTCCCTCTTAAAAAGAGTCGCTAATCTAATAGGCCCCTCACTATCCATTCACCCTTATAATAAAGCCCAATGTGTATTTATTAGTATATAACAAATATACGTACTTCTACCCCGTCACCCAAAAGTTAGCGAGTAAAACACGTACCCTTTTTATAGCCCACAAACGAAAACATTTCAAGTAGTGAGGTGAAGCGAGAAAGCAAGTGGCAAGTCAGATAACCACCATTAGAGTTAGCTCACCGCCTGAAATGAATTTGGAAAGTAAACCATCACTCTATCACAAAAATTAAACGGTGGGTGTTTTTTTCTTTAGTTCATCGCAAGTGATAATTAGAATTTATATGCGAAAAAATAAAATTACTGACGGAAATCTGTGACTTTATAAGAATATTTTAGTAACATATCTAGATAAATAGCAAGAAAGTCGAAGAATAGTTGTTTTCCGTCATTTCGGACAGAGAGTGTGCATTAATATATATATATATATATATATATATATATATATATATATATATATATATATATATATATATATATATATATATATATTAGCACAAAAATAACCGCCATTCCGGACGACTTTTAGTCTAGCTCTAAGTTTGATATAATTACCTCTGTCAAGGCAGAGGTTATGTTTTCGGTGCAGTTTGTTTGTTTGTGAACAGCCTACTGCACATTAACTACCATTATAGATTATTTTCCTATAGTTTCCTTTGAAATAGTCTCTATTCACTTCATTTGACGTTTAGGTAACTTGTATACTTTCTTCAGATATGAAAAAGCCACCAGAAAAATGTTATTTCCGATGTTAGGACATACATTTCTTCTAGAATTAGCATATATGAAGAAGATATGCATTGTACCGAAACGTCACACGAAGTGTATATTTTCAAATCAGTATTTATATCCTCTATATACTACATAACAAAATGATATAAAAACAACCTTTCAAAGACAGTTATTCAGATATGATTCCAAAAACCGAGCCGAATAAATACAACAGACTTTTTACACGAAAAGAGTTCAATATTCTTTCAGGTAGAGCTTTATAACAATAGTAAACGTTCAAATAAGCCAACTATATTATTATTTATTATTGCTATATAGATCTAATGTATAAAGAAAAGTCAGTCGGATTCTCGATATTAGACATACATATGATTGCATCTGACAAACCGATATTTGATTCGGCTTAGCCTTTTTCTCTTGTTTGAACGTTGATGTATGTTCTGAAAAACAATAAATTTTAATTCTATTAAGTTTTTAATTGCAAATAAATTTTATCCTGCTCAAAATATTTTTCCCAGAAAAGCCACCTTTCTTCTCTGCAGCAAAAGTAAATTAAAAATGGAAGCCATTTTTGCTATCAGCAGTAAATTTTGCCAATAGTTGCAAATATTCATACTAAGACATTCTTTCGTTTCTTATTACTAAGTAACCGTTAAAAATTATCTTTTTATTCCGATACAATCTGACGTGGAAACATATAAGTAATATCTGAAAATTTTTGAATTCTGATATCGAATCAAGTCACGTAACATGTTATTCGTAAACGGTGTCTACAAATTTGCACTTGATTTATCGAAAAATAAAAAATAGAGATTTGGTAAAAACTTTAAAAATTAAATGACAAGATAAAGACTCCCGAGCAACGCCGGGTTATTCATCTATAACTACAATTACAAAGTTTAACCTTTATATGAATACAATACTTATTTCGTTGTAATCATCAGACTTGGGTTGATTATTCTCGATTAACAGAATACCAGTATTACAGAAGGAAGAAATTTAATTACTTAAACAAAAAATTATAAGTAAAACTAAAAAGGAATCTATATTTAATTACATCTTTATTATTATTTTGAATCATAGAAAAGCAATTTCTTTAAATACCTTCAATTCGTTTTTTTTATTCCTGATTAATAGATTACAAGCTTTACAGATTGTATGTGTACAGTACACAGTGAATGAACTTCACCAAAATAAATGACGTCAACTTCCTTACATCTTCAAACATATTTCACAATATACTTCTTTTAAGCAGGTCGCCTGATTTGCGATTTAAATGCTTAACATAAATAATTAATTAGTTTTGTAAAATCACCGACTTTGGTTTGTTAACACGTCTGTGAACCACTCAGTCATGTACGAAGTATAAGCGCTTTTGCACCAACAAACGCTAACTTACGCTATTTCTGATTCGTTTAGGTTATTCTAAGTTATGTATAACAGTGCAGCGGTTATCGAGTATCTCTCAAAATTGAAAGGTTGCTAGTTCAAATCCACCCATTGTTTATTAATTGTATTTTATGTTTTACCCTTTCAAAATCAACTGGAACTCTTACGTGACTTACACATTTTTATTTTAATAAACCGAACTTTTTATAACTAATATTTAGAAACAATAATTTTCTCACTAAAATATTTACATATGAAATTCATTAAATTACAATGCGTTTCGTTTTACTAGAAACCAATTCAGTCATATGCTGATTTACTACGTTAAATAAAATCTAATTTAGAAAAATCCACCACAATGCATTTCGTTTATTCAGACAATAATTCAACCATTTTAATTAATTACTTCGTCCGTTTAAATTTCTACAGAGTTAAATTTTAAGCGTCATCAAATATTAAGATAATTAACGTTTTTTTAAGGTATTTACATCCAATACTTTTTAAAATAGACATACAACAATATTATCTTATCTCACGGGCTATACCGGTAAAGAAAACGAAATTCCGACTGTCATCTCTTATTATTTATAAATTTAAGAACGTAATTGTGCGAATAGTTCTGACAGACTTAAAAATGATAATATTTTGGTACAAGAATAAAAACGACCGACTTTAAAAAGAAATGCGAAACAAAAATCAAAGAGTGAATACTCCCGGGCAACGAGAGTATTTATATAAAGTTAGTTATGTGTATATGTTTATATGGTTGTATGTATAGAATTCACTCCTGAACTGATTAACGGATCATTGTGATATTTTACAACACGGCTGCTAGGCGTAAGAGTGGGTAATGTGGGCTCTATTTAGTTTAATCTAGTTTCATGAAAAGAGGGCAAAGACGGGGGAGCGGAATAATTTCTCGAAAATTTAGGTATTAGATAATTAATTAATAAATATTCCCTGAATTTCAGTTTCTTTGGAGCATTTCAAATTGTTATTTGGGGCACAATATGAATACAATCATCCATTTGGAACGCCAAGAATTTCAGATTTGTATAAAATTCGTACCCATCATCATTAGACAGCAATTCAGCGGCGAGATTTCATGAATTTTAATTTCTTCTCAAAATCCCTTAAGCCTTACAATATAGACATTCTCTAAAATCAAAATCATAGAATGGATTTTGATCAAAATTGGAATAACGATTCTAGACGTATGGTTTAGTAACATTATATGTTGATTTTTATCTTCATTAAGATGACATAAAATTGGTACAAACTGTTCTGTTCGGGTAATTAATTTTACCTGTCCTGGAACAGGTATTCTTTTATTGTTTATGTATATGCATGTTCAGGATTCACCCATAAACTAATTAATCGATCATTATGAAATTTTGGAACACATGTGCTAGACTTTAGGGTAGGTAATGTGGGCTATATTTAGTTTAATTTAGTTTCATGCAAACGAGGGTAAAAAGGAAGTGGAAGTCTTTCGCGAAAATTCAGATGTTTCCGATTTTTGTGAAATTTTAACAATAGGTATTAGACATCAATATTAATTGATATTCCCCAAATTTCAGTTTATTTGGAGTGTTTTGAAGTGGTTTACGGAGTATAATATGCGCCCCCCCATTTATGAAATGAAGATATTTAAGATTTACATTGAATTTGATCTATAGTAATTAGGCAGTAATTAAGAAAGATTCCCTGAATTTCAATTTCTTCTTAAGACTCCTTAACCTTAAGCCTGAAAATTTTAGAGATTTTCTTGGGACGAATATTCTTTTAATCTCTCTCTCTCTCTCTCTCTCTCTCTCTCTCTCATATATATATATATATATATATATATATATATATATATATATATATATATATATATATATATATATATATATATATATATATATGAGAGAGAGAGAGATGGGGCTGTTGAAGTGATTGGACGGGAAGTCGGATATTGTTCCAATTCCAATTTGAGTTTGACACAACAAATTAGGGCGAATTATTGATTTGTGCAGTTTGTTGCTACGGCTTTCACTTCGATATTTGATGTTACCATGGTGACCGGGTGAGGTGATGGGTCATAACATTTGCTAATCACCTGTCTTCTTCACTCGGATGTAAATAAAATCCCATTAATTTTAGTCTCTTTCTCCCCCCCCCCCTTCTTCTGCGTTCTTGCCCTAAATAACACAAAGAGGAATACTTACAACAATATAACAGTATATATATATATGATATATATGATATATATGATATATATTGTTATATTGTTCTAAGTATTCCTCTTATAGCAAATTCTACCCGCCCTTCGGACGGCAATTACCGACGCTGTAGTCTTTACAGAAACCAAAAAAATAATTTTCATTTGACATTTTGGTAATTTAGAGGAAGTTTAAAATAATGATGATTGTCGTAGTGTTATTTGATATATTCCAATATGTGGGGAATATATTACGTGTATGGACATCGCCAAATTTTGTTTTTTTAGGAAGAAACAACAAAAAGCTCAATTGATATGGTCTTTAAGATATTCAACGTCGATAAATTTTATTTTGTTTCAGTATAAAAATTAAAATGAATTCCCCATTAAAACTGGTTATATAATGAAATGAATAAACATACGAGTGGAACGTCGATTAGTCAAATATTCCATTTTTATATTACTGAGTAATTCGAAATGGGTACGTTATACTTTTCACCTTTATTATAGAAGAAAGAAAAATACGTAAAAAATATTAAAGAAAAATACCTTTTTTGGTAATTTAGAAAGATTAGAAGAGGTTTATTTCTTTTCTATGACAAATCATCATCATCATCATCATCATCATCATCATCATCATCATCATCATCATCATCATCATCATCATCATCATCACCACCACCACCACCACCACCACCACCACCACCACCACCAGCACTACCAACATGTTAACTTCTTGGCCTTTTGAAATGTTGTATCTGAACTGAATCTGCACTTAGTTTTTATGATCCTTCTAGACCGAGGCAATTGAAATTTTTGTTCCAATTCAGAGTGCCTATTTTGGGGGAGCTGGATTCTCCCCACGTTAAATATTGACATTGTGCCTAACACTGCTCTCGTGCGAGGAAGTAAATAGGAATAGGAACAGTAACCACAACAACAGCAACAAATTTATTAAAAAAATAAACTCATGTATTTAATTATCAACAGATTAGAAAATATTAATTTATTAGAAACTTAAAAATAAATAAATATGCAAATGAGAGGCTGAGAGGCTGAGAGTATGATATAATGATGAACGAACTACATACACTGACCCCCCCCCCCCCAAGAAGGGATTACTGCCTGTGAGAATGATATCATGACAACAGAATAGATAGTACACTAACTCCCCCCCCCCCCACACACACAAAACTGGTGATCATAAGGAAATGGTATCGTGAGGAACGAATGTATACTGTACGACCTCCTCCCCAAAGAGGAGGTAATGCCTGGGAGGAATGTATCATGACGAATGGAAATATACTACATAGAATTAAATAAGCATACACCGTTTTAATGCAAATATAGTACGAATAGGTGAAAAAAAACTTTTGCATTTATTTATTTAGCTAACATTAAAAACCATGGCAAGTTTCATTGTCCACGTAAAACGCCTAAATGAAAATTAGCTGGAAAAATATAGTCGCCATCTTTATAAACAAAAATGAATATGCTGAAGAACGATAACTTTCATAATTTTCTAGTTAAAAATACATGTTTATTATAAACTTGAGTTATCGTTCTTCCTTAGCTAGTATTATGGTGAACGAACATATACTACACTGCTCCCCTCCTCTGACAGACGATAATATCATGATTAACGAACACGACTTCCTTCCACCTAATAAGTCATTCTTGTGCGGACGGTCTTATGAGAACAGAACCGATATTACATCCCCCTTTAAAAGATATTCTGACTAAATCGAGTCTTGGGGATTTTTTATTCTGTGAGAATTCCCTCCTACACATCCTTAAAAACGGAGGAGGTAATTCCTGGGAAGACAGTCTTATGACAACAGAACCGATACTACACTACACCGCCCATTAAAACTATTCCAATTAAATCATTTTTTTTTTAATTTAAAAATGCCTAGTCACAAAAAATATTATTTATGGTTCCGTGGCCTTTTTGCTAAGATCAAAGTGTAGTATCTGTTCGACATATTAGCGATATTTGACACTTTACTAAAACCGGGAGTAAATTATCTCCCTTGAAAATTAAATAAGTTTTTAAACGCTATCATTTTTTCATAAAATCTCTATATCTTATTTTATTTATAATTATAATAATAGTACTATTGATAAAACGATTGCGTATGTAGATGAAAATTTGAAAATACAATGTAGAAAGGTATATTATAGAATATAAATTTATTAAAAACTTAAAAATAAATAAATAGGCAAAACAGCAAAATCGAGATTTGTTTAAGTGAGTAAGAGATGCTTATATAAAGGGTATTTCAATATATTCTTACATGATTAAAATTAAATTATCTTAACTTCTTTTGATGTTAATGAAGCTAGGATATATGGGAAAAACTTTCGCATATTCATTTATATATATATATATATATATATATATATGTATATTTACGCGCTCCACTACTTTTGGAGCTGCTCCCGCTCCTGCTCCAACGCCCAAAATTAGAGCTGGCTCCTCTCACGCTCCCCATTTTCAAAAAGGAGCCGCTCCAGCTCAAACTCCTATAAAAAAGGAGCGGCTCTTTTTCAGCGCTCCATAATGAAAATGTACCTTCTTTCATAAACGTTCTATTCTGCCAATGAGTGGTCGAAGGATGTGGGTGGGTGTCAAAGGATCTCGTCAATATGGATGGGGATGTCACTTTAAGTGTAAGACCGTAAGATAATATTTGACAAACTATCACTAATATTTTGAGATGTGCTAAGGGTTATAGGAGAACATGTCGGATGAAGCATAGGATTATACGTAAATTTTCGTTTTCTGAGGTATAAAATAGAAATAGAAAACTCCCTGAAGTATTTTAAAAGAATTTTAATTTTCATTACATTAACAACCTATTTTTTCAGGGGAGGAAAATTTGACCCGATAATTTTTCTTTTTTTTTTGGAAGAGAATCTTGATTTGTTTTAAGTAAATAAAGTTTTACTTTTAAACATTATTAGTGATTATTTTCTTTTTAAAGAAAACATTTCTCTGGGAGAGGAGAGACAGCCAGGACAACATTACTCGTCGAGCTGTTGTTTAATATTTGTTTGTTTTACGAACGTAACTATATTGTATAATGTATACATCACAGAGAAACGCGCAAGTACTTTCAAACAAATCGATTTATCCATTTCTTTTAGTACAATTTGGGGCGAAAAAAAACATGAAGTTTATTTTTTAAAGATTGAATAACAAGATATTTTTCATGAGTTGACCCCCCCCCCCAAAAAAAAATCAATAAATTGTCAATAAACAATTCAGAGATCCATTTAATGTCTTAAAATTTCATACAAAATATCTGGCCTAGATCTTGGGAGTTGAAAAAATATCGGGTCAAATTTTCCTCCCCCCGAAAAATTAACTGGAGCAAGTTTTCCTAGGTCGGGCAAAAACATTTATTAAAATTAAAAATTCGAATAACAAAGGTGAAAACGTCTATATTTTAAATCTCCAACAAAAACAAACTGTTTACAATTTTAATATTCGATAACAGATTTTTTAAGATATAGAAAGATATCTAATCTACTTTCGGTTCTAAAAAAACAACAAATTAGTCAGAAAGTCTAATTATTTGCTTTTTTAAATTACAATTTAAGACATTTTCTTTAATTTAATTAAGTTTAAACATAGGTTTAATTATAGAATAAGGACCGCTGGGTTTTTTTCTCGCTCATTTCGCTTGGTATTCGCCCAAATATTTGATGAAACTGATTGTTGGCCGAGAAATAAAATTCTCATTTACTTTTTAAAGTGTTGAGAATCTAACTTTAATTTCAGGTTTTAATTGCTGGCGGCTATGTTGGTTTTTATTATTTTTTCCTTGGACTAAAGATATTTTTACTGCTTTAACATTTTATTACACACACAAAAAAAACTTTGAACATTCTATTTACAAAAACAAATTTTAACGGAATTTAACGATTAAATGAAAAGGTTAACACATACTAGTCGTGGATTTAAGAATAACAAAATGTCGCCAAAAATAGACGGTAAAAATGTGGCATAAAAGTTCAATTTGATATATGCTAAAAAATAAATTATAATTTTTTTGTCAAGACAAAATGTACCATTTCACCCCAGAAATCGATTTTATCGAACATTTGGGTGAATACCGAGCGAAATGGGCGAGAAAATCCAACGGCCCCTATAGTACAATTGAATATAAAATTCTTTCTCTAAAAACACGAATATGTTTTTTTAAGATTAAATAAAATAAATAAATTGTTATCAAATCTGTGTAGTTATTTAACATTTTCTTTGTTTACTTCGGAATTTCATAACAGTTGATTATAACAGTTTAAACACGATGAACTGGCAAAATAAGGAGGGCCTGCTTATATTTGCCATGAACTAAATTTAAAAGCTTAAACAAATCTGATTTTTCTTTTTTTTGCACATACACTTGGGAGCTATTCTTTAATAAAAGTTAAAAAAAGAAAAACCAGAAGATATTTTAGCATTTTTAATTTACGTTTTAAAAAAAACAAACATTGTCCGCTCATGTTTTTTTCGCCGTTTATTGGGCATACGTATATTCAGTGCGGCCCTTAGAACAAAATACAAATGTGCTTTTTTCTACACTTTTTATTCTTGGACCAAAAATATAACCAATTTTAAAGCAAAAATTAAGAAGTTAAAACTAAAACATACCAGTCAATAAAAAAAAATGTCGGAAAAATGATGGTGGGTCGTGTAAGAATTTGACATAAAAGTTTAATTTTATATACGTTAAAAAATAAATTCGAATGTTATCTCAGGATAAAAAGTACAATTTCACACCGAGGATCGATTTTATCCAATATTTGGGTGAATTCTTGGCCTTTTGGCTAATATCAAAGTGTAGTATCTGTTCCGATGGATACTACACCCTATAGACCGGTACCGTCTTGGCCTTCGAGCCTTGATTCCGCCGGTCTGTGGGTTTGTCCTGTGCAGTTCTAGGAGGTCCACCCTCCCGGGCTTTGCCTAGTCACCCTTTGAGAAGGGGTTAGTTTATTGCTAATCGCATGAGGCGCCCCATACCGGGGAATGCCGACGGGGCTGCCCAGGCACTTTTTGAGGGTCATAAGTGTTCTTCCTCTAGGGTGCTGACTTATCAAATCCCACTTTCCGACCTTGTGTCACATCTTACCGCTGTGGGGAGTAGATAAATACCACCATCAAGCGAAATAAACGAGAAACTCCAACGATCCCTCATCTACAATTGAACCTAGTTTTTGCTTATTTATAACTAAAACTTAATTTATTTTCTACTTAAAAAAAAAATTAAGATAATAATTTAAAAAGAAGATACAAGAACAATTGTTACAATACTGTAGGGCCCCATTATGCAAGGCACAGTAGGTTAACTAGTATCAAATAGCTAATTTTGTTATTGAAAAATAGGTTTTGTTTCTGGACTCAGAAGTGAGTCAGAGAAGAGTTTGATCCAAGAATAGTCATAATAAATTTAGACACCTGACGTGACCTTTGAGTCAGAGATCAGAGTGAGTCGTTTTTGTCCCCATCTCGTGCGTGGGAATGATGATTACGTCACCACGGAAAACAAGAACTTAGCTTTTTAGAATCAGTCTGAGCTTAGAGGCGATACCGTTCAGACCGGGTGCGAGCATGTAGCCGGCAAACTGGTAAGGCCCCGCTTTGGGAGGGCAGAAGATATCCCAAAAGGAACCGGAAAATAGCCGGAGTATGAGAGAGTCGAAACCGGAATCCCCCTGACAGCAACCGAACCAAGAAGTAAGAAAATTGTGTGAGAATAAAGAAACTTGTGTGAAATTTCCCTTCAAAAAAATTCGTGTCTCGTGTGTTCATTCTGTCTGAGACAGACCTCTTCCTTCGATCAAGACGACACAGCCAGCGAAGACTAGACGAATCACAGGCCAAGGAAGAGAACAGAAGATAAGGTAAACCTTGAGATTTATTTGAGAACTTTTTAGGAACTTTAAGAAATGTATAATGAACTTTCCGTGATTTGATGTAAGTTGAACTGAAGCGTTTATAAATGGTTAAAGAACTCTTTCGAGACTGTGAACAGTACGTTTTTATATGTGGAATAAGATTTATAAAAGTTATATGTGAACATTATGTTATTTGAAGCCGAGAGCGTTAAGAGACGTGTCGCAAGGGAAGGTTCGTTATTTGAAGAAGAAGATCTGTAAACAGTTATCGTACGTATAAATGAACAGAGGCAGTAATTGAAAATGGCTTGAGATGCCGTGAACGGTCGTGATTTTAAAAAGGCCTGAAAGGCCGTAAATTGATACGTGAAGTTTTAAGACTGTGGTTACGAAACGTATAGAGTAAAATGATATGAGTAGATCGGTAGCGTGTATCGTAACACAATTAAGTTAGAAAAATCGATTTTGTTTGCTCCAAAACAATAGAGTAAATACTTATTTAAAAATATTTATTTAAAAATATTGAAAGGGGGGGGTCAATATTTTTAAATAAATAAGTATTTACTCTATTGTTTTGGAGCAAACAAATATTAAAAATATAGGGGAGTGGGCCTAGCTCTCACATCATCCCTCCAGAACGGTCCTAAAATCTATTTTCAATCGATATTCATTTAATAGTTACCGAATTTTCCTACCTTGTAAAATTTACCGAATTTTCCATTACCGAATTTTCCTAAATTCATAGTTTACATTTAATTTTTAAATCGTTTCGGCGGACTTTAATCGAGCGCTCTTTTGATATGCTTTTTTTTTTATTTATAAAGTGAGACAAAATGATAAATACATTTATTAAAATTAAATATTTAAAATTATTCCGGAGGACTTTAAAGAAGAAGAATATTTAAAAATGTTAAGTTAATCTTGTAATGAATGTAGAATATCATTTTCACATAATCTAGTTATTTATATATAATGTTATTTTTTTTTTATTTACATGAAGGAGGACTTTAAAGAATACTATTTGGAAAGTTGGGAATCAGTTTCTATCAGTATATTGTTTAGTTTTCGAATTTTTTTTATCGATTTTCAAGTCCTGGCCATGGACGAGCCTCCATTTTGAATTTCTTTTCGAGCAGTCAACACCGACTGTTTTGAACAAGAAAACCACCCTGTTTTAACTTATTTTAAAGTTAAAACACAAATAAAATTATCCAGGCAGGTAGATGAGTAACTTAACTTGCCTTTGCTAACATTTATTTGTTGCACATTTGTTTTTTAATCATTTTTTCGTTCTGTTGATTATAGTAAAAGATTCCCGAAAAGTTTATATTTAAAGAAGATAAGATTTATAATATAAAACTTTAATCTTAATGCACTCTCATTATTAAAAATTGGTTACACGTTATTTCCTACGCTATCTGGTCCGGAAGTGGTTGATCATTTCATGCTAAATTTATATAGGAAAGTGATCCTCCACACTCAAGTCTAAAATATATATATTTGTTTAATTCCTTTTTGCGGATATTTTCCCAGGCTGTTTACATGTAATCGCCTACAAAAAAGTAGAATCTCATTTTTATTTTTCGCTAAAATTAAAATACGATGATCCAGTAATACCAAGTTTTCTTATTAAAAACAATGTTAGAACGAATAAAAGAAATACATTTTTTTAGAAAGTCTCGGTTTTATCGTAAAGAAGAACACATCACAAAATAATGAATTTATAAAAAATCAGTTGAAAATATTTTACGGCGTCGAAAGTATAAATTTTATCAATATACGGATAGGCATTTAAAAGATGTTAATAGATGTATTGTAAAATTTTAGTTAACTTACAGTTTCGGGGCGAAAAAATATTTTCGTCGGAGGGAATTCTCCCAGAATGAAAAATCCCAAAGACTCGATTTAGTCAGAATATCTTTTAAAGGGGGATGTAATATCGGTTCTGTTCGAATAAGACCGTCCGCACAAGAATGACTTTTTCCTTTTTAGGTGGATGGAAGTCGTGTTCGTTCATCATGATATTATCGTCTGTCAGAGGAGGGGAGCAGTGTATATTTTCGTAGCAGGAGAGGATACACTTGCGAAGGTACTACAAACACAGTTCTATTTTCAAGAGTAATGGCGATATGTTGTATTATTTCGTTAGGGTGGGGAATAATATATAATGGGTAGGAGTCAAATGGCTTAAAAACAGATGTATTTAATTAATTGTTATGAAAACAAAAACATCTTTAGTTATTATTACCCTTAAAGATTTATTTTTAATACCTTTATTTGAAGAAGAAAAAGAAGAAGAAGAAGAAGTGCAGTAAGATTTAGTACAAAAATAAATTGTCTGTAAATTAAAAGAAAAAATTGGCTTATTTATTCAATCAGCAATAAACATCCTAAATACAAAAAAAAGTTCAAATCTTTAAGAAAATAACTTCTATAGACTACGTGTCGCCAAATTGTATCCTGCCTTAAGAATATTGCTCTATCAAAAATGTAACATGTCCACGTGAAAATTTACAGAGAACTTAAAATGTTCTCTTTTTATGTGTAACTCTCTCGTTCTTTCTCCCTCTCTCTCCCTGCCTCTCCCCTCTCTCTCTCCCTATCTCATATACATTTACAATATACATAAAAAATAACTCAAAGATGTTAGCTGAGACTATATTTTCTTTTCCTTTTTATTGCTGAATAAAAAAACTAATGTTTAAAAAAAAATCAAATAATTTTGGAGCGCGGAGCGATAAAATCACCGCTCTTTAGGGCCAAATAGAGTTGCTCCCGCTCCACTCCCGCTGAATATAAAATGAGCCCTCCCCTCCTTCGCTCCAGCAAAAAGGAGCGTTCTCCTGGAGTGCGCTCTTTTTTGGAGGGCTTCGTAAAGCAATATATATATATATATATATATATATATATATATATATATATATATATATATATATATATATATATATATATATAATGATAATAATCCAGGTAAAAACAAACATCCACAGGGTAGTAATCCAAAGAATTTCAACCGGGTTTATAAAAAGTGCTCAATATCAAATAGAGCTTTATATATGATTATCTTCATTTACACAGACATGTACAAAATCTGCGACACTGGCATGTCGATTTTATCGATCAACAGTTATTATAAACTGAGATCTCATCAGGCAGAGTTAGACTCCGATCATATTTCGAGAGAATGAAGTGGAGATAAAAAATGGAAGAAGAAGTAAAGAAAATTAAAATTTCAAAAATTTAAGGAGTCACGTGGTTTAGGACCGTTAAAAATAAAAAAGTTAAAATCTAAAAACTAAAAATAAACAAAATAGAACAAATAAAATCAAATAAAGTGAGACATATAATGAAGAGGGTAGGATGAAGATAGATGATAGATTAATAGATAGATAGATAGATAAATAGAAAAATGAAAACGTCTGTTGATTCAGATAAAGAGTGGAGAGGGCAGAGGGAAGATAAACATGCAAGTGAATGTGTCAAAAAATCGACAGTTATTAAGTGTGTAGGCGTGCGTACGTGCCCCCAAATTAGCTGTAATTGGTAGTATGGGCGTGCAGACGCGTGTAATGGGGGACGTAAGGAGTTAGTTAATCAATTGTGTCCCTAATTCTAAATTTATGCTGTTTTATTTATTTTTTAAATTTTTTTATTCAGAGTTTACCAAATTATCGTTAATAAATGAATAAATCAAACAAATATACTAGTAAATTAATTAAGTCTACATAATTATTAGTAATAATAATAATAATAATAATAATAATAATAATAATAATAATAATAATAACAACAACAACAATAATAATTGAAATAATATAAGATGATAATAATAATGATAATGATAATATCGGTAATAATTTAATTTAATTTAAAAGTACTAAATGCCGCCATTATTAAGTATTATTATTATTATTATTAATAATAATAATAATAATAATAATAATAATAATAATAATAATAATAATAATAATAACAACGACAAAAACAACAATAATAGGGGTCAATAATAATTAAGAATTAATAAAAAAATAAGATATTTAAGAAATATTAGAAATATTAGAAGGTAATAATAATAATAAATAATAATAATAATAAGATTAATAATAATATAGAAGTAGGTAGCAATATAATGGTTGTAAATATAGTAATATGAATCCGTGGTTGCAATAATACTGATCATATTAAAATGATAATAATAATAGCTATACCAACAGCATCAATCGCAATGGTAACCCCAATAATCATAACAATAGTCATAATGATAGTAAAAAAATAATAAATAAAAGTAAAACAATACTAATAATGGTAGTAATAATAATGTTAATAATAATAATCGTGATAATAATAATAATAATAATAATAATAATAATAATAATAATAATAATAATAATAATAATAATAATAATAATAATAATTAAAATAATAGAATTATAGATAATGACATTATCGTTAATGGTAATACCACAATTGTTACTAAAACTAATAATAACAATAAAAGTAAAAGTCAGGTAACGGTAACCATGGCAATATCAATATTATTAACAATAATGATAAAGTGGTTATATTGTCATTGCTACTGCTACAAACAATAATAATTATGATAATAATATTAAACAGAACATTAACATTAATAATAATAATAATAATTATAATAATAATAATAATCTCGATAATAGTACAGAAATGTCAAATAATTAAATGTCAAATAATTAAATTAAAAAATATTAATGATGATAATAATAATCAATAATAATAATCTAAAATAGTAAGCAATAGACGGATAAAAATACAAGGGAATATTAGAGATTAAAGAAAAATCACGAAGATGGCAATTAATATTAATCATAGTAGTTGTAAATATGATAAGAAAAATAAAAATAAAATATTTAATAATAGAGAAATTATCTGTTGTGATAATACTAATAATATTAATAATAGTAAAAATAACAGTGATAGCTATAATAATGGTAACAATGGTGACCACAATAATTTTAATAATTGTAATAATGACAATAATTTTAATAATTGTAATAATGACAATAATTTTAATAATTGTAATAATGATGATAATTTTAATAATTGTAATAATGATGATAATTTTAATACCTCCTAAAAAACATTCCGACTACCAACAAACGGAACTACCTTCTTATATTTATTATGAAGATGGAAGAACTTTTGAGGAGGAAGAAATGGAAAGCTAGCCTTTTCCTGGAAATATCTACATGCAATGAATCTAGGGATTACTACGGATTTAAAAATCAAGGAACTGCACCCCGCGTTGTACAACTTGACGGGTTCGAAATGGATTTAATGAATATAGTTAGGGACATCACATTAAATCACAAAAAAAATATTTCAAAAGAAACTAGACAAAATAGTTAAGGA
>OY744522.1:92154630-92197130 GCA_963556195.1 Sepiola atlantica | reverse complement strand
AACCTATTTTGAAGCATTTCAAGATCCGTAGTTATTTGTGGATTTATATATATATATATATATATATATATATATATATATATATATATATATATATATATATATATATATATACATACTTTATCTATTTATACGGCTTTCCCGTGTGAAAGGTAATAATTAAAAAGTCATTTTACCTATGTTTTTTTTTTAAATAGGAATTCTGAAAATTCGTCAACTTTTTCTTTATTTTATTTTACTAAATAATCGATGGGTATCTTTTACAATAATCCGCAGAGTAAAAACGCTCAAAAAACAAATATACAACAAATAAAAGTAACTGTAGCCGATAAAAGTTATTTTCCAACTTATCTATGACATGTGTTTGTATTTTTAAGCCGTTACAACTGCTATTTATTAGAAATCAATATTTTTGTCACACGAACATTCGACAAGAAAAAAATGGCGTTGGGGTGGTGGTGGTGGTGGTGGTGGTGGTGGTGGTATGTAACGATTATGAGGCAACGACGCCATTTTGTTTTAGTAAAAATCGGTGCCCAAAAAAAACAAGAAATATTTTTTTTACATCTAATAAAAACCCATTTATATTACGTGAAAATACAAACAAATGTGATAGGTAAGTAGAAAAATATCTATTCTCGACGTAGGTCACATTCACTTGTTGTATATTTATTTGTTTTACCCCGTTCTCGATCGTTTTTTGGACCCCGTCCGCGACTCTGCGGACTATTGTAAAATATACCCTAATCGATTTAATAATAATAGTAGTAATAATAATTCAATGTATTTTTTATCAAAGGAACATATAGGCGAGACACACGCAGTGATTATATATCATTATGAAAACAAACATATCCCACACTGTTTACCGTGTCCGTTGGAAATTAGAGATGTTTTTTTTAAACTTAAAAACTTTCAATGCGAAAGTAATTTAAATAAAAAAGTTTATAGTCAAGTATGAGTGTTCGTTTGTGCTCTTCTAGACCCGAAATAAACAGTACTTCTCGGAGGAGCCACTAATCTGAACAAAGTTTCGCTATAAAGGTCCCTAGATACCGGAAGATTTTCTACTCTGATAGCTTCTTTCCACAGACCCCTTGCTTTTGGAATGCCCTCCCTGCTCCCTGTTTTTCTGACAGTACCATGATGCAGAAGTATAGATTTAATGTGAACATACATCTTGCTGCCTAACTCCCTACCGAGGTTTCCCCTATAACTCTGGCCCCTACCACAGTTGTCCGTTACGCTTCAGTGGCGATATGCTTCGCTTGGGGGGAATAAAGGTTGTTAAAAAGATAGAAAATCAACCAAATGTTTTGGTTTGGTTGTTTTATTACTAAAGACGAAAATGTGTTAATAATTTGCGACTGAAATATGTTGTATCTTTTTTTGGGGTTCCGATCGAACATTGACGGACACTTTTTTATATTCTAAATTAAAAAAAAAAAGAAAAGATGTTTATGACTAATGATTGTAACTTTTATCGATTCGTCAATACATGAACATGTTTTTGTCATAAAAGAAGAAATGCAAATAAACTGATTAAAATAATAGCGTTATGTAAAAGAACACTTTTTTGCTCACTTTTTAGTCAAATGTTTTCATTAGGAAATATTTCCTTTCCTTAAAGACATAACGTTTATTTGAGGTATGGGCTTGATGAACAGCTAATTTCTATTCGTTTTCTTCTTTTCTCAGATTCCCTTGAACGAATCACACGAACAGATAACACAAGTATTCCAAATGACAGCGAAAACTCCGCAAAAAATTCGAAGTTGAAAACAATGACAAAGTTTTTCCGATCGAACGACGATTCACCCGACGACGAGGAACTCGAGGAAGAAATTAAAACCATGTATCCCGGGTTTGTATACCGGGTACCCGACTCACCAGCCCTGCCACAAGTCCCAATGCACATAGTCGTTCCTTTCCTCGGGAGGCTCCGATTCGTACGGGACTGGAATGGCGTCTTGTTACTCGGATTCGTCGTACTCTGTTTCATGTATTCCATTTTTACCACCACTTTCATCATCATATTACCGCAGTACCAGGATGGTAATCTTTCGGGCCTATTTGCTATATGTAAGTATATACATTGATACAATAAATCATCAACATTGGAACAATTAAAATTACAGTGATTAAACGTGCTGGTTAAACTCTTACTGTGATGGAGAATGTTATTTAAAAGGAACATGTTTGTAAATAACAATAGCCATCCTTACTATAATGGATATTTTGTGTCAGTATTTTCCAACGTTCGGAGCCTTATTTAAAAGCAACATGACGCTAAATAACATCGAGTATCCTTACTATAATTTCGTATCTGTATATTTGTAACAAAACACTTAGAATGTTATTTAAATCGAATATGGTGTTTCGGAACTTTTGAGTTGGGGATTGATAATTTGTATTATTAGGATTATTTGGACTAATATTCTCATCTTGGATGTTATTCTTACAACGTTTCGGCCGATGTAACGTTCGACCTTCTCCACGTGCATTTTGTCGAGTTCGGCATAAAGATTACCGAGTTCGACAAGAAACGCATGAAGAAGGTCGAAGGTTACATCGTCCGAAGCGATGTGAGAATAACATCTAAGATGAGAACAGCAGTCAGAATAATCTTAATAACACAAGTCGAATATGCTGTTAAATGATACAAGTCATTATGTTTACTAGCAAAAATATGTTTATTTGCTAGTAAATGTTAATCTTACTTTACATCTCTTAATAAACGAATGCATTAAATAAAAAAAAAAGATTTACATTTATAAAATAAAAAAACTAAAACTAAAATAAATTCCCCAAAAGAATACTTTATAGGATGTTATTTAAAAAATTAAGCAATTTGATTAAATAAATATAATACGTACAACTAAAATATAAAAGAATACGACAAATCTCTGTAGTACAAGCAGCAGCGATTTTCACGGTGAAACAGTGTGTTTATTTTATTTCGTAACTCCAGAAAATATACAAAGCATATTCATTAAATCCCAGTGATTTGCGTTAAATTGAACGCATACGCTAACTTTATTCGGTGCTTATGTATCGTAGGACCGAAAAATATTTATATCTTTTATTTTGAAGAGTCAAATAAGAGGGAGATAACTCAAGGTTTTTAATCACAGTTTATCTTGAAATGGATTTTACTATCGTAATTAATGGAATTTAAAATAAAGTTAAAACAATTAATACGTGAAAGGATAATTTAAGGAATAAAACAATCACAACGCTTTATGGTATTCGGCACCAATGAAAAATAAAATGATTTATTAAAATAAATTAATTATCAAAGAAGAAGAAAACATAGAAAAATACGTAAATGGAAGGGGAAAACATGTAACAAAGGAAATAAAGTTTTTGAAATAAATAAAAATTTTACACTGGGTAAAATTCTGCAATTTGTTTGAAAATAGTTCCATTGCAGTGCCCTATCTCTGGTTAAATATAAAATATCTTGCAAGTTCAGAGTTTTAAAATCTATACCATGGTTAAAAAATATGAATTATCTCCCCCTTATTTGACTCTTCAAAATTTAAGATAACAATCTTTTTTTCAGCCCTACGATACATAAGCACCCTTTATTCTACTCATGCAAATGATAGAAGAAAGATGCTGACTTCGTTTTCATTGTAAGATTTAATGAATTTAACCAAAGAAAATAAATAATACAACTACAGTTTTGTTGTATCGAGCTTTTCTTTAAAATCATTTTGAATATATAACAATATAACCAAACAATTAGAAATCAATTATGCTTGTACATGATTTATTAAAAGCATATTTAAAGCATTAAGTATACCACGATTTTGTTGTATATATAACAATTGAATTAGGTATTAAAGTAAATGGGTGAACAGTGCAAATAATCTAAGACAGTGTATCGAAATGATTAAAATTTGAAAAAACTTAAACTTAGGGCAATTGTGACTTAGGTAGTGACGGTGTTTTAGTTAGAGACAGACGCATAATATCCATTATAATAAGATGTACGGGTTTAATTAAATATAATAACTAGTGTTATTTAAATACCGTGTTCATTTTACATACTGTTCAGAGTTTAGGTTATAAATATACATCTCCATTATATTATATAAAAAAGTTGTTTAATAGGATCTACAGCTTAAACACCACTGTTATAGAAGGTCGCGATGTATATGTTCATATTAAATGTAGCACGTAGTCAAACGTTGACCTAAAAAATATAATTATTTCTGTAAAGGAATTTTTACTTACATTTTCGTTAAATGATATATTCGGTTTGATTGTGGTTTGCTCCGAAACTTTCAAAATACACTCAGATTGCGAGAAAGTATTTGAGAAAATATTTGCGATGTTGTCTGGACTGACAGAATGTGAGATGTTATCAGTTCGACTACTGACAGAAAATGCTAACGCACAGGCGCAAACTAAACGTCTACGCAAACAGTAACCAATCAGCGTGTTAGATTCGGAAGGAAATATATTCCAGAACATTTTCGTGTATACATCTATAAATAAAAAACAAGTAAAATTAACGACTAGCCAGATCGCCACCGACAGTCCACGAGACAGCCACCTTCAACGGTGCAGTAAATCGTACTTTTCCCGCCAACGAAACACACGCAGCGTTGATCTCAGCCAAAATCTTATGTTGGGAAAGTTGAGAAAATATTTGAGATGTGCTTGAAAATATATACTAAAAGAAAAAGTCTCAAACCGAAGGACATAAAAAGAGGCCACTATGATATTAGAGAGATCTGCAGGGATCCCAGAAGCAGACAACGCCCCGATGTATTGCTAAATGGAGGATATCAACTCTAGACATCAATTCGAGACAAGCCGTAATTATGTCACATTTCGCTCACGTTTAAAAAATAGATACGTATTTTCGCTTTTTCTAATTTGAGTTGTCAAATTTATCTTCTTATAAATAAAAAAAAAGTCCGAAACATTGTTGCGAAGTTTCTTCCCTTCCACAAGGAGGAACTATCACAGACTGCTGACCTAAATATTGGTTGACGACTACCTGTCTGGCCTTCGGGCTAGGATTAAAGTATAGTATCTATTCTGTCCTCGATTGAAGAAAAAGAATTCCTTCTAGACTGCGGCAATTTTAATTTTTGTCCGTATCCAAAGTGCATTTTTGTGAGAACTGGAATAAAAGAAAAACGATCTTTTGCCTAAATTTGTCAAGTGAATAAGGGGTGAATGTTCTCACTTGGTCAAGTTCAATATAACCAGAGCAGAAGTATAAAAAAGCCAGGGACAAATGTACTAAACTTATCGAGTAATATATCTATCTATATACTATATCTATCTATATACGACTAAAACTGTGAATATCGTTATCTTGTCCCTATGCACAATTGATTGTTGATGACGTAATCCAGTATGCACGAGAGCAAACAAGATACCAAAAGTTAACAAGATTCACAGAGTTTATTAGTACTGGCCCAACGAATCTCGGGTGGTCTAGTTGACCATAAAAAATGTTCCCGGTTGGTTGCAGTCCGTGTACTAGAATAACTTGTAGCTTTCATAGTACGTTTTTTTTCTTACCTTAATTACAACTAACCATAATTTAGTAATGTGTTAAGAAACAATTTAATATCGCTCCCTTCTTTTTCGCTTTGTTTGGAACGGTTTATTTGTTACTTAATCGATATTGGTAGTTCGTAGCATACGCGATAACAAATGGACAAACAGAATGATTGAACCCACTTTTTTAATGTACAGATCTGAAGAATACTGTTCTTGTTTTGTTATCTTTCCAGTTTATGGCTTTCTCAATGTCATGTGCCTTCTCACTCTGTTAAACGTATCCACAATGAATCCCGGCGAAGTCACACCAGAAGACACCGACGATTACAAAGATACAAGTGAGTACCAATATAAATTCCGAATCAGGACTTGATTGTTGTTTTTATTCGTTTTTCACACAAGCTTAACATCCGTGCTTTTGAATTTGCGAAGAACTACTTGGATCACTAGCCCATAATTTTTTTAATATATTTTTCTTTAAAAACATAAATCTACGTTAAATTTTCACTTCAAAAGAATAACAAAAATAAGTAAGACGTTTGTTTCGCAGCGTCGCCATTTTGTAAAACAAAACAAAAATAGAATTTATATATTTTTCTTCTGGTGATGGTGTCACGATAAAAAACACAGTTTCTGGTCAGTTACTCAACCAGTTTATATGTAGACCTGTTCATTCAGCCAGCCTTGTAACTCATTCCTTTGCTATTGAATCATTGAAGAGCTTACCGTTTAGCGAGAATGTTTGGAGTCCAAAGGGATTGAACGTTGGTAGTGGGGCCTCTTTCAGGCTTGGTTTGTTTGATAACTGACAGATAATGCAGATAGTTAAGTATCCTTGGTATAGGGCGAGGCGATAGTGCTTTTCTTGTCGGAACTTTCTCGAATGATAATACAGGAGACGAAACTCAGGGATAGATCCTTGAGAGGCTTCTCTATCAGCACTTGCTAAACGTCGGGGTATTTTCAAGTATCATGTTGCGCGTAGATTTGTCTCTTGAGGTATTTCCGACGTGGACAACTAGGACTATCACTACCATGCTGTTTCGGCTTTAGATTCTATTATTTTACCTCTGAATTTATCATTGCTAGTTAAAAGACTACCTTATTTTGAAGGGATTGCATCTTTCTCCCCCTTTTGTTGTTCAGTAACTTAATCTTTCGTTCTTTTTAGCTCCTTACATCAAGTACTTCATGTCTTGTCTGAAGCGACTTCACTAAGAAATATATAGCTAAGAGTTAAAAATAATCTAAAAATGAAAATTAAGGAGGAAACAATTTATTGTAGTAATTAAAAGTTAAAAATATAACTGTCACACACTATATATATATATATATATATATATATATATATATATATATATATATATATATATATATATATATATGTATTAAAAATACACCAAAGTCAGATGAAATGCATTGAAGAACGATATCAGGAGCAACGTGCAGGTACAAACCCTGGTAAAACGGAAGAGGTGCAGGACCAGGATTCATCGCATAAAGTCCAACCTCTCCAAGCTGCATGGAGTTCGTAAAGATAAGTGTCCCTCAGCGAAAAACAAGGACTAGAAGAAATTTGATAGAGACGTCTGTGAGATACCCCAGTTAGCGACAATGTCAGATGTAGAAAAACGGTTAAAATGCACGATGCTCATAACCACCAGCATCGTATCAGACACATTTCATTGCGTCGAGCTCTAACGGCCACTGAAGTCCCACAATCCCAACCGTAGCACAAATCAAATGAAATAAATGAAAGAACTGAGATCCCATAAGAAACGATTTAAAAAAGGCAAGAATAGAGGATAGTCGACCCTTCGAGGAGCTCAGAGTTATACTCATAGTCAGTTCAGCGCATCGAGTGATATAGAAGAAGAAAAAAGAGATAAAAGAAGCATGCCAATTATCTATGTGGCGCAATTGATAAAAGGACTTAGTAATAATCAGTTCTAAGTGACAGTCTTCTGGAGGTTGAAGGTTCAATCCTCAGTACGAGCGATATTGAATATATAATTACGAATTACTTAAGACTTCTACCCGGTCATGGCTGACGGATAGAAAAACAAGCTATCCCTGTAGACTAAATAAAGCGTTCCGTTCGACATTCCATACAGATTTTGAGTTCGACATTAAGATTCCAAAGTTTGACACGGCGCACCCGAAGAAGGTCATAGGTTACATCGGCAGAAACGTAGTGAGAACAACATCCAAGATGAGAACAGTTGTCCAAAGAATACAAATAATACATCTCCTTTGGCTTCGTAAGAACTTTGCTAGGGGATAACTGGAATATAAACACGAAGGAATTAACATCTATTTAAAAAATTCCACGAATGACCCACTAAAAGAACACTATTCGGGAATAACAATTCGGGAATAACACTTTGGGTATAATTTTGGTATAACAATTGGGTAGAAAACAATTTGGTTATAAGGAGAGTAGAACGTGGACCTTGGGTTTACTTTCGGCTGCCTCGTAACTCTCGCTTCCCTTATTTTGTCCTTTAGTCCTCACATTCCATTCTGACAAAGAGAAAAGAATTGCTGTTTTATGGGTCGGAATCTATCCATCTAACACTTATCGTTGGCGAGTTTTTAACCTTGAACTAGTATTTTTTAGCTCCTTATATCAAGTGGCTTCATGCCTTGTCTGGAGTGATTTCCATAAAAATAAGACTGATTAATAAATCTGGAGGCACAAGTGTCCCAAACGTGCATACCAACATGGAAAGAAATTGAAGAAATACCGAGAACAACTAAATCTAACTCAGCATCCGGTCCAAACAGCGTACCGTAATCATTTATAAGACGTTTACAGGAATCCTTCATAAGTTGTGGTCAATATTAAGAGTCATCTGAAGGAGAGGCAATGAAGATACGCGGAGATGGTAGGAATCTAAAAGGAAGAAAAATCAAAATCGCTGGACCAATTTCGTATTATTTTCCCATTGAATAAGATGTTTTACGGTTTGTTATCAAGACGGCTGTCAAACTACATACTTAAAAATGGCTACATTGATATGTCAGTCAAAAAAAGCCGGGTTCACTTGTACGCCCGGCTGCCTTGAAAATACAATAGTTCCGACACAGCTCCTGAGAGATGCGAAGCAAGAGGAACTTGATAATATTATGGCTGGATCTCGCCAAGCCTACGAGTCCATTCCTAACAAACTGGTGGAAAAAGCCCTAAAAACATCACACATCTTCATCAGTAGCTGGAAGGCCTCAGATGATATTCGACAGAAAATGGAGTACTGAAAGAGAGTTGCAAGTTGTGGAAGGGAAATCCAGGCGTAAAACATTGTAGTGGACACAATAGTTCAGGAGAAAGTGGGGTTGGATTATTTCCTCAGTCATCAAATCAACAATACCAAAGGTAAATGCAAGAGTCAGCTTACCCAAGGAAAGTGAGCAAGGGCGTAGAAGAACGATACTGCAAAATGATAAGTCTTAGTCAGCAAGGGCTTGGGGTTAGGGCCTGGACAAAATAGGAAGGAGTCGAACAGAAAAGAATGAGTTCGATTGCTGGCAGGCGAATTTCAACGTGGTTTGATTCCTTACCCAATCAACATATGACGTCTGACGAAGCCCATCAAATCTACTTATATGAGGAAAAAAGAGACACCCTCAATTGCTAGTAGTGTGCAATTAGAAAGAAACACACACTTAATGGCTGCTCCCAAGCTTTGGATGACGATCGGTACCGTTTGATACACAAGCAGATACTTACAGCGATTGCGGATGCAGTGTTTACAGGAATAAGCGCCAGTAAATACCAACGATGAAGTAATTTTTATCAAATTAATTTCATAAAAGCTAGAGCGAAGACACGAAAACAGGCAGGAAGCATGAAAAAAGCTGTTATCATCTGCAGCCGATTGGAAATTAGTAGCGGAACTAAGATTCTCTACACACATAACCGTCACATTTCATTCTGTACTCTACAGCACGAAACAGTGCACCATTTGCGAGTGGTTCGTATCATTGGAGGAATACATAAAAAATGCAATAGCGTAAAATAAAACGAAATTTAAAAAAATCTTATTTAAAAAAATATTTAAAAGTTAAATCCACCAGAATGCATTTCAGTTTATCCGTAAACAAGTCAGCCATTTTAATCTTTTGTTAATAGGTGAAAAGAAAAAAAAAAGAAAAGAATGTAACCTGTCGAGTAGAAAGTCACTTAAACTGGCTTTAAAATTCTTCGCAAATTCTCATGTATTAAAATATTACAAATTTTAGAAGCTATTTACAGCGAATAATTTTATAAATAGCGATTTAAACATGATTACCATAACAAAATTAGTTATAGTTCTGTAACAATTTGGTTCGGTTAATGATCAAACGATACCGTAATAATTAAATTTAACTTTCAAAATCCAATTAAAAAATAATTTCTTAAAAAACAAACAGCATAGTTAAAAAAAAAAAAAATAAAAAAAAATAGCGAAACAAAAATGAAATTAAAATGACTCCCGGGAAACGCCGGGTACGTATCGTCAGTTGGATATGAATTGTCCCCAAACCGAATGCGTCTTAACTGCCTTTATGGTTTTTTCATATTCGCCAAGGACATTCTCCTTCTCGGCACTCAGATCAATAGGGCCGGGACTGCTTTGACAGTGTTAGACCTTACTTAGTCGAGAGGAAGTATGATCCAGCTCGGTCCTAGAAGGTGCAACCGTCCTAGCTTTGGGAAGAAATAAGTTTATTGCCAATCGCTTGAAGTGCCCCTATCAGGGATTGTCGACAGGGTCCGTTCTTGGCTATTTTTGTAGCCAACATGAGTGTCCCTCGGAGAAGTTGACTATTTCTGCCTTCCGTCCTTGTGTCACATCTTGCTTTGGCACTAATAAAGTAAATCTTCACCGCACACTAGGTAGTGCAATAATGGCCGTGGCTTATACGGACTATGGTTATTAAAAAAATGGGCTTATCATAATTTTTAAAATTAGTTTCCGCTTAAATTCTGATTGTGTTTGAAAGATAAAAGCCTAACGTTAATCTCTAAAAGGAAAAAATGTATATTTACGTGTGAAAAAAAAAAAAAGAATTAAAAATGTTATCACGAGGGCTAAAAAACAACATTTCAGTGACATTTGCAGTTTGAAGAAAATACTTGTAAAAATCTCTTGAAAGATAACTATCAGTTTCCTGGATCTATTTCAAAGATAATTAGTAAATTACAGTTTTACGATACTGAATTAAAAAAATGTATCTACTTTTTACCCAAAATTGCATAATTATCAAAAAATATCATATTTTAGTAAAATACGGTTCTCGGCCAAGTAGTAAACAAACTGGCTATCGATATGCAGAAATGTGTAGAAAACAGTAATTTCAATAGTATTTAGTTTTATTATCTTTTAGCTTTATATAAAAAATTGGTTTTGTAATAGTTTATAAAAATTTAAAAATTATAATACCTTAATTTCTTTATTTTATAAGCTTATAAAAATTGAATTAATTTAAGTACCCCTATTTTGTTGTAATAAAAAAGGAAATGCTCATTTAATGATTATATTTTTGAATGTACACAATTAAGATTTTATTTCTTTTTCTCTAAAAAAGATTTATATTTAACTATTATTAGTTTTTAATTAAGTAATAATTTGAGATAAAACTTTTGTATAATTTTGTTCAAAACCTTTTTTTTCGGAACGAACCGCTTACTGCGGTAATTTTATCATTTTTTTGTTTACATAGTGATTAAAAACTTTAGCAATTACATTACTCGATTTATTTGTAAACGTTTCGTAAAGATGAATTAAATTCATTAATTTTAAATAAAACTAAAAGTGCATTTTAAGTTTGAAAAAATAAATTAAATTCAATTATAATACTAACAATTTTATTATTCATTCAAAAAAGCTAAAACAATTATTTATTAATAATTAAATAGAATTCACATTTGAAAGAAAGTGATTATTTATTAATGAAAAAAGAAATACAAACTTACATTTTATTTTTCCAAATGATGTATCTTGATAGTGCATTTTGAAACTGACGGGGTTGTTGATTCTATTTATATGACAGCGGGTGGTGGGTAGTGGGTAGTGGGTTAGGTGCAAATCTCGTCTGTTTATTGTAATACTGTACATCCATAGATTTTCAAGTTAATCATAAGTAGAAATTATCCAACTTTTGAATTACTTTTTTGGAATGGCCCAGTATCTCAATTTTTTCATTTTAAATTTTTCTTTCAAGATTATAAAAAAATTCTTACGGTGATGATTACACATTGATGCGCAAAAGGAAACTATTATAAAATCTCGTTGTAAGATTTCACGTAAACTGTTATCATTAAAATTACATCAAATATTTTTTGCAATCATATTATTTTTTGGTGGAAATATTGAATAAGGAATGCTTTTATTAAATGATAATATCGTTAATTGGAGAAATTAATTTTTCTTCGGGTTATATTAACACGGAATTTAGTTTTTTTTTAATATATAAGAAATATTATTTTTTAATTGTTAACATTTACGATGCTTTATTTTCATTAAAAAATAAGAAAAATTCATGCGTATTTTTAGTACTTTGCGATATACCTTTAGTAAAGGTGTTTTTGTTTACACAAAATAATAAGTTTTCACTAAGTTAAAAATTAAATAATGGGTTAATTATATTCGGTTATCGTTAATCAATAAATACTGTAAATGACATTAAAATTGGTTGATTATTTAAATTTTAGTCGATTTTTAAGTGAAGGGAGGGGTCAAAATGTTTTTACATTTTTGCGATCGGCCATTAATTTTGCACGTATTTACTGCACACTATAACCATTTTATTCACAGCGCATCGTTTCATAAAAACCGCGTGTTGGGCTGAGGTATGGTTCTGTTCAGTCCTAGGAGTTTCCCCTCCAGGCTTTACCGTCTTTCTAATCGCCTGAGGCACCTCTATCGGGGAATACAGACGGGACTGCTGATGCATTTTTTTTGTAGGCCAGAGTTCACTTCACCTAGTGCGCTAGCTTTTAAAATCTTCACCTGGTCTTGCGTCTACCATCCTACATAGAAGTTACATAGCCATACAAATTACGCGTTTCAAAACACCCCCCCCCCCCCCAAAAAAAACACAACAACAAACTCGGGCATTCATAAGATTCAATATGCGCATCAAACGATAACAATGCTATTTCAAACTGAAGTGTGACAAACCAACGAAAATGTAATTTCAAACGTAAGAAAATGTCATTAAAAAAACTTGAGTCAATCCAACACACACTTTATGCGCATATGCAGAGATTTTGTGACAGTCTACATACTAATGACAGTCTTGTTTGTATTTATTGAAAAAAAAAACCCCAGAAAAAAAACCATAGAGATTTAAGGGCGCATAAAAAAACATCAACCACAAATGATTGAATTAGAGGACAGTAAGGTCATCTGAACCATGCAATAACATCGAATCATTTTTTTTAGTATACAAGGGAAATAACCTTTAATAAAGCGAACATAGAGTTGCTTCCCTTGAGATTTATCAGCAAGGGAAGCAACTCTGTATTCGACCCTTCGATACGACAGGAGTGCATGTGAAAATTAATTTTTCCTTTTGGTCAAGAAGTTCAAATAAATAACAATACCTGACGCTTGCCATTAAACTTTTATTTAAGCAAAATAAATAAATACTTTCAATTCGCCAGTTAAACTAGCGAACAGTAAATTAATGTTTAAGCCAAAAAAGTAAAGTACTATTGTGCTCCAAACAAACAAAAAGTGAATTTTTGACAGCGCCACTGTCATATAAAAGAATCAATTTATCTGTATAGACATATCTTATAGTGGAGTTTCGCTGTCTGTATAAACCGAAATTACGTCCCATATCTCAACCATATCACAAAATCAAAACTTAAAAAAAGGCTTATTCTGACCTTTTTGGCTCGGATCAAACTGTAGTATCTTTTCTAAAAATATAATTTGAAACTATTGGATATATTTTAAGTAAGATAGACGATAGAGTATATGTGGTATACTGGTGACTGTTAAAGTTAAAGTGATGAACAAATTGTGAAAGACTGGAAGGAATAATGCTTGGGTGATCAACATTCATCTAGTTAAGAGTAGAATAGACAGAGAATAACCACCGACCCCTTTTTTTATTTTTCTTATCTTTCTGTTTTTGCTGGAGATGGGGCATCCTACAGGATGCCAGACATTCACCGGCTATTTCAGACACTCCAGCCTAGAGATCGTTTTAAGATTCTCTATGCTTGATTTGTAAAATGTTTTTGACTTTTCCAAGTACATTTTTCAAAGCGTAGTATCTGTTCTGTGTCAGGTGGCTATCCTCCCAGCATTTACCTCACATAGTCGCATAAGGCGTCCTAATTCGTAAAAGAAATACCAACAAGACAATCCAGATTTTCTCAATCAGAGTGCCCCTTTCACGGGAGCTTGATTTTCTCCACATTAAAAGCCAAACTTGTGTTTACCTTTGTGAGGAGGCAAGTATATAGGGACTTTCATAAAGTTCCTATTTACCGCTTCCCCACTTTGGGCTGGATGTGACACAACGTCGATTTAATATGAGAGAAAATTGCCCCAGTCGAGAAGGATTTCTCCTCGTCACTTTGATAATGACCCAAATTCAGCATTATTTACTCGCTTCCTATTTCAGCAAGATTAGACATGAAACCAGTTTAACATGGGGGGGGGGGGCAGCTCTCCCGATTGATCACTCTGGTTATAAAAAGAATTTGGAACGAACCCGTTGGCATTCCGCGGTAAAGGCGCCTTAGGCGACAAACTAATCCTTATCTTGGAAGTAATGCATGAGAAGATGTTCTCCTAGGATCGCACAGAACCACACCCACTCGGATAATACAGTCGGGTGCTTGAGCAAGCCAAACCTTTCTGCCAGAATGTGCACTGTGCATGGCACCTGTAAAGTCCGTAACAAGGAGAATTATTGTGTCGTTACTGGTTAACGAGTTATTTAATAGTAAAACACCTTCGTGATATCTAACGTGGTGTGTCCTAAAAATACGTAAAATCATTTTATTTACTGACAAAGAAAAGAAATACAACTAAGAGGAAGCGATGCGCGTGCTGACGTTTTAATCTTTGTGTGTAGTAGAAAATAACGATGCAAGGGAGACAACTCATAAAACTTTATCAGAGTTATTTCCCTTGATAAATATTGGTTTCAGATTATGGATCATGTTTTGGATCATGGTTACGACAAAATATTATATATGTACTAGAGGGAGCTTGTGTAAACTCCACGAATTCTTAATTAAAATTAGGATTTTTTTAAATTAGGACTTTTGCAATTTAATTATTTTATATTATAACTAGCGGGGCTACCCGGCGTTGCTCGAGGACATAAAAACATATAATTGAAGAGAAATCGCGTGTGTAACATCTTTATATTCAAACTTCTATTCCCCCCCCCCCTCCTCTATAGCCGTCTCTTTATCTTACTACCTTTCTCTTCCCTGGTCGCCCCCATTTCACCGCTACTTTCTAATTTTGCCTTTTGTGAAAGCTGCTTCTTCCCGACCATTTCTCCTACGTTGCCCAGGGCAATAGTATGACATATTTCTATAAAAAGTACCACCTCTATCTGCGCTTTCTATATAGGTACTTATCTCCACTCTGATATTCATACTACATACGTATGTATCGCCACCGTGGTGCGCAGACATATACGTACCTATCGTCGCCCCAGTGCATATACTATATAAGTACATATTGCCGCCCCGGTATACATGCTATATATGTAACTATCACTGCCCCGGTGTGAATACTACATATGTACCTATCGCAGCCCCGGTGCGAATGCAAAATACTTACCTATCACCGGCCCAGTGCAGAAGCCTCGTGGTCCTATACCACAGAAGCACCCCACCCCTGGTTGCTATACCGCAGAAGCAACCCCTGGGTGCCATACCACAGAAGCAGCCCCCTGGTGCCATACCGCAGAAGCCTCAGGTTCCTATACTGCACCCCGAGTGTGATACAACAGAAGCACACCCTCCCCCAGTTGCTATACCGAAGAAGCACCCCCTCCCCCCGTTGCTATACCGAAGAAGCACCCCCTCCCCCTGTTGCTATACCGAAGAAGCACCCCCCGGTTGCTATACTGCAGAAGCCTTAAGGGCCATATACCACAGAAGCACATCCCGGTTGCTATACAGCAGAAGCAACCCCCGGTTGCTATACCACAGAAGCACCCCCTGGTTGATATACCGCAGAAGCCTTACCACACCACAGGAGCGCCCCTCCCCGGTTGCTATACTGCAGAATCCTCATGGTCCTATACCGCAGAAGCACCCCACCCTTGGTTGCTATACCACAGAAGCCTCGTGGTTCAATACCGCAGAAGCCCCCCCCCCCCCCGGGTGCTATACCGCAAAAGCACCCCCCGGGTGCCACACCGCAGAAGCACCCTCCGGGTGCCATACCGCAGAAGCTTCAGGTTCCTATACTGGAGAAGCACCCCCCCAGGTGCCATACCATAGAAGCACCCCCCTATACCGCAGAAGCACCCCCTGAGTGCCATACCGCAGAAGCCTCGGGTTCCTATATCGCAGAAGCACTCCCCGGTTGCTATACTGCAGAAGCCTTAAGGTTCTATATTGCAGAACCACCCTCCGGTTGGTATACCACAGAAGTACCCCCCCCCAGTTGGTATACTGCAGAAGCCCCCCCCCACCCCGTTTCTATACCACAGAAGCACCCCCCGGGTGCCATACTGCAGAAGCACCCCACGGGGGCTATACCGCAGAAACCTCCGGTCCTTAGACCACAGAAACATCCCCCCCGGGTGCCATACCATAGAAGCACTCCCTATACCGCAGAAGCACTCCCCGGGTGCCATACTGCAGAAGCCCCCCACCACCTGGTTGCTATACCGCAGAAGCATCATGGTCCTATACTGCAGAAGCACCCCCGCTTGCTATACCGCAGAAGCCTCATGGTCCTATACCACAGAAGCACCCCCCGGTTGCTATACCGCAGAAGGTTCCCCTCCCCGGTTGCTAAACCGCATAAGCTTTGTGGTCCTATACCGCAGAAGCATAATCCTTGGGTGCCATACTGCAGAAGTACCCCCCTGGGTGCCATACCACAGTAGCACTCCCGCAGGTGCCATATCGCAAAAGCACCCCCCCCCCCGGGTGCCATACCGCAGCAGCACCCCCCGGGTGCCATACCGCAGAAGCCTCAGGTTCCTATACTGCAGAAGCACCCTCCCCCTGGGTGCCATACCGCAGAAGTACCCTCCATACTGCAGAAGCACCCCCTGGGTGCCATACCGCAGAAGCCTCAGGTTGCTATACTGCAGAAGCCCACCAATCCCCTAGTTTCTATACTGCAGAACCAGCCCCCGGCTGCCATACTGCAGAAGCCTCAAGTTCCTATACCGCAGAAGCACTCCCCTGGTGCTATACCGCAGAAGACTCAGGTTCCTATACCGCAGAAGCACTCCCCGGGTGCAATATTGCAGAAGCTACTGCTGAAATAACTCTTACTAACCACCCTCTCCTTTTCATCTGCAAAATAGTCCAAAGGTGAACAAAGATGGCGTTAAAATATTTTCCAAACCTATCACTACAGTAGCTCTATCTAGGATATTGAGCACTTTTCTCCCGGACAACGCCGAGTAATTTGAAAATACCGGAGGCCTCCTGAGCACTACTGAAATTACTCTTATCGATTCCCCTCATCCTTTTCAGCGTAGATGCTGTTAAAATATTATCCAAACCTATCACTACAGTAGCTCTATCTAGGACATTGAGCACTTTTCTCCCGGACAACGCTGAGTACTTTGAAAATCAAGGAGTCCTCCTGAGCACTAGTAAAATCACTTAGGTATCCTCCCTTTTTTTCATCTGCAAAATAGTCAAAAGGGGAACGAAGATGGCATTAAAATATTTTCCAAACCTATCACTACAGTAGCTCTATCTAGGATATTGAGCACTTTTCTCCCGGACAACGCCGAGTACTTTGAAAATCAATAATTGAAGAAAAATCGCGTGTGTAACATTTTTATATTCAAACTTCTATTTCCCCCTCCCCTCCTCTATAGCCGTCTCTTTATCTTTCTACCTTTCTCTTTCCTGGTCGCCCCATTTCACCGCAACTTTTTAATTTTGCCTTTTGCGAAAGCTGCTTCTTCCCCACAATTTCTCTTACGTTTCCCAGGGCAATAGTATGACATATTTCTATAAAAAGTACCACCTCTATCTGCACTTTCTATATCAGTACTTATCTCCGCTCCGGTGTTCATACTATATACGTATGTATCGCCACCGTGGTGCGCAGACTATATACGTACCTATCGTCGCCCCAGTGCACATAATATATACGTACCTATTGCCGCCCCGGTGCATATACTATATAAGTACCTATTGCCGCCCCGGTGCATATTTCTCCCGGACAACGCCGAGTAATTTGAAAATCAAGGAGGCCTCCTCAACACTACTGAAATCACTCTTATTGATTACCCCATCCTTTTAAGCGTAGATGCTGTTAAAATATTATCAAAACCTATCACAACAGTAGCTCTATCTAGGACATTGAGCACTTTTCTCCTGGAAAACGCCGAGTACTTTGAAAATACCGGAGGCCCCCTGAGCACTACTGAAATCACTCTTATCGATTCCCCCATCCTTTTCAGCATAGATGCTGTTAAAATATTATCCAAACCTATCACTACAGTAGCTCTATAGAGGACATTGAGCACTTTTCTCCTGGACAACGCGGAGTACTTTGAAAATCAAAAACGGCCTCCTTAGCACTACTGAAATCACTTAGGTATCCTCCCTGCTTGTGATCTGCAAAATAGTCCAAAGGGGAACGAAGATGGCGTTAAAATATTTTCAAATCCTATCACTACAGTAGCTCTATCTAGGATGTTGAGCACTTTTCTCCTGGACAACGAGTAGTACTTTGAAAATATAGGAGGCCTTCTGAGCACTACTGAAATCACTCTTATCGATTCCCCCATCCTTTTCAGCGTAGATGCTGTTAAAATATTATCCAAACCTATCACTACAGTAGCTCTATCTAGGAAATTGAGCACTTTTCTCCCGGACAACGCCGAAAATTGATTGAATGACCATTGATATATCAAATTGAGTGAATGACCATTGATATATCAAATTGAGTGAATGACCATTGATATATCAAATTGAGTGAATGACCATTGATATATCAAATTGAGTAAATGACCATTGATATATCAAATTGAGTGAATGACTATTGATATATCAAATTGAGTGAATGACCATTGATATATCAATTTGAGTGAATGACCATTGATATATCAATTTGAGTGAATGACCATTGATATATCAAATTGAGTGAATGACTATTGATATATCAAATTGAGTGAATGACCATTGATATATCAAATTGAGTGAATGACCATTGATATATCAATTTGAGTGAATGACCATTGATATATAAAATTGAGTGAATGACTATTGATATATCAATTTGAGTGAATGACCATTGATATATCAAATTGAGTGAATACAGTGCAGCGGAGAGGTGTACATACAATAGAAAGACAGGCGTGGGGAAAGTTAACCAATGAAATGAAAATAAATTTCGTAAAATGTAATTTTGTGTGAACATGAAGAAGAGTAGATTTGTTTATCACAAATCCGAAGATCAAACATCTGACAGGTCAAAATCCGATGGTCAAAATTCTGAAGATAAAAATCTGAAGGTCCTAAAACTGAGTTTGAACATCGAAGGTAAAACATCTGAGGTCAATATCTTAAGGTATAATGTAAAGTATGATCGAGGTATAC
Source organism: Sepiola atlantica (assembly GCA_963556195.1). Classification (NCBI taxonomy): domain Eukaryota; kingdom Metazoa; phylum Mollusca; class Cephalopoda; order Sepiida; family Sepiolidae; genus Sepiola; species Sepiola atlantica. The sequence goes on along the minus strand of OY744522.1, from coordinate 92,177,830 downwards.
TACATCCATCGTCGAAGCTCATGAAGATATCAAGACATATTTGTGACATTTGCGTCTTCTTCGATGACATTGCCATTGATCGGTAGCAAATGAGCTTACATCACCACAGACGCGTACAGGTTCATTTTGATGAACATGGATTAGGATATATGAAATCATCTACTTAGGGTAAACATCGTTAACGTCATTGTTTCATTCGTCATATAACTGTTGCGGCTCTTTGCGAAATTGAACTAACTGTGCACAATGAAACAATGTTGTGGCGCGTGATAACTTCGGGTATTTGAAGAATATTTAAACCACGCTTCTAGTGAGATCTTTAACACTTCGGCATCGTTTGGGATTCTTGCAAATTAATCCAAAGTTAGCCAGATGTTGCTTCAGATATTTCACAGAAATCACACTGTCATAAACATAGATATTACCGATGTCTGTTGATGTCTCTTGTCGGTTGGATTTGTTCTCTAGCATCCACAATAGCATTCGTACCGAATGATGTTATGTTGACCCCGAATTCTATTCTTGTTAAGCGATAAAGTTGTCCCTTGAAGATAACAGTATGATACAGCCATAATAACATATGTACATGCTCCTTTAGATAGGTCTAGTATTGTGACATTAGTGACACACGTCGTCATTAGTTGTCAACATATCTACGTTCGTTTAATTCTCGATGTCTAACAGTGAAGCACTTGAATTTTTCTGAAAAAAACACCATCAATTGGATTTTTTGTATAATGCAGCAGCCAATCGTTGCTCAACCATGTGTACAGCTCAAATACGTATCCGTCCTTAACTTCCTTAGGAACGGAACTCTGGCATCTCATTCCATGTTTTCTCGGGTGGTTGATTATACAGCTTCCAGGAAGCTATTCATATTGTTATATCCCGGTTAAATTCCTAGTTGAAATTAGTATCATTTATTTTAAGATAAGAGTAAACCGTCAAGTTTGTTTCATGGAAAACAAACTTTCCCTCTTGGTTATTCGCAGTCTTTCCAACTTTGTTATAATATCCGTTCCAAGGATAGATCGAACCAGAATACATTTTTCTATATAACCATCACTTCAACCTTCCACAGGGTCTATGCTTTTCACGCAGTTATATCCTCTAAACTCCTCGCCTTCTGATATTCTTCTCATTTGCCGTCAAGATATTTACTTCCCGTTTGTACATAGAACGGCAATCCGCTCTTGTGATTATGGGTCGGAAACAACCTGAACTTATCAAGGTTGATCAATCCCTTGCAATTCACCCGTACATAAATCGCAGAAAGTTTCTAATCTACATCTTGCGAGGAGGGTACCGAAGTTTTGTTCACTACATCATTTCTGAAAATAACTGATGAGATGTAACCTAACTCTGGAACCAGATGCAACGCACGTCTATTAGAATCTTTCATAAACGACACTTCGAGAAGTGATTTTACTAAAGTGATTAGTGATGTGGAGAATCTACCTCTTCGATATTTATCACAATAAATTATTCAGCGAACATCTGATCCAATAGTTGTACCACGGCCATTTCTTCAATTCTAGATGATGAGGCGTGCAACAGTTTCTTAACACTCTCTAGTAATCTAGTCACAAATGTGTATAGCAAACTTTGTTCAGATATAGCACAAGCCAATACCAGAAGCGTCTTTAAATCATCGAGAGAAGCGTCGACATATTTACCCGGATACAAGCAGCGCTCTATAAATTTTCTCGTATGTTAGGAGGATGCAGTCCGTTGCGGTGACAGTATTAGTGCACGCTTTATCTGTTCCTATTTACTCGCTCCCCACGAGGGCAGAATTTGACACAAGGTCAGTTTTGAATGTGAGGAAAATTTAACTCCCCAAAAGAGGAACTCTGGATTGGAACAAAAATGAAATTGCCTCAGCCTAGAAGGAATTCTCCTTCACTGACTGAGGACAGAATAGATCTGTGCAGCATCAGAACATATACTACACTTTTCTCCCAGCCAAAACGTTAACGCTTTATCTGTTCCTTATCAGATTTAATCTCCAGTAGTAAGTCAATGATAAAAGTGGACCTTGGGTTTACTTTCAGCAGCCTCGTAACTCTCGTTTCCCTTATTTTGTCCTTTAGCCCTCACATTTCATGAGTGATGTTTCTGATAAAGGGGGAATAATTTCTGTCTTCTGGGTGGGAACGTATCCATCTAACACTTATCATTGGCTAGTTTTTTACCTTAAAGTGGCATTTACTTTTTTTTTAGCTCTTTACATTAAGTGGCTTCATGCCTTGTCTGGAGCGATTTTCATTTTAAAAAAACGACAAGGGAACTCACCAGTTAAACGAAGGGGAACTATACCTTTTTGTATACTAATGAATAACCCATTACCAAGGCCAACAGCCACTTAAGGATAAGGGTTAGTGAGATTTTCAGTCAAATGATGGAACAGTACTATGAAAGGATTGAGAACTATGATTAATTCACAGGGCGACTCACCAGATATTTGTTGACATGGGACTTGAAAACGACCATGTTGTAGTATTTTCTGTTAACTAGACTTGTAATACCAAGCTATTCCCTACCTTTGATCATTTAACGGCTATGCTCGAAATAGCGGCGGCAGTTAATGTTGTTTTACATATCGACTCTCGAATGGAGAAAAGCAATTTCTTTCAACCAATTAGAACACAAGAAATATTCACTCCAGAATATCGGCACAATATAACACAGCGTTTTACTTTCTCTTTCCTATTTCTTTCCAGACACAACACACGTGCGCACGACTTAATTCTACATAGCCCCTTTGGAGTGAGAGGCCCTCGGAAGACACAACGAGAGATTTTCACAAACTACTAAACATAGCGACAGTATATACACACTGCTAACCGAACGCATGTACATATTTCATACATACACTCTCACACTGACAAAACAGAGCACATCTTCATGCCTATAACATTTTCACACACAGAAAATGCATACGGCGCCAACCAAAATGAACATGTGTACTCAGTTTCACCTTACACACAAAACAATCCTTCTTTTACCTTAACTATTCCTTGGACACTATGAACTTTTATTTCTTACCTAACTTTATTTTTACTCACCACATAAGTTGTCTATACTAAATTAATATATTTCTGTCTAATTCAAATCCAATATATTGCATATCGGATAAATAATTTAAGGCGTTTATATACGTTACCAAAACGAAGCAAAATAAAAATGTTTATCAACAGCTATTTCATTCTTACAGTCACGTTTTTGGTCATCCATTTATTAAAATAGTCGAATCATTTACCCTTTTTGTTTGTTTATATCTCTTTGCTATTTTTTAGCTGTGTCAACGTATTGCAAAACCTGTCATCTCAACCGTCCACCCCGGGGATACCATTGTGTTAAGTGTGGCCACTGTGTTCGGCGAATGGATTACCATTACACTTGGTAAGATACACTACTTAATAGCAACACTCTTCACAATCAAATACAAGTATTTCTTATATGCATAACTGAAGTTTTATTCTACAATGATTTAAGCAAGTTTTACACCCAAACTGATGACGTGGCCATGGGTAGCTCTCTCGGTCTATAACTCTCCAAGTATTACATCGTCCACATCAAAAACAAACTATTTAACCAAATAGCTAAACCCACAATTTATGTAAAATATACAGACGCTATTTTATCGTGACAAAAGTATTTTATGAAATCAATAAATTGAAAGAAATATTTGAAAAGGATTTCGCATTGGACATTAAATATAAAATACCATATTTACGATAATTTAGTCAATATTTACACACAAACTGATGGCGTAGCTATAGGTAGTCTCCTTAGTCCATGATTCTCCAATAATATTTTTTTGTTTGTAATAACTTTGGTATTCAACCTATTCTTATTTATTTTACGATTTATCAATTAAAATGTTTTATATTGCTTTAAACCCCGTCTTTTAAATGTCAAAATTTTTATATATTCTAATAATATATAAAAATGGCGCCATCAAAATTCACCGAAAGAATCAAATATTGCTGAAATGATTAACTAATATAAAACAAACTCTCGTTGATAATGAATTTTCTAAACGTATAATTGACACCGAAATAAAGATTTATTGTATTAAAATAATTAAAACATAATTCAACTCGAAAATTGAGGAATATTTTAGCATGTATTTTGTATGCTTAAACTATATCGGAAAACGCCTTAAGAAAACAAACGTGGATTAACTCAGCTTGAGTATAATAATAGAAAATTTGAGCTATTCGTAACTTTAAAAGTCTTATTTTTAAAGATATATGGTTTAGTGGTATTATTAGACTTGGATAGCGTCCAGGAGAGATGAAGAAACATTATAAGTTATTTCGGCTTTTCGTAATTATGAAAGTCTGATTTGCATTAATAAATATCTGTATGGACGCTTTTAAATTTGAAAATCGATTGTAATTGAAATTATAATTTGATGTTTTTCTTCAATCTGTTAGGCTCAACAACTGCGTGGGTGCAGATAATCACCATTTGTTGCTGTTATTTCTGGTGTATACTTTCTTACTCTGCCTCACAACTTTGGTTTTGGTGATGCTCCATTTATATAAGTTTCCAAAGTGTATCTCCTGTGATCGGGTAAGTATCTTTTGACGGAACTTAGCACCAGCCACCCCACCCACCTCTAAAATGTTTGATAGCGATTTTTTCTTCTCTTTTCAAAATATTTCTTCAGTTTACTATGGATCTCGCCGTCTGTAAAATGGCGTGGGGAGTTCTTCGTCGACAGAAACATCCGTTCCATTCTCTTATCGACAAGTAAGTAGTTGACTCATTGAATAGTGACGTCTCACAGCAGTTATACCAGATTTTATCTACTTTTTACAGTAACTTACAGCAAATAAATCTAGATGAAGTGTAACCTTTCCTTCCAATTCCCGTAAGATGAAGGAAGCTTCGAAACAGGCATATATTCACCTTGACGCCGAACATCTAAGATACAGAATTGATCTTCCACGTCGATTTCCTGTTATGACGCAACTTTCGGTACCCACACATGGTGCAACATTCACCCGGAGCGTGTTCAGCCGGCATCCTCCAAAGGAGGAAGTTTCTAAGGAATATTAAATTCTATCAGGGGAGATGACGACGTTAGATTTTTGCAGATAAGTGTCACTGTTGTCTCACTACAACGCCTGCTTTTCTCAAATGGTCATCCATCTGGTACTGACCAGGCTCAACGTCGTTTAACTTCGGTGATCTAACGAGAACTTGTTGTCGACCAGTTTCTCTTCGGCGTTTATTTTCAACAACTGCACGGGGTATAATAAATAATCAATACAAATTTTCGTCATGCTTTCCGCTGTGTTTTGTTTGACTTTGAAAATAATATATTTTTAAGCTGATCTAATAATGTTGTACTAATAGATTTCTTTGTCTTTCCAGGGGTCTTTTTACATCAAACACAGCATCTGGATGGTTTACATTCAAAATATTCTGTGCGTTATCATTGGCTTTCAAACGTTTGTCTCCATCGTCGTCCAGCATCTCAACATCATAATGGTGAGAATTGGTGCCACATACTTTTTATTAAAAAAAACAGTTTCACACTTTAACGAAATTTCTTTATGGATGTAAGTTTGACATATTTGCTGGCGTCGCTGGTTATAGAAATGGTGAACCAAGTTCGAGTCTCTTTCGTTTCGTTTTTTTATTAGATGCGCCAGACATCTCTATAAGATTGTCTGTCTGAAACGTATAAGTTCGAAACTGCATTTTCATCACTAAACGCGCAGATTCTTTTACAACATTGAAGACGAAGAGTAGTTATTGCAAAATAAGAGAAGGGGGAGAGAGAAAAGAAATAGGTAGCGAGAGTAAAGAGAGGGAGAGTCTGACTGAACCTTAGAGATGTAGAAGGAGAACACTGAAATGTGCCTCAGAAAAGGGGATGAATGGAGAGAGCCCTTTCCCATGTTTATTATTATTATTATTATTATTATTATTATTATTATTATTATTATTATTATTATTATTATTATTATTATTGATTCATAAAATTGGGGGACTTATGTTTTGAGGCATTTCCGTCCGTCCGTCCGGATTTTTCTCCGCAACCATCCATTTAATTTCTCTTAAATTTTGCATGAAGTTGTAACTTTGGTCAGGTTAGAAAGTGACATTCTCCGACTTTTGAAAAAAAATCTGGTTAGCTCCAGGGGGTCAAAAGGCCCCAAAATGGCAAAAAATGACATTTTTTGCCCCATAACTTTTCATCCATCTATTCAATTTCTCTGAAACTTGGCCAAAATATGGAAGCAATTGTTCCTAATAGAAAATAAGTATCGCTGACCTTGGAAAAAATCTGGTTCGCGCCCCCAGGGGGTCAAAAGCCCTCAAAATGGCAAAAATGACCTTTTTCTCCCATAACGTTTTATCCACCCATTCAATTTTTCTGAAACTTGGCCAAAATGTAGAGGCAATTGTTCTGGAAATAAAATAAGCATCCTTGACCTCAGAAAAATTCTAGTTCGCGCTCCCAGGGGGTCAAAAATGCCCCAAATTGCCCAAATTTATTGCATTTTACACTCGCCATATCGAGTCACATACAGAGGGGGACCACGCATGTGCGTCTTGTTGTTGTTGTTATTATTATTATTATTATTATTATTATTATTATTATTATTATTATTATTATTATTATTATTATTATTATTAAATAACCTTTATATAATTTACGATATATCTACCTGTTTGGTGTTGAAACGAACAATTCCGTGACTAAAACACTAATTACAAAAACATTTTAAAAGAAAAGACGTAGCTGATTAAAAAATCGTCTTACGAATTACTTTGTAGTAGTAATAATAATACTAATAAGAGTAGTTAGGCTGCTTTACGGCATATCAACTCTTTTTCGAGTTACTTTGTGTCGGAACTTAATAAGTTATTCATTACTAGGGGGTTATCTATGTTTTAAGGCTCATCAACCGGTTGGGATATATAATACCAATGAATAATACTACCAATTATTTTTTGATACTATTTTCTCTGGATAATAAACGACTTCAGAATTAATGATAAGGAGAGAGAGAGAGGAGAGAGAGAGAGAAAAGAGATAGATAGATAGATAGATAGAGAGAGACTGGTAAGCCGGGTATGTACGGCCAGTTAATAATAATAATAATAATAATAATAATAATAATGATAACAACAACAACAACAACAACAATAATAATAATAATAATAATAATAATAATAATAATAATAATAATAATAATAATAATAATAATAATAACACCACTTAGACTATCACTGAAAAAGCGCGAAGAGTACTGGAAATTTAAGGAAGCATATTTCCACACAAATTCCAGAGAAAACTAACGGTCGTTACCAGCGAAAAATCAATAGTAAATGGCTGTTACGATAATACAAAATGATTTGCAACGATCATTGAAAAAGATGGAGAGTGCTGAAAATCTGGGGAGACTTGTTGTCACTCAGACTTCAGGGAACACAACTTGTTATCACAAGCGAGCAATCACTGATAGTTACTCATAGTAAATAAAAAAATTAATAATAATAATAATAAAATCAACAGAGATAAAAGAGATAACAAAAAGAGAATACCCGAGAAGAACAAGAACACTCTTTGAAACATAACTGTAGAGCAGAAACCTACCAAGAACGTACCCCTGACACTCTGGACCCTTCATAAACTGGAGAAGTGAAGATCAAAGAACTGTGAAACTAATGACTATGTATAAAGCACAACACCCAAAAGATAATTTTAACCCTATCGAGAAAGGAAAGAAGGTGGAAGAAAGCTGTAGATTGCGTAGACGACACAATTAAAGGACTAGACAAATATCTAGCACAAAATAAGAAGAGGCTGATTACCGTCGCCCCAAACATGGTAAATAATACGGAGAGCAGTAGGATGGGAAACAAAAAGGAGAAAAAAGAAAATGGGAGGAAAATCAACAAGGTAATTATAAGATGGAACAAATACATTGCGCACTAGAACACATGGACATGGTTACGGAAAGGACACTTGAAAAAGGAAACATAATCTCCACTGATAACCGTGCAAACAAGGCGATCAGAACAAATGACATAAAAGCTGATACACAAGATCCAGAAAAATAGCAAATGTGAACACTAGACAAAATGGCGAGACGGTAAATTACATCATAAGTGAATTCAGTAAGTCGATGAATGTACATTGCTTCACTCCGTGTGTGATTTGAAATTCGCACGGATGGGCGTATTACGGAGTCTAATTCGAGGAATTATGATTTACGAGTTCGAACTTGTCCATAATGATTGTGAGAAGCTTGTAGCAACTCGATAACAGCTAAGAGAGTTACTTCCCTGGGACTAGTGTTAAAAAGTATAGCAACTCCAAGATGACGACTAAACTAAGTTGATATTTTATCGTGTGTTTGCGTTATTATCTATCTGGCCAAGTACAAACTATTTCAATGATATAGCGGCAACCAAAACATTTGTTGTGAAAAAGGTGAAGGCGTCGGTGCCATAGTATAATAACAAGATGTATTTTTTAAAATAAAATTCGTTCGTGTTTCAAAAAGCTCGACGATCAGACAAGGCCAAGTAAACTTAATGACCGTGGATTCAGAGGCGTTGCCCCCATCAATAAAGGCAATTCTGTCGAGTAGCACTCTGAGAGTATCAGTTAAACACGGTATGTCACGGTTCAATGTGGTTCGTTACTTTCACTTTCCCGGTAAAATAAATAAGTTAAAAAATATTGAAATCTTTTGACTCACACTAGTACGTCAACGCAATCAAACACAATTTGCCACGTGTAGAAACTGTGCGAAAATCGATCTTACACGATTCAAGTTATGGGCTTTGAGATTTAAATAATGTTTGTGGAGTCTAAAAATAATATACCTTAACCCAAATCTTGAGAATCTGTCAAATGCGTAATTTACAATCAATTTAATTTCTAGCATTAGCTACCCTTTACACTCACTCATACACGCACATACACCATGGAACGGTCAAACCTGATGATCTCCCTTGTTATCACGTAAAGGAGCGCGAAGATCGGGGACTATAAATGCAAAAACATAGGTAGATTCTCTCCCTTTTACTTCCTTGCCTTGTCTGACATATGTGCGGCTAACGCACGCGCAAAATCCAAGTTATGTGAGACACATTCTCTGGACCTCTTCACACACGCACACATGCACACGCACACGCACACACACAATACACATACGCCCCCCCCCCCCATTTTTCTAGACTTTCTTGGGTTTATGTACGCGTTCATACACACACGAGCCTTTCTGGGTTGTATTAAATAAATGGTATTTCGAACATATCGCCGTAGTTTCGTTCCTCGTTTCAGTTACTGCTTATACAATGAAGTATAAATGAGGGAATGCTACCTAAACATTCACAAAAGTCCACGGTGGTGACCCCGGCGTAACAACATTATCAGTAGAGGGTTTCATGCTATCTCAGGTACCATTTTATAAGGCAACATTTTGATGACGTCATCAGTTGTACTATAGTGTTTTAAAATGTAGTAATTTTATACTTTTATTGTCTTTAAACACTTCTAAATAACTAAGGGAATAGTTTTAAAACTGTTATAGGGGCATAGCTGCTGATGTTGTACTGTCGTGTGTGTATACTCTCCATTATACACACATGTTGTTAGAACTCCGCGTGTCGTCGTCTCTTCTTTCGATCGATAACAGGAACACAGTTTATTTAAATGGAGATATTTATTCGTATGAGAAAGATATGCAAACCTCAATTACATGCAATCAGATATATACATATAAGTACACATATGGGTAAAAGAGAGAGAGAGAGAGAGAGAGAGAGAGAGAGAGAGAGAGAGAAAGAGAGAGAAGGAGAGGGTGAGAGAGAAAGAGAGCGGGATACGGCAATAACTTTAAGACGCCCTCCACCACTCGTATCGGGGCTGGGACGAGCGGTCGTCTAACGCGTCTGATTGTTATCAAGTCTGTCTGGAGAAAGAGGCCATAGCGGTCTTTGGTGGAACTGACGTCATGTCTCGACTTCCATTATTCATCGAGGTTATACTCTAACCCCGGACCCGTCAATCATTTAGAGAACTTGTCGTTTATTCTGGAACCGTTTAAATCCTTATTATTTCCATTCTCGAATAAGAGCCTTACGCTCTCATTATACAACATTGTATCACACCACAAACTTATCGTAAAAAAATTATCAGCTGATGTCATCAGTTTTATTCTGTAGGCAACAAAAAATTTGGTTGACCTCTCTTCAACTCATGTCTTTTTTTATAGGTACATATTTATTATTTTCAAAATCAATTATATGGGCAATTAATAATGTCAATTTTAGGAAAATAACTCTTTTTTAACCACAAATGCAAAAAAACATTCCTTTCTTCATCCATGTGTTTAACATCAAAATGAATTTCCATGAACAGAATTTATTTCCAATAACTTCATAAGTCATCAAATCTTATTCATTCCCTTTATTATTTTCTATCCGTTCATAATATTCTTCATCATTCAATTGACAATTTATCCTCGAGTGTCTTTTAGCCTTGATAAGTTGGGACTTATTGGTAAAAAAGTGAATGAATTTAATAGAAAATGTTCACCCTTTCATAAGTTATATAGAACAATATGGTGGGGAGTTTATATGGGGAGGCCCTATTTACTTGCCTCCTCAAGGTAAGATTTAAGTGATTCAGCTCCCTAAAAAGAGGCACACTGGATAGAAAAAAATAAACATTTCCCTAGTCAAGAAGGACCCTCCACCTCTGACTAAGGACAGAGCAGATCTTACAGTTTGATCCTAGCCCGAAAGCCAGTTACCGATGGGGAGTTCATTACACCACCCTGAGATATAATAGCCTTAAGATAATCCCTTTAGTTAGAATGTTTCGATTTGTCTGTTTTGCGGATATCGACTGCTTTTGGGGTTATTTACTGCTGACATTAATACCCGTTACCACCCATTAATTTTATATTATTAGTTGAACACAATTTACCATTTTATCTATAGCAAGAGGGAAATTAGGGGGTCATACCTTTCCAAACGATATTAGTTCATAATTGATGCGTTAGGATTTGAACCGACCATCGACGATTTCATAGTCCACGATGATATCCTTCGGACCAATGCCCCCCCCCCCCCGAGAGAGAAAAGTGACATAAATCTGGTAAAAGGTCTACCGTTTAGGAATGGTTGAAAAGGAAGATTGAAACAAAAATATAAAGATTAAACAAAAAAACAGGATCGGATATTCTCAATATGCGTTCATTGAGTCTGCGCGTTTAACGATGAAATGCTATTTCAAAATTATGCGTGACAGACTGACGGACCGACAGAACCTCTTATAGAGATGTGAGGACGCGTGTAAAAAGGAAAACTGTTTTTGGCGATTTTGCCAAAAAAAGAAAAAAATGGTAGCAAAAAGCAGTAAAAAGCAAAAATGGTTTTATAAGCCAAATCAATAGTGACAGATTTGTAATTCGAAGAATTCTTGGAATTCTCCGGTTTCTCACAAGAGGACTCGGTTTCATATCTTTTACACGTGACATTTCCACAAGGCTAAATAATAATTGCATCTTTATAGGTGAGAGCATTTAACACACACATACGTATATATATAAGTATAATATTTCTTCACATACACACGGAAAAACACACTAGTAATTAGTTATAATACACACACGCACACACACACACACACACACACATATATATATATATATATATATATATATATATATATATATATATATATATATATATATATATATATATATCTATATATAGTCATCCACGGACAGACTGTTGCGCTCTTCAGTACGGTTAGACTAGCACCCGCCCCAAGCCGGAATAGAACCTATGACCATCTAGTTGATAGTCGGCGATACTAATTACTTAACTACGAGTCGGACACTGTTTGCAAGTGATATGTCAATGCTTTTATATAAACATCGTCAGCTACTAGACCCAGACCCAGACCCAGACCCAGATACACACACACACACACACACACACACACACACACACACACACACACACACACACACACACATACATACATATATATATATGTATGTATATATATATATATATATACATATATATATGTATGTATATATATATATATATATACATATATATATGTATGTATATATATATATATATATACATATATATATGTATGTATATATATATATATATATACATATATATATGTATATATATATATATATATATATATACATATATATATATATATATATATATATATATATATATATATATAGGGAGATCGGAACTCTCTTTAGAATCACAGTATATATATATATATATATATATATATATATATATATATATATATATATATATATATATATCGAACAGAACAGCTTTGCGCCAATTTTATGCCCCTTATTAATATTAAAATTGAGATATAATTCTACTCAAACTTCTGTTTAGAATCTTTATTCCAATTTTGATCAAGATCCATTAGATGATTTTGATTCTAGAAAATGTCTAAAAGTTAAGGCTTAATCTTAAGGGGTCTTAAGAAGAAATTGAAATGAAGGGAATTTTGCTTAATTCGTGTCCAATGACTATGGATCAAATTCAGTGCAGATCTTTGAATTTGATCCCATATCCTTTTTTAAGGGAGAATTTTAATTGTTTATTATGGTTTTAAAGCTATATCGTAAATGATGTAGAGCTGTTTGCATGTGAAAAGTCTGCTTCCGATATTAAGAAGTTAATTTTCATGGTACAATAGACCCGTTGGTTCACCTATTCAGTTCGTGTTAAATTGTTTGAATCAGGAAAAAGTCAGTTTTCAAAGCCAATGAAATATAAAAAAGGCAACATTCAAAATTAACATCTATCTATCTATCTATCTATCTATCTATCTATCTATCTATCTATCTATCTATCTATATAAAACATGACAGATCAGAGTTATATCATACAATGATGTAATGTCAATTTCAAAGCAAAGGAAACTTACACACACATAAATACACACGCATACACACATGTATATTCCGACCAGATCCACGTGCAAAATTATACTTAATCAAGTTAAACTACCAGACTTGAGCGAATTAGGGAAATAATAATTCTCACTCCAGATAGAAAACACGATTCAAGATTACAATTTTGTAACAACATTTTCCGTATTTGAATATATATGTATATACGAGTAAAAATTAATTGGAAATGCTGAAATTACAAAAACACCTTTGAAGGAATAATAGTATTAACACTGTACTTACACTAACCAAAGAAACACCTTTAATATCGCCACAGATATTGGTAACGAGGATATCAGTGCAAATAACAACAGCAAGTAAAATAAAAGGATAACAATCTCATTATAAGCCATCTTACATAACGCATTCAAACACGTTATTTACATACACGCACACAGGCACATCACCCTTTTTATAAACAAAACTCTTTGATTTCTTTGACTAATTCTATTTTATTATATTACCACTACTATCATTCTATTGTATTATTAATTGGTGATGCAATTATAAGATAAACACAACTATTGTTAATATTCTTTAACGATAATTAGAAGGCAAAATATGCTGGTACTCTAATAGATGACGCGCCATGTTTGCGTGACTTCGCGTCGTCAACGAAGAGCCAGAGAGTTGAAGAAACTATTAACCAATCAGGTTGCAGCAGGCATTAGAAAATCAGGCTACAGCAAGCAGCCGATAACTTTTAGAAGAAATTAATCGCGTTCACTAACAAAAAATGAATTTCTATAATCTCTGTCAGCTCGGTGAATCTCCCGAAAGACTAATTGAAATTTTGAAAAACATGTAAAACAAAACATTAGAAAAAGATGAAAATTTTTAATTTGATTTACTTCGTCGTAATTTATCGGCTACCAGTCTTCAATTTAGCGTTTGGCAGTTTTCGCCTCGTTTTCGCCTCGTCAACTCTCGGGGGCTTTCGTAACATGCCAGAACGTTGACGACGTGAAGTCACGGAAACATGGTGCGTCATCTATAAGAATACCAAAATATTAAACTTGAAAATAAAGAGTTAGAAGGGGGCGACATTGGCAGCACAGAACACAAGAGGACTACAACACTGATATCATCAATGGTGACTATAGCAATTGAAGTGACCACAATTAATAACACCAATAACCACCGTAATCACGCGATAGTTTATCACACAGGACGATCAGACATGTTGCTTTACACCCATCGATACAATAAATGTTTAAAGCTAATTTTAATCTATTTCTATGTCTGCATTTGAAAATTATCACATCCCTTTGATTTAATAAAGTGTTCTTGTCATAAAATCTTATTACTAAATCTTTTCCTGCAAACATAGATTACATCTGCCTTTAACATTTTTCGGTGTACCATATATCTGGATAATTTTCGAAAATAATCCTACATTTTAAGTTCCAATTTCGTAGTTTTCCGTTTGAGAAAGAGTGCACATGCACATAATATATTTTTTCCAATTTGCATTCTTTTCCTTGTTTTCTTTTTTGAAAATTGTTGATTGATCCACAAAATTGCCCGCGTTGCAATTGCCATTAAAATGGTACTAACCTGTGTATGTATGTATGTATGTGTGTATGTATGTATGTATGTATGTATGTATGTATGTATGTATGTATGTATGTTAGACATAAAACATAGCAAAATAGTTTTTTGAAAAACAATAAAATCCAGTTTCTTTTTGGAGTACTTAGAAGAAGATTAATATCTTTATATTGTCTAGAGGTGAGAAACCATTTGATTTGTGTGTTTTTATTTTGTTTTGATGTGCACAAAATGAAGTTCCACTTTGTTATAAAGGGATGTTAAACCTGTAGGGACCAGACGACCCTTTGAGAGAAAGGTGATACCTTTAATTAATAAAATATATTTATTTATTAAAAAAAGCGCAATTTTTGTTATTGGTATAACGAAGTGTAAAAAAATGTGGAAAACGCGTGTTTTTGTTGCTAGCAATCAAATGTTTAGAAACTGAAAGAATGTCGGTGTCATTTGTAGGATCAAAAACTTCTACAAAGATATTTTTCTCAAGTTATATTACGAAATAATTAAAGAAAAGAAATTACAAATTAATCGTTTCGTTTTTAATAAAACTTGTATTTAAAAAAAAATAATTAGAAAAACTCAGCAATTTTAAACCGATCAGACGTAAAAAAAATAACTCGATTATAAAAAAATAATAAGTAGGAACTTTATCTTGGCAGCCATTTGTAAAAATAAGCTGATGCAGGTCAGCAGAAAATGAGTATTATTCTATTTGCTCGGAAGGATAAATTACTTTACAGAAAGTGTAATTTGTTAAGTAATTTTTACGTTTTTATTTAGCAAATTATTGATTAATTTAAAAAAATATTATTTTGAAAGATAATTGAAATATTACAATATCGTTTGGTTTTGTGTCGACCAACCCTTGCGCCTTATATGTTTGTCGGCGTAGAAATCTCTCCTCATAGATCTATAATTGTTCGATTGTCTAAAATAAATAAGGAAACATAAAGAAAAGTTCCAATAAAAAGTAAAAAACAGAATGTCAAATACGTGAGATAATGTGACTAAAAATAATCTTGATTTATTTTTATATGTTTATTTACTTTTATTACTTTTATTATTAGTTTAGATTATTATAAGTAAGTATTTTGTTCGATCGGCTGGAAAGCGGACGCTAAAAATGGCGGGACATTTGTTTCTAATTTTATTTATACGTTCTTTTAATTTTGTATAATGGTGATTTTGAAAAGTTCGAGAACTTCTGACAGCGACAAAGACATCAGATTGAAGGAGCTGATTTCAAATCTACGTTTTGTTTGGCTCTTAGGTCAACCATTTAACTGTAATGCTTCGACACATATATACAATTTAGGTTTATATATATATATATATATATATATATATATATATATATATATATATATATATGCTTTAAAATCTAAGTAAATGCAAGTTTTTTCTCTCACTCTATTTTACAGAACAGAACAATGTTAGAAAATATATTCCTGTCTCCGGTCTATGAGTGAGTACACGAGTTTTTTTTATTTTGTTATTTTCATATTAAACCTTAGTTTTTAAGTTTACTGGAAATTATTGTTTTTTTTCTTATAAAGAAAAAGATCGGGAACCAATTTTACCCATCTTTGTGTGTTGGGTTATCACGTTATGCACGAATAAAAAACGGTTTAACACAAAACCGTTATATTTATTACAAAAATGCGGTTTATTATTATTACTACAAGTAGGTATACAGCCCGTCTGAAGTTATTATGTAAATCCCGTAAAATCCAATAACCCAACAGATTTTCAACCATCATTTGTTAAATCTAAACTAGTCAATTTCTACATTCATTAAACTCTCTAACCATTTTAAACAGCTATTATTTCAGATATTTGAAATTAACTAAAATGGATTATCTCAAGTTATTATATAGATTAAAATATTAAGATATAAAATGCCCTGAAAACTGATAAAATCATTCTTTTCCAGAATATACACATGTGTAACAACATGGGTAAGTGAAATAATCTAACAAATACCGGACAGCAGAAGATAATACGATTATTGAAAGAGGGGTTGTTCACTTGGGGATATCAGGAGATTCACAGAGATCATTGAACGATAAAGATAGCTGGTTAAAATCTAGATAATTCATTCAGAAGTGAAGGAAAGGGCTTCTTTGAACACGACCATTTTATTGGAGCTCTGGGGTACACAGGTCGTATAAAATTCTCCATGTTCGTCACATTCTTCCAGTGAATTTGTTAAATTGTCTTGCTGCTTTTTCTTATGATTGAAATCAGAACCCCAGGATAACCCGCACGTTTTAAGCCAGTCGTCACAACCATGGGACTATTAAGACGTTCAGAATTCCACGATGTTTCCCAATTTCGAAACAAGGCATCTGAATAAAACTGAAAAGCAAAGTGGTTGAAACGCTGTGATAACAAAAACAAAGTACTAGTCGAAAAATTGTAAATAATAATGGGAAATTTCTCTCTCTCTCTCTCTCTCTCTCTCTCTCTCTCTCTCTATATATATATATATATATATATATATATATATATATATATATATATATATATATATATAACTTCTTTGTAATATAGCAGAAAAAATCCCAGCAGAGTGCTCGATTAATTAAGAATTAAAGTTAAAACATTAAAAATTAAGAGCGTAATATTTATTTATTTTGGTACAGAAAAATTAGTACAACATTCGTACTGTCGGTTTCTAACACGGAAGGACTTAGCCATCCGGCTCTCTTCAGCTTCTGTTGTCATCTGTTTCGGAAATGTGAAGTCACATTTCCGAAACAGATGACAACAGAAGCTGAAGAGAGCCGGATGGCTAAGTCCTTCCGTGTTTTAAACCGACAGTACGAATGTTGTACTAATTTTTCTGTACCAATATATATATATATATATATATATATATATATATATATATATATATATATATATATATATATATATATATGAAGCAATCCAACAAAAGATATAAGCGTCAACTAATATCTTATAATTAGTGAAACATCCAGATAAAAACTGAAGCTCAATATACTGGATAGAGCATTAATATTATAATATAATATAAAATGAAGTAAGGTGTCAATCAAATTTTATTAGAATTCAAAGTTCAAGATAAATAAATCAAATCAAATAATATAGAAAGTTCAATAAACTCACTTAAAATTCCAAAATCCTGATATGGGCAACCCAAATTAAATCAAAATTCGTTGTTCAATTAGAGAGTCCGTTAAATCTGAATTGAGCAAAAAATAAGATTGAATCCCGGTCGTATCTTGCAACCAGAGCGAACAAATAATTAATCTTCGCTCGCCAGCGATTCAACCAGATATTATTTGATTTGATTTATTTATCGTTGTAATAATTAACATAAACATTGGATACTTTTCACTTCATCGATTATTGACACATTTCGCGACTGGATAACTTTGTCAGCTCCTTCAATTTCTCGTATTTGGACTGCTATTTATAACCTGGATTTATCTTCAGTTAACCCTCTGGATGTTTTTCCTGATTATGTTTTTCAAATTGTATGACCGGGATGGATTATATAGATTCAACAAAAAAGTATGATTTTGGGTTGATATATTTGATGTTATCTATTTTTATGTATTTGTGTATCTATTTTTATATATTTTCAAAGTTTAATTTTATTACCTGTAGTAGTATAGCGGTAATGGTAATCTGAAGAGAAGAATTATCTTTGAAAACTCATGAGCTAAGGACTTTAAGATACTTTGCTTGAACTTTGAATTCTAATAAAATTTGATTGACACCTTATTTTATTACTTCATTTTATATTATAATATATATATATATATATATATATATATATATATATATATATATATATATATATATTAGTAAGTTTTTGAAAGGATGTGGGCAATGCAATTCCGGGTAAGATGCAAGTTGAAAGGAAAGGAACAAAAACAATAACAATAAATCGAATACGATATAAGACTTACTATTTATTTTTCCTTTTTTTGTTTTTCTTACATAACAGCTGTTATGTAAGAAAAAAAAAAGGAAAAATAAATAGTAAGTCTTATATCGTATTCGATTTATTGTTATTGTTTTTGTTCCTTTCCTTTCAACTTGCATCTTACCCGGAATTGCATTGCCCACAGCCTTTCAAAAACTTACTACTACTATACCCAGCAATGCTTCAAGCAAACTACCATTCTCTCTCTCTATATATATATATAAATATATGACTTTCGTATTGGGGGTTTACGTTGATTTTCGAACTATTATCATAAAAAAACTTTTGGATTTTACACTTTAAATATTTTACTGTTCTTTTTTATATTATTTTTGTTTCTTTTGACTGGTTTTGACTGCTGAGCATTTTTCTCTGTGTTTAACATTTTATGTCTAAAGACTTGAACTCTTTGATCATGCAAATGGCATTTTTCCGATTTCTTCCCCGGATAACTTTTGTATGTATCTTTTGTTATGTTATCTCATAATGGAAGACACTTGTTTGGAGTAAACTGATTCAATAACCTTTGTTTATCGTCAACTCCTCTAGAAATATGTATAAAAATCTTTTGTTTCAAAATTGTTATAAAATGATACTTATTATTTTTACTTTAATACTTGATATGCATAGATGTCACAGTAGTTATTTTGTGATCTGGGCATTGACAAAGTAATAGTAAAATGTTATGCCTTGCCCTAGAAACCAATAGTATTGAAACTATATATATATATATATATATATATATATATATATATATATATATATATATATATATATATATATATAAATGAAGAGATAATAAAAATAAAATGTTATCTTTAAAATAATCCTGTGTTTGAAAGTCAATACTCAATATATAAGATAGAGCAATAATAAAATGAAATGTAATGAGAATAAAAATCGAAAAAAGAACAACATTTATTGGATCATTAAGTAGTTTAAATAAGGAATATATAAATAAACTTATTTTCCTTTCCTTAACCCATAGATTTTCAAAAATGCAAATGAGAGAAGATCATATAGATGAAACAGTACACTAATCTTACTGTTAGCACACATTTGAAAAAAAAATATATACAAAAAATATACAAAAAATATACAAATAAATTGAACAAAAAGGAGTCAACTTCGATGGAAAAATGTAACATGCCCCCAAAAAGTTACATCCAAGATATTATGAACATTCAGCAAGTATAGCAGAAAGTCTTCCAGAAATTCGAATAATCAGAAAGTTAAGAAAATGTAGGAATTCAGATCCGATGCTAGATGTCATTAGTAAAAAAATGCGTGACCCAATAGATGGAATACAATCTAAAAAAAAAACACCAAAAGTCAGCAAAGCCATTACCAGCATGATATCTTCCTAAGGCAGATCAAAAAGGTAATTGTAAAGGTCTCAACGATCAAATTCAGAATTTAACTTTTATTCTCATCACTCATTTCATTATATATATATATATATATATATATATATATATATATATATATATATATATATATATATATATAAATATATATATATATATATATAATTATAAAAAAAAACTATACACACATTAAGGTTGTACACATTATAACTTATTTCGACCCCTTAATTAGGTCTCCTCAGATGTATAAACAACCACGTCAAAAAACCATGTTTTTTTGACGTGGTTGTTTATACATCTGAGGAGACCTAATTAAGGGGTCGAAATAAGTTATAATGTGTACAACCTTAATGTGTGTATAGTTTTTTCTTTTTTATAATTCTGTTTTGCTCTGTTTAAATTACATTGAGCTCTGTTATTCAGATTCTCAACACAAAATTGAAATCTACACACTATATATATATATATATATATATATATATATATATATATATATATATATATATATATATATATATATATATATATATAATTATTAAGCTCCTATAAAATTTCGAGAGATAATAAATCGATGATTCATAAATTAGCCGCCTTACATGGTCCTCTCCTTGGAAGATAGAACTCTCTTTAGAATCACAATATTTGTATTTACATTGAAAGAATACGAGGCGTATTTTTTTCGCATATCACAGCCTGATCATCGTGTTTGCCGAATGGTTACGTGACCAGGGTTTATAATACTTGGATCCAGGGTTCGAAATGCTCGACCGGCAAATACCGTTACATAATTCCATACTGACGAGCATAAAATGAAAACGCGAATATATATATATATATATATATATATATATATATATATATATATATATATATATATATTAATTTGGAGCGGTGTAAAACTTTCTTGAAATGTGTTATTGTATCCACATTTTTTTCTCGTTTACCTTCTAGTGTACAACGCGCATGACGCAGAGGGGGGTAGGGGTTCTATTACTGGCAAAATCATCCATAGCTAACCGCAGTGCGAACGTCCTTCTGTTGGGGCAAAGATCAAAGGGTGAAACAGAAAGAACACCGACCAAGGCCCGTAGAGAACCTTGGGCTGTTGGAATAGTATTCAAAGGTAAAAACGAAAAACTTTTCGAAGACAGAGACCCATGTCGAATTTGCGAAGACCCTCTGGCTGGTTTTGGAAAATCCAGTAATCTCCCATTAAACGTTCTTTGTTGTCGAACACCTAATATGACAGCTTGAGAACATGGTTGACAAAACTAATGATGCCGACTGAGAAAATGGTGACAATGGTATGATGCTGTCTTTCCTGATATATTGCGGACAGGAAACAATGGACCAATGACTGGTTTTGATCTCAATGTAGGATTAATGGAGTCAACTTTTAAATAAAGTTGGTCTTTAGCGTTCCATTATGACAAATCTAACCCAAAACATGTTCGGGAAATCTTGGATCCTTGGCAACGCCCATCTCCCTACAAGAAGATTTGACAGTAAACCGATCTACATATTTTACTACATATTTGTTCACGCCAGCTTTCATGGTGGTTCATATCTTTCTTCAAATAGATTTTAACCTTTAATTGATCGGTATATTAGGTGTTACCCATTCTCTGTAGTTAATATTCAGTGGAATCCATCTCCCCCAGAGTAGCTTTTAATAATAAATTGAATTACATATATATCTATTCTTTCGATTCTTTTGAGGTTTACATGACAGTACCAATCCCTCTCTCTGTAGGCATTTAATTGAACCACATGATTAAGTGTTCTTATGTCGCTCCGGGCGGAGCCGATTTCTCTGCAAGTAGCTTTTTACATTTAATTAATAATTAAGTGTTTAATAATTAAGTATGTAGTCACTTACTTAATTATTCCTTAGCCCAGGTTACGTTTCCATCTCGACTCTAATCGCTCTGTAAATAGCTTTCGAGATTTAACTAGTCAGTATTATTAAGTGTTCCTCAATAATTGCAAGGGATCCTTGGTAGCGCCTATTTCACGTCAAGTAGCTTTTGACACTAAACTGGATTACATACTTAACTATTACATAGTACCCTTTCGGTTTATATAAATACACTTTTTTTTTACAATTAATTGAACTATATATTGCACTTCCATCCATAAAGGAACTTGAGCACAAACAACCATACTAATCTTGTTGATATTGTTATACGGAGAACAGGGGGGGGGATGGTGTTGAAAATAGATGAATGGAGAAATTCAGTCAAATTTGGTTTATCGAGAGTTATAGACCCCGTGAAAATTGAACCTGTATTCGTCATCATCTTTTTATATAGCAAGCATAGCAGACAAGGTTACGTCCTCAACAATCAGTCCGCCACAGTCTGGAACATTTTGACGACGGGTGGTGTTGCTCTGTCGGTCTTATGTATAGTTCTGTGCAGTCCTAGGAGGGTCTACCCTCCCAGAAAAGGTTGATTTATTGCTATACGCCCGAGGCTCCTCTACCGGGAAATGCCGATGAGACGACCCAGGCATTTTCTTGTGGGCCAGTGTGCACCTCTTCTTATAAGCTGGCGTTTCGATCCCCACTTTCCGAACTTGTGTCATATTTTCCTGCGGTTGAAGGAAGCTAAATACATTGCTCCTATCTTGTGGATGTTCTAAAGAGAAGAACCGAAGAATATTACTAAAGAAGTACAAGGAAAATGTATTATTTAACATATTTGATTTTGAGGATGCCGGATGTCCATTTAAATGGTTGCCCTAGGTCTGAGACATCGTACACTCCATTAGCAACATTAGTTTTATTCACGTTCGTTCATTAGTCTCTGTCAGTGATCCTTGGTGGCGACCACCCCCAACAAGTTCTTTTTTTTCATTGTAAACTGATTTGCATACTTAACTACACCTTAGTCCGCGCCTGGTTTCTATAGTGACACTCAGCCCTCTCCAAGTAGATATTTGACATTTAACTGGATTATATAATCATGTCTTTTTTAATCTATTCCTAGAAATCAATACTCTGCCTTTTTAAAAGATTTATGTGAATTAAATATCTTATTATTTATTGCAACGTTTATATATATATATATATATATATATATATATATATATATATATATATATATGCCTTTCATTGTGATTTCTGAAGATCAACGTGTAATTGCGATAAACTGTAGCATATTGAACGTTGTGAAACAATTGTGAGACCATCTTCAATTCTGCCATTGCAAAAAATAAATGATAGGAGCAAATTTTGGTCATTGGAATTTAGATAATCATTATATATATATATATATATATATATATATATATATATATATATATATATATATATAAAATTG
>OY744522.1:92117130-92149630 GCA_963556195.1 Sepiola atlantica | reverse complement strand
TCTTTCATAAATCAGATATGGCAAATATTGGTCAGTGTTGTTAAAAATAAATTTTTTATTTTCAATCGGTTTCATCGAGTTTCATATTTAATCCTGATCAATAATTTCTAAAGTTATGAATAAAGAATATGGTTATTCGACGTTTGCCTCTAAATTTTAATTCTAGCCAGAAATTGCTTTCTATGAGTCAATTTAAAGACTTTAAAATCACTTTCGTAACTCAAAAGAAACGACGTAAACGCAATTTTCGGACATTTTAAAGCTTTTAAACTGTCAAGTTGATAGTCATTTCTGACTAGAATGAAAGTTCATCAACCAAAGTCAGTATTATGGCTCTTTATTGCAAAGAAAAACAGTATTTTTCGACCGCGCCATTAGTGTATTGAAAAAAAAATTGTCAAGGTAAAATGTATTTATTTTCGTGTTAAACATCACTTTTCCTGCAATCATAATAGCACAATGCAATCAATATCCACTTTATAATGAAGACCAATGTGTATGATTTAAAAGCATTTTGTTTTAGTTGACTCTATTGCATTTTTGATTTCAATTAAGCGATTAATAGTTAATAATAAAATAATGATTCTATGGTGACGTACACAAGGCCAGAAGTTCACCATACGACGTTCGAATAAACAGTGATTAAATTGTTTTTACGTATATGAATTGACAACCTACAATGCGCTAAGTGTCAAAAGTTCTACATCGGTAGTACCGTTAGGCCTCTACACCAACGCATTAAAGAGCATCTGAACACCCACATTTCTTCCTTCCACAAACACTTAATATCATGTGGCAACACACATCGCTCTATTAGTGTCCGCATCCTGAACTCCGTCCGCAATATAGGTCAGCTTCGAATTTCGGAAGCTATTCTAATCTCTAAATTTCGTCCAACTCTGAATAACAGATTTGAGTTATCTTCCCCTTTCATCCTCTGATTCTTACATCCTCACACTCCCACCCAACTTACTTGCCTTTGTCTCCTCCTTCTTCCTTTTATTTGCTAGCGCCATCCACCCCACACCTCAATGCCTGTGTTTAATTTTTACATGTTACATATTTATAAATGCTTGTGTTTAATTTTTACATGTTACATATTTATAAATAAAACATTATAATTATGGACATAAATGTAAACAAGAATGGAATAATATACACTTTATTTACATATATTAAGGCCTTGTGTATGTGTATATATACATGTATGTATATATGGGTGTATTCTCATGTGTGTGTATGTGTATGCGGGTACATTTATAATCCCTAAACTAAAGTTTGAAATTCAATAAAATAAAATAATAATAAAAATTAAAATAGGAAAAGAAAAGAAAAGAAAAAATAAATAAATAAAAGAAATAAAAAAGAAATTATAATAATAAAAGAATAAATAAATATATGAATAAATAATAATAACAAAGGAAAAGTAAAAAAAAATTAATAAATAAATAAATAGAATAAATTTATATGAATTTAGTTCTAGGAGTATCATACCCTTGAAATACCCTTAAATAAAATAAATATGTATTTAGATATTTACACTTTATATATATATATGTGTATATGTATTTTTGTCCTTAAATTCCCCCCCACCCCCCTTTCCAACGTTTCTTTTTATCCCCCCGTTCTAACGGTTTCCTTCCTACCCTCATGACATTAATTCATTCTCACAATTGATTTAAATTTCTTCTCAAATTTCAATTCTCATTTCTAAACATATTTTTTCTAAGTTATCCCCCTTTGTCTGCACATATAATAATAACTGCCCACACGTAAATTTAAATTTAGAATTGAATAAATAAAGAAAAATTAATAAATCATATAAAATAAAATATAATAAAATTATAATAATTAGTATATAAATAAACAAATGTTAATAAGATGTTAACTTTAGCTGAATAATTATTTAATTAAATTTTGACATTTTCTGCGTTCCTACTCCCAATAGTCTGCTGCGGTGTTTCAATGGTTTGATTCCGGTTTTTCCCGTTTTTTTTACCCTTCGGTCTTTTATTGTTGTCTTTTGATAATGAAATTTGTTCTTTCGAAAATTTAAGATTACCTTTTGCCGAACTATTTATCTACCTGTCAGTATTTACTATTCTGGTACTTAATCAGTTTTTCGTGAAATATTAATAAATCGTTTTGAGATTAGTTTTTTCTTCTCGTTTATTTCTGTTCACTCTTTCCACCTTCCAGCAAATACATCGCATTGCTACAGCCTCGGACTACTAACCTGCACTTATATATATATATATATATATATATATATATATATATATATATGTGTGTGTGTGTATGTGTGTATTTCCTTGTCGTCACGCAAAAGTTAGTAAGTAATAAACGTGCCCTTTCCTGACTGGAAGAAACTAATTTTAAGTTATGAAGGGAAGTGACACAACTAACAGCAAGTCAGTCTTACCCTGCCGCCCGAAATGAATTCGGAAAGAAATCGTTCATACTATAATAAAAAAAGTCAACGGTGAGTTTTTCTTTAGGTCATCAGAAATGATAATAATAATTCATATATGAAAAATCAAATCACTGACGTAATTCTATAATTTTATATATATTTCAGTAATATGTCTAGATTAATAGCGAGTGTGAAAACTGACGAAACAATTTTTTCCCGTCATTTTTGACGGAGGGTGTACACTGGTATTAAATAATAATGAACATACATTTATAAAAGTGTTGATGAGTTGCATTTGCTAATTATTATTGTTATAACGCTCTACCTGAAAAGATAATGAGCCCTTTGTATAAGGTCTGCTTTCTTGATTCGACTCTGTTCCGATTTTGAGAAGTTGCTTTTCATATTATGTATATGCACACACACACTTAATAAATAACAAGCAACGCACTTTGCTTTAATATTTTACCGCAGTTTCACGGTTTTCACAGATCATCACAAGTGTGTCATGTGTCCTTTGGTATCAAACAAGGTGAGTCCGGAAGAGATGAGAGTTATCTACCCATAAAAGAACAGTTCAAGTAAGAGATGTTAAAAATAACTTGACATAATAGTTTGCGTGTTCGTTAATGAACCGAGGATTAACAAAATGATACTTGATGGTCCCTTGTTAATTCATAGAGAATTATAAAGTGAAGGATCAAGGGTAAGTGGAATAATCCAGAGAAAGAAGTGGCGCTCTACCCTATAGCTCGGTGTAGCAGTCACTAAAAAGGAAGCCTTCGGGTCGCCTTCGACTGTGGTTGACCACTTTACTTTCTTTAAGGACGTGCCAAAGAAAGTTAGAAGTATTTGGTAAATAAATTGCAAAAGTTATTTCTTCAGAACAACTCGGAGTTCCCTTGCTGATAAAATAATAAATTAGATAGGGTATGTTTGAAACTTTCGCACACGCATAATACATCAAATCGTGAATGTTTGCACTCGGCGTTGAAGTGCCTGATAAGGCGACCACATTAGAGAAATATGCTCATTAAAATCCGAGACAATTTTTCACGCTCGACTGACCACTCCACCATGATTATGTTCATTCGATCGTTTCACTTAATGATCTGATAATTAAGGATTGAGCACTTCAATCTCATTAAATCCACTGGCAACACGTGTTACGTCCTTACGGTGGGACTTTTTTTTCAGTAGACTGACCACGAAGACATTGGAGTATAAACAGAGGTGAACAACACATTTGTATTAAAGTTAATCCTGCATAATTATACATGTTGGTATTTGACCGGAACACCTTTCGACGGGCTAAGGGTTAGGGTTAGGGTTAGGGTTAAGGGTTGTAGGTAAATCCCCCTTCGAAAATTCATTTACAATAATTTGTCTAGAAACCGAATAAAACTAAAACAAATAAAATTCAAGTACCCCAATATATATACTGTTACAATCTATCTATCTGACTCTTTTTCTGTTCGAAATGTTTTCATAGAATCTATTATAAAAAAAACAACATACTCTCTGATAAAGAATACTTCATTTTGAATTCAGAAAAAGAAAGTCTCATTCTCCTCGAAAAATTTATATTTTATGTATAAAGTTTATATCTCTACCAGGACGGGTAAAATGAATTCTCCAAACAGAACAGTTTTGCACCGTTTTTTTGTCTCCTTGCGAACACTAACATCAGGATATAGTGATGCTAAACCCATGTCCAGATTCCTTATTCTAATTTTGATCAAAATCCATTATATGATTTTTAATATGTATAAAACGGAAGGCTTAAGCTTAAGGGGCCTTAAGAAATTGAAATTCAAGGAATCTTGCTTAATTGACGTCTAATGATAATGGATCAAATTCAATGCAAATCTGAAACATTTGAATTTTCAAATGGGAATATGTGTTCATATTATGCTCCCTAAAAACCCTTTAAAGAGACTGAAATTTGGGGAATATTTATTAATTGATGTCTAATACTTATTGCTAGAATTTCACAAAAATAGGAGGTATTTGAATTTTCACGAAGGGTTTCCACCCATCTTTTGCACCTTTTGTGTAAAACTAAATTAAACTAAATGTAGCCAACATTACGATCCCTTTCGCCTCCCAGTTGTGTTCCAAAATTTATAATGATAGGTTAATTAGTTTAGGAGTGAATATATATATATATATATATATATATATATATATATATATATATATATATATACATATATACATATATATACATACATATATACATACATATATATATATATATATATATATATATATATATATATACATATATATATATATACACACACACACACACACACACACATATATATATATATATATATATATATATATATATATAAATTTACAGGGTGTTGCATCAAAATCCGACACTTGACAAAAAGAAAACGAAATAGGCAATAAAAACAAAACTTGTCTATGCAGAGTCCCGATTTAGTAACTGTTAGAGTTGCATACTACATTTTTTTCAATGTAACCACCGCCGGCTGAGACGACCATCTCAAGACGGGTGCTAAATGAGTCACACGTTCAGGCGACTATATCCTTGTCTATAGCGTTGAACGTCTCCACGATGGCAACCTTCAGAAAGTCGACCGTGTTGTTTGCGTACTTGTTAGTCTTGACTTCGATCACGCCCCAGAAGAAATAGGCAAGGAGGTATCAGTCGTGTAAGGAAGACAGTCAAAAGTCCGACGACCATTTTTGAGAACCATTGTTGAGTAATCACGCCTGGGTTTTTTTGTCCTGCTAAAAGATGTAGGTTCGTCCGACGGCAGTCTTGTCCATCCAAGGCTTCATCACGATCCTCAGCACCTCCTGGTATTTCGTTTACTTTTTGTCAAGTGAGATTTTGCTGCAACACCTTGTATATACTTCATGTAAAATAGTCTACACAAATCAATTCATGTTTCGGCAGTGAAGCATGAATTGATTTGTGAAGACCATTTGAATTGTTTATATAAAGTTTATTATAAAGATCTACATTGTATTGAGCACTTAAAAAAAGAATGGTTTTAAATTCATTCTATCAACACTGTTTTTATTTCCAGCATACAATTGTTTCGGCTTACTACCAAGATAGTTATACAATGCTCTTGTGTCCTATGTATTTATTTCCTGGGGTGACATCTTCACTGCTCGTATATAAAAAAATAAAACAAAAAATAAATAAAATAACAACCAAACGCACATGGCGTGTGGACGCTGCGTCTTGGACCTTTAGGAGTTAACAAAAATGATGAGTACGGACTGTAATCAAGGCTTTACTTGCCTGAAAATTTCCTTTTTTCTTTTTCTTTTTTCTTCTTGTTTTACATTGTTTCTTTTGGTTTAAATTAAATAAAATGTTTTATGCCATAGCTCTAGCTACACACTATTGAGCTTTTACAATTGCTTTATGTTATAAAATTTAGATTTTGGATATAAAAAGTTTAAATATAAACACATATATATATATATATATATATATATATATATATATATATATATATATATATATATATATATATATATATATATATATAGAGAGAGAGAGAGAGAGAGAGAGAGAGAGATAGAAGAAAAAGAGTGATAAATATGGAATTGATTTAAGTGCGTTTGGATTTACTTATATTTGAACATTCTGCTCCTACGCAAAAGTTTTTTCGCTTTCTACAATTCATTGGACATCTTTTCAACGGAAATTTACCACCCGGACAAACCACATATCTTTTTTACGGAACTTTTCTTTCACTGCATTTTTTTAATAATATTTTTCATATATTTTTCAAATATTTGAACTTTGGTTTTTTCGAAAGCCAACTTATCTATCTGTATTTCTCCTCTGATGATAAGATCTCGATCTTTGAAAAGCCTTGGCTTAAGGAAAGAATAATAAACACTAGTTTGTTACTGAATACACCTTGCATTGAATAATTGAAATTTGAAATAAATTTGGACAATCGTCGCATATTTATCACTCTTTTTTCTTCTATCTCTACAATTGCTCTATGTCGTATATTGAGCTAAACCTCTTCACTATAGGTTCCATTTACTAAAAGTTTTACTTTTGGTTTACATTTGATCCTATATATATATATATATATATATATATATAGAGAGAGAGAGAGAGAGAGAGACTCACATGCAATGTTTTATAGCAGTTATAGTCAGCCGCCAACCTAGGGTGGTAACACAATTTCGGTGAAGGAACTACTCCCACTGGCGTTACCAGCAACTTTTGCTACTGGACAGTGTATTAAACAAATAATGTATGTTCATCTTCGCAATTTCATAATGTCTTATTGAAACGCGTTCATTTTGACTGTTGGTGACAAATCTAATAGTAAATTGGTCAAGGTTGAAAAATATTGAAACATATAAAAACTTATACTCGCATACAAAATCTCTAGCACGCATATGTAGGAAAGATGCACACAACATAGAAAAAAATGAATAGCGACATTTTCCACTAAACTAGAAATAAAGGATATGATAAGTAATATTGATATAAAACGCTTATATCGTAATTAAAGAACAACAAGAAAACACTTTATGAGCAACACACCAAGTAGAATAATCAACCCTACTAAAACAGAGTTTGATTACGTGTCTCAGGAAAATAACACAAACTATAATTAGCCACATCCAAAAAGACGCATATAGTGACCTCTGGAAATACTCATTCGATCATCGAGAATAAACATAGCCTCCTTTATATTCACTTTGGCATAATTGATTTTTATCCCTCTACCTTTAAATAGCTCGCAATTAATAGTATGAACTATGTAAAGAAGTTTGTTGAAATATCGGGAAATCAGCTAAACATCTTGGTGTGCCGTTAAATCAATTCTGAATAATACGGAGAATAAATGGATAAAAAAGTAATAATAAGGTTGATATCTTGTTCTGCATAAATTACAGATATAATGCCCATCGTTATCTTGCACACGTGAAGCAGAATAATGACCCACAGCCAGATGGGTTTATGCAGAGACGATAGATTAATAATGGTCCTTAACATCAACACCCTCCTTGTATAAAGTATTCAGAAAAGAGTAACTGGTGTTTTAGATACCTAAGCTTTAGAAAAGAGATCACTCCAATTATAATGAATTTAGCTCTTTAAATCAAGTGGCTTCATGCCTTTTCTGGAGCGATTTCTATAAAAAAAATTCTGGATATTTTATTAAACCTTATGGAAAACACATATACACTATTTAGCAAAACCAACAACACACCTACATACATCAGCAGCACAACATCCAACCACCACAATTCTATAATTAAACAAATACTTTATATCATCAAAAATAGGTTTAGTAAACTTTCTTACACCCAGAAAATTGATTTGAATTAATCAATATACAAATAAACACTTAAAAAATGAGGCTACATTGAGAAGTTATATTACAGGAAAAAAATAACAGAAAGCTTAATCATAGACAAATAAATCTGGTTTAACCCGCAGTTTTGTCAGCTATCGAACATCAATATCGGCGAGTTTTCTTAAAACTTGTAGATAAGCATTTCGGCATAACCAGTCTACTGTACAAATTATTTAACACGGAAACTCTTATGATTAGTGACTTATGTATCAGGAATAGGAAAACATAATAAATGCACACAATAACAAGATAATAAACTAAACGAAAACACATGAGGATAATACCAATACGGAGAGGTGTAATTGTAATGTAATTGTATATAAGGCAACGATTTTCGCGAAAGAGAATAGAAGTAACCGAAAAATATATATCGGAATTAACTTTGGTAACTGTAAACAAGGTTACTATAACCACAAACATTCTTTTATCCAAACTTGAGAATTAATAAAATCAAACGGCTCTGTAGAAATACTATGGTCACTGAGGAAAGGAAAGTTTTTTTCAGTTGTGTGAGAAGACGAGTTCTTGCTGTGAATGTCTTAAAAGGATAAACCAGAGATAGCAGCTCAGTCGATAATATGTAACTCTAACCCAACTAATAGCTTAAATCAAAGACATTCCTTGTGTCTGAAGGAGAAAAATTAGAATTTTGAAGTATGAATACAATAATATATTAAACTAAAGGAGTAAATTAATTTCACGACGTCGACAAAGAATTAAGTTAAAGACAACATATCTCTAAGCGCACTAAACACTCCGTCTTCTAAAATTAGAACAGTACTAAGTATAATTGTATATGTATTTAAACTTAATAATACAAAAATTCATTACTACTACATATGGTTAAACCGTGTCAGTTCAAAGAAAATCGTATTTAAAAAAGATAACTTCAAAACTACTGAGTCAATAAAAGTAAATAATAGGCACATATACAAAACTATTGACACAGTATACAAATAAAGTTTCACAAAGTTTTACCACGTAGTTTTTTTTTAATATTAAAATTTATTAAAACAAACTTAATCAAGACAGACCCATAGAAAAAGCCCAATAGAGATGTTGGGACTACTTTACGCTCCATCCTTGAAATAAAGCGCACAGCACTACAGGTCAAGCTGATTCAACGGATCCTCATTAAGTGCGGTCTGAATAAGCTTTTAAACCCTATTAGCAAGGTCAATCTAAATGATAGGCTAACACGGTAAGACAAACAGCTGACCAATCCGTTATCCATCGCCATTAGAGATGACAGGCTTAATTTGAAGCCAGATGTTTGGAAAGGCGGGAAAAGGTGATTATCACTCAAACGACGGGAAACGGTTGCATCTCCCGAACATGTACAGCCCCTCTCAAATTACTTATTTGTCTATTTTGTAAGTTATTTGCATCATTTTAGAGAGGCTTCGTCTGTCGCTACGTCTGTCACGCTTATGTTCGAAATAACATTTGCATTGATCTGTCAGGCTTACGTTTGCAATTAAATTTTCGTCTGTCTATTAAGCTAAAGTTTGAACTATCATTTTAGTCTGCTTGCCATGCTTATGTTCAAAATAATATTTTCGTTAAGCTGACATGCTTACGTTTGCATTTTAGTCTGCCTATCAAGCTTAAGTTTGAAATATCATTTTTGTCGGTCTGCCATGCCTAAGTTCGAAATAATATTTTACTTGGTCTGCCATGCCTAAGTTCTAAATACCATTTTCGTTGGTCTGTCCCGTTTACGTTTGAAATAGTATTTTCACCTGTCTATAAAGCTTAAGTTTGAAAGATCATTTTCGCCAGTTAGTCACGCTTAAACGTCAAATAACATTTCCATTGGTATTTCGCGCATATGATTCTTAAAGACCGCACTCAACAAATCCAGTTCTTCAACTTTTCGAAAGAAAAAAAGCTGCTCAGAGCAATTTTGTTTTTTATTGGTAGAGACGTGTGGCGTGGTCCTCAAATTTATATTTATTATTTATTAAAATCTTAATACCATTTTCTTAAAAGTTACGAAGTTAAAAATATTAATTTCTTCTCATCCGAGCAGAAAATTAACTTTACATCCTTTTTCTTAGATGTGGTTTTAGAGTTTCAGGATTTTATTTATGGTGCCAGCTGGTTTGGATGACACATGCTATTTTTGAAGCATCAAAAGAAAAATACGACAAGTGTCATGTCAGAAATTTATTTTCCAGTCATCCTTCATTCGTTCTTCTTCATAAACAGTGGTTGCAGACTTAAAAAGGGATTTACTTTATACATTTTAATGGTCGGCAATCGTAGACCAATGTTCTGCTGGCTAAAATCGCTCGACAATTCTTTGTCCTTGTGTCATACTAGCTAAATTCAAAACAAACAAACAAACACAAATAAGCAGAAACTTCAGTCCCCACGGGGGAAATAATTTATCTGCCAATGACTGTCACGACAATTAACCTAATCTGGCAGTTGACCAAAATAGCCTTCAAGAGAAACGGTGATTATTAATTATGGAATCATTCTCATTATTATTATGCGAACGTTCGTTTGTTCGGTTGAGAAGTCGTCACAAAATTTCGGAAAGTCGATCAGCTTTTTCTAATATCTTCTTAAGTATATGAAAGGCGATGGACCGACTTCAAATACTTGACTACACGAACAAAAAAAGGAAAATCATAATAACGATTGTGATGCAACATAAAAGACGACATATAAAACATATGTGCCCGGAAAGCGCCGGTGGTTTTCGGTTGTCCTTTATAACACACGGTTACTACATTTGTCAGTGCGAAGTTGATTCTTTTAAAATATAAATGTTACACATGACTACAAAAACTATTTACAGTTGTGAGAAAGAAATATTCATACACATTAAAAATAACATTTTTTTAAATATTTCAGAGCATCAAGTTTCATGCATTTAATGCATGAGATTGCATACTACTAATATATGAAAATAAACTTGAATTATATTTAATTGTACAGAAGTTGATACAATTTATTCATTTTACTGAATAAAAAAGTAATCACACACACAAAAAAATAAAGTGTTATCTTCAGTTAATATGTTGTTGAATAGACTTCATTTACTTCAATAGCGACTAATTTCTCCCCGTAGTCTTTAATTAATGATTTGCAAATATTAGTTGGTATTTTGTTCCATTCTCCCTGGCATTATTTCTTCAGACTTGTAATATTTGTTCGTGCTCGTTTTCCGATTTGAATTTTCAAATATCGCCACAAGTTCTCAATCGGGTTCAAATCCGGGGATTGACTTGGCTATTGCAAGATATCAACATTATTCTCGGCAAGCCATTTCGTAGAGTTTTCTGTATTCTTTGGATCATTATCCTGTTGTAAAATACAACCTGAATGTTACCTAATACTCTCAACAGGAGACACTAAATTTTCTTCTAGAATTTACAAAATATTTTTCGGCCTTCATCTTAACCTCTATTATCGATATTTTAACAAAATCTTTCGCAGAAAACACAGCCATAAATCATAATACTGCCATCACTAAATTTGATAGTTGGTACGGTGTTCTTTGGGGATGGCACAGTTGGTATCGATGCGGACTGAGAACCTGGGTGTGCCAGGTTCAAATCCAAGTCATTCCACTGAAAAACGCTTCCATCAAACCCACATGCCATTTGTGTCTAATCTCCTAGAGGGGGGGAAAATCACATGAACACTTGTCCACGGGTGGCCTCGGCCTTGATAAAGTGGTGGTTTCTGTTTCATCTTAAAAAAAAAGTAGTCCTCGCAATCTTTCCTCCACACATGATTCCAATAATTGTGACCAAATAACTCAATTTCAGTTTTGTTTGTTCATAAAACTCTTTCCCAATACAAACTTACCTTACCTTTATGTTCTATAACGAATTTTAACCCCGTATCTCTGTGTCATTTTAATAGAAGTGGGGTTTGCCTCGATCGTGGTGATTTTAGATTGTTCCTGTGAATGTGATTACTTATTGCTCGCAGGGTTACAGTAATTTCGAATAAACACAAATCATCCTGCAGTTCTGCACTGGTAATTATTTCTTTTTTTATGTGGCCTCATAATTTTCTTGATAATCTTTGAGAATTCTTCCTTGAGAACTTGTTCTTCTTTGATTTTCAACTTTCTTGCGTCTTTTAAACCTTGTAATGAATAAACTAATCGTAATATAAGGAATACTTAGGTTACTAGTAATCTTACCGCAATTCATTCCATCTTTTTAGCGCTTAACAACCAGTTTCTTTTGTGAATTAGTCAATTTTTTCCACCTGTTATGATTGGAACCTTCTCGCGTAACTAGCAATTGCAAAATGTTCCGGTTTTGATTTCAGGTTAATTATAACGTTCTAGAATATTATGCTTCAAAATAATGCCGCCATCTAAAGTTCATAATTATATATTTATATTATACCATTACTTTTATTTTAACCATTAGAATGAATAAATGGTATCAACTTCTCTACAATTAAATGTATTTTATATTTATTGGCATATATTAGTAGTATGCAATATTATACAGTATTAATTTACCTCCTCTCCCAGAGGTTAGACACACGGTCACATGTGAGTTTTGATGAAAGTGTTTCTGTGGAACGAACTGGATTCGAATTCTGTTCTGAAATATTTAAAAAATGTTATTTCTAATGTGTACGAATATTTCTTTCCATTAGTTTGTTTATGTTTTAAGTACGAGTTTCTTGATTCATTTCAGCTTTATTATTTCCTTCTCTTTAAAAAAATGTTATTTCTAATGTGTACGAATATTTCTTTCCATTAGTTTGTTTATGTTTTAAGTACGAGTTTCTTGATTCATTTCAGCTTTATTATTTCCTTCTCTTTAAAAAAATGTTATATCTAATGTGTACGAATATTTCTTTCTATTAGTTTGTTTATGTTTTAAGTACGAGTTTCTTGATTCATTTCAGCTTTATTATTTCCTTCTCTTTTAAAAAAATGTTATTTCTAATGTGTACGAATATTTCTTTCCATTAGTTTGTTTATTTTTTAAGTACGAGTTTCTTGATTCATTTCAGCTTTATTATTTCCTTCTCTTTTAAAAAAATGTTATTTCTAATGTGTACGAATATTTCTTTCTATTAGTTTGTTTATGTTTTAAGTACGAGTTTCTTGATTCATTTCAGCTTTATTATTTCCTTCTCTTTTAAAAAAATGTTATTTCTAATGTGTACGAATATTTCTTTCCATTAGTTTGTTTATTTTTTAAGTACGAGTTTCTTGATTCATTTCAGCTTTATTATTTCCTTCTCTTTTAAAAAATGTTATTTCTAATGTGTACGAATATTTCTTTCTATTAGTTTGTTTATGTTTTAAGTACGAGTTTCTTGATTCATTTCAGCTTTATTATTTCCTTCTCTTTTAAAAAATGTTATTTCTAATGTGTACGAATATTTCTTTCTATTAGTTTGTTTATGTTTTAAGTACGAGTTTCTTGATTCATTTCAGCTTTATTATTTCCTTCTCTTTTAAAAAATGTTATTTCTAATGTGTACGAATATTTCTTTCCATTAGTTTGTTTATGTTTTAAGTACGAGTTTCTTGATTCATTTCAGCTTTATTATTTCCTTCTCTTTTAAAAAATGTTATTTCTAATGTGTACGAATATTTCTTTCTATTAGTTTGTTTATGTTTTAAGTACGAGTTTCTTGATTCATTTCAGCGTTATTATTTTCTTACTCTTTTAAAAAATGTTATTTCTAATGTGTACGAATATTTCTTTCCATTAGTTTGTTTATGTTTTAAGTACGAGTTTCTTGATTCATTTCAGCTTTATTATTTCCTTCTCTTTTAAAAAATGTTATTTCTAATGTGTACGAATATTTCTTTCCATTAGTTTGTTTATGTTTT
The DNA here is from genome assembly GCA_963556195.1 of Sepiola atlantica. Lineage (NCBI taxonomy): Eukaryota > Metazoa > Mollusca > Cephalopoda > Sepiida > Sepiolidae > Sepiola > Sepiola atlantica. The sequence goes on along the minus strand of OY744522.1, from coordinate 92,136,000 downwards.
AAGTACGAGTTTCTTGATTCATTTCAGCTTTATTATTTCCTTCTCTTTTAAAAAATGTTATTTCTAATGTGTACGAATATTTCTTTCCATTAGTTTGTTTATGTTTTAAGTACGAGTTTCTTGATTCATTTCAGCTTTATTATTTCCTTCTCTTGTAAATCAAAAAGAGTAATCCATTATTATTTACTTTTGCGTGGCGTATTGGTATATAGATCCATTACATGATAGGATACATAAGTCAAGAGCGGGTATAAACGCATATGAATCAAATTCATAATAAGTATGACACAAGGACATCGAATTGAAGAACGGTTGAAAGAGATTTGAGAAAAGTGTGTAAGACTAACTAGCAGAACATCGGTTTACGATTGGCAATTCTTTAAAGTTTAAGGTGAAGCTCTCTTTTAAATTTTAAGGTGAAGCTCTCTTTTAAAGTTTAAGGTAAAGCTCTCGTTTAAAGTTTAAGGTAAAGCTCTCGTTTAAAGTTTAAGGTGAAGCTCTCGTTTAAAGTTTAAGGTGAAGCTCTCTTTTAAAGTTTAAGGTGAAGCTCTCGTTTAAAGTTTAAGGTGAAGCTCTCGTTTAAAGTTTAAGGTGAAGCTCTCTTTTAAAGTTGAAGGTAAAGCTCTCGTTTAAAGTTGAAGGTAAAGCTCTCGTTTAAAGTTTAAGGTAAAGCTCTCTTTTAAAGTTGAAGGTGAAGCTCTCGTTTAAAGTTTGAAGGCTCATTGGACCGTTTCTTATCCTCTGTCTTCATACCGTAAGGAAGGATGTGTGATCTAAAACCCATTTCTGACATGCCTCTAGTCTGTCGCCAGCTATATTTCCAGAAGTATAGTTTTGATTACGTATTTCATTAAAATTGTTATATCATATCTTGGGGGTTGAAAATGAGTAAAAAATGTCAGTAAAAACAATAACGTTTTTCTTTCGCTTACCTGCTCCCGTAAATTCCATTGTCCTTTCAAGTATTGAAACAGTGGACATTTTCCGAGCTTGTTGTCAATATATTCCTTTATTTAAATATTGAAAGTTTATACTTTTACAAAGCGCAAACACTGGATTACGTCCATTCATGTCGCTTACACTTTCTTCAAAGATTCTGTCTTATTTGATCGCTCTCTACCGCCCTCTCATACATATTTACGGAATATCGTAACTGTCGATAAATCTCAACTTTAAAACTTTGGTTAAACCTTCATTTTATTTTGAACTTTATAACTTTTACTTTTACAATAAACACATACTGGAATACGGTAAATTATAGACGCTTAACTTCATTAATATGATATTCCCACATCAAATACACGCTACATACACTCGCTTACAATTATATATAATTACATCAACATGTAACGGTCTGATTACTTTCCTAGATAAGTTTATTTTTATTTTATTTTTCTTTCAGATGCTTTTTAGGAGTAATATTTTTGGGGAATATTATTTAGGCGATTTTTGTCTTTATTTGACTTTTTCCCATTATTATTTACAAACTAAAGCCGGCATTGCATTAACATTCACTGTATATCAAGCGGGAGCGTAACATTAACACTGATGGCTACGTTACCATTAACGAACATGTAACGTAATATGAAGTTCAAGAGTGGGAGAAGGAGTTTTTCTGGATTTCTCAATTTTCCCGGGCACTGCGGGGACAAATAAATATTCTATTGATTTTTCAGATTTTAAGTTCACTCTGACGAAGTCATTTGATTAATAAAGATGAACTATTACTATACAAGTGAGTTGAATTAATTGTATCGTGTTCGTTATCTACTTTTTGTCTATTTATCCTCTACAAATATATTTTTTTAATAAAAACGGAAAATGTATAATTTACGTAATGATGAAAAACCCGATTTTAATAATTAATTTTCTGATACTATTGATTTCTACTTTATTTGTTTTATTGTCATACATATATAGAAAAATTCTGCATACATTTCATAAGAAAGTTACTAATAAATAAAAATGACTAATAGTTTTATATGCTTTCAAAACATATAAAATATTTTAGTGGCTAAAATGCTATTTACAACTTTTACATGACAGCAGAGGCCCTTATAAACTGAGTATATTTACCGCCTCTTCAGGAGGTTAGGCACAATGTCAGGTGCGGGTTTAACATCCAGTGCATTAGGATAAGCGCACTCTGGTGTACAAAAATGCCTGACCACCTCCGTTGGTATTCTCTGATAGGGGAGCCTCAGGCGATTAGCAATAAACAACCCTTCTCAGAGAGAAGTTAAAGCTTGGGAGAGTGGATCTCTTAGAACTGAACATAACCACACCTCAGCCCAAAAGCAACAAAGCTACTGTCGGACTGATTGTCAAAAACGAATTCTTAATTTTTGTCGCAATCCAGAGTGATAGATTTTTCTCACTTTAAAAACATACCTTGTACCTAACTCTGCTGTTGTGGGGAGGCAAGTAAATAGGGGTCAACTCTTTCATTCATTTCGTATGTATCAGATAATTTTATTGTTTTCCCCGATATCTTTCTAATTAGAGTTCTTTCTAGAAAGATATCGGGTACTTACGGAAGGGACCACGTGAAGGTTGCTAACATCCTGAGTGAAAATGTTTCTGCGGAACAAACTAGATTCAAACTTGGCATACCCAGTTTCTCAGTCCGTGTCCTTAACCACTAAGCCACCGTCACCTCCCAGGGACCAACTAAAATGCTATTTTAAAACTCAAGCATGGGGAACATATAGAGTCTTTCATAGCGATTCGTGGATTCATCGGAAATGTTTATTCGAACTTAGCTTGACAAACAAATGAAAATGCTATTTAATAACTAAAGTAAGACATGAGTTATCTCCCCCGTGATCACTACTACTTGAATAATGTAAACAACCATACACCTAAACTCTTGTGTAAGTGAAAACCAATAAGTAAACTTTTAAATATTTGTGAAATAGTGAATTTTCTAAATTTTTAATTAAGACGTAACGCATGGGTTGTCTTCCCCTGGCAATCACTACTCCTTGAATAATATAAACAGCCATTAATCACAACTTTTGTTTGATTTTGGGGAAAAACATTGAGTGTACTTTTAGATATTTGCGAAAACATGCAACTTTTGCCAATTCAGAGGATGGGGTGTTTTTCAGTCCCTCTGAGAGGCAAACAGGAGTTTCCCGTATCACCGATACTTGCTTCATGTAAACAATCATTAATAATACAACAATAACTACTGAAGGAAAATTGTATATATTAAAAAAAACGTCATTTGTCGACATTTACTCCCCACCCCGAGACAAACCAGAGTTTCACCGAAAAATGAAAAATATGGCTCAGTCAATTTTCTTCATTCATGTTCATCTATATTTAAAACTTATTAGACAACTTAAAGCTTGTGTGTGTGTGTTTATTGCGTGAACGTAACATCATTAAATCCACATTGAATTATTTGTATTTATCATTAATCGAATATTTATTAAACTAAAAAATATCTATTTCGAACTTTATTAATATTCATTCTTATACCCCATTAGTTCGCATACAAGGCTGATAATACGTATCCACTTTCCCCCTTCCTGCATTCATCACAAAATCATCTCCCTCTATATCGCTTTCTATCTATCCATATCGGTCTGGCTTTTAGCTTATTATTTCTAAATTTAAGAGTAAAACAAACTGAAAAGCAGTTATGCAATTTAAAAAGAAAAAAATGTTCATTTTTTTTCTTTTTAAATTGCATAACTTCTTTCCAGTTTGTTTTACACTTACATTTATAAACAATAAGCTAAGAGCCATAGTTAAGAGTTATTGAAAGCGATTAATTTCTCCCAAAAGTTATCGGCTGTTTGCTGTAGGTTGATTGTCTAATGCCTGCTGCAACCTAATTGGCTAATAGTTTCGTCAACTCTCGAGCTCTTCAGAGACCTGCCCGAACGTTGACGACACGTAGTCACGGAAACATGGTGCGTCACCTATAAGAGTACCAACAAGTCTCATATCATATTTTGGAATTGTTTTTAGATGGGATTGATAATTTGTATTATTTGTATTATTAGAACTACCGTTCTCATCTTGGTTATTATTCTCACAACGTTTCGGTCGATGTAACCGTCGTCCTTCTTCAGGTGCGTTTTGTTGAATTCAGGAATTTTTATGCCGAACTTGGGAATCTATACGGAATTTCGAACTAAACCCTTTATTTAATCGTCGAGAGCAGATTGTTCTCGTTCCGTCAGCCATGACCGACTAGAAGTTTAAAGCAATTTTTATCTTATTCTTAGTAAGTATTGCCCGTAGTGAGAATTAAACTTTCAATCCCCAGTAGACGGTTACTTAGAACTGATTACTACTTAACACTTTATTCGCTGCGCTACGTGCGCTAAGTTCGACATAATCATTCCTGAGTTCGAAATGATGCAATTAAAGAAGGTCGTAGGTTGCACCGGTCGAAACGTTGTGAGAATAACATCAAAGATGATAAGAATAGTCCGAATAATCTAAATAATATAAAAAGTCTCATAATGTTAAGTTTGTGTTCAATCCTTGTACAAGGCAGTAGATTTTATTTTTATTCCTGAACAATATCCAAGAAGAAACTGGTTATTATGGAATTATTTTATTACTTGTCTTAAGACGCTCCTCTCACTTCTAATATATTATATATAAGATAGATAGAGATAGATAGAGATAGATAGAGAGATATATAGAGAAAAATATAAGAAAAGAGAGAGAGAGACAGAGAGGGGGAGAATAAACTGCAAAATAGTAACTAAACATAAAAGATGGCCTCGTGATAGTCCGACCTGCAGAAATTCAGCATGGGCAACGGGCATAGGTGGTGTGTTCTCACCATAAGAGAGGAAAGGATTAATGAAGGGCCGTGTTGACCACTGACCTACGGCCGAGTTGCATTCGGACATTAAAGTATCGAAACGACTGGGAACGCCGATGAGGTAGGGCGTTGGTGGATGGTGGGGTGGGAAGAATCGAGAAAAGGGGGAAAAAGAGAGCTAGGGCAGTGTATAGAGCAGGTTGGAGAGAGAGAGAGAGAGAGAGAGAGAGAGAGAGAGAGAGAGAGAGAGAGGGGGTATAAAATTGGAGATGGGCGTTTTATTCTTAAGTCGGGAAGAAAGAAAGAAAAAAGAAAGGAAGAAAGTTTAGAAGAAAGCGAATTAAAGACAGAAGTAAAGAAAGAAACAAAAGAACAAAATCATAGTTGCGAAGAAAGAAAGAAAAACGAAGGGATGCTAGAAGAAAGAGAAAGAAAGAAAGAAAGAAAGAAAGAAAGAAAAAAGAGGAAAAGAAATAGGCAAAAAGAAGTAGAGATAAAAGGAAGGAAAGAAAGGAAACAAATAAAGACAGAAGAAAAAAACTTTAGAAGCAAGAAAAAACGGAAGGAGATGGAAAGAAGAGAAAAGAAAGAAAGAAAGAAAGTAATGATACAAAGAAAGACAAAAAACGTAAAGACAAAAAGTATAAGAAAGAAAGAGAATGAGGGATAGAAATGAATAGACTGCAATCGAGGGAGAATTCGGGACGAAAATGAGAGAAATTAAATAGAAAAATAGAAAAAAAAAATTCTATAAAGTAAGAGGAAGATAATATATGGAAGAAGAAAGGGGAGGGAAAGAAGAGAGAAAAGAAGAACCGTTAAAAAAGAGAAGTAAAAGAAAGGGAGAAGAAGAAAAAAATAAAAAAAACTGTTAAAAAAAAAAAGAAAATGAAAACTTCTAAAGAAGATGAAGAAATAAAATAAAATAAAAACTGAAAGAAAAAGAAAGAACTGTTAAAGAAAAAGAAGAAAGAAAAACTGTTAATTAAGAAGAAAGAAAAAAACTGTTAAAGAAGATGAAGAAGAAAGAAAAAACAAACAGTAAGAAGAAGGAGGAGGAGGAAGAGGAGAAAAAAAGAAGAGAATGCGAATGAGGAAAAAAGTACAAAAGAAAAAAAAAAAGAAGAAACGCGAAAGAAATTAGAAGAAACCGGTTTGTTTCGGTTTGTCGGTTTTATATCAACCCGTTTTTGGTCATTCAATCTCAAAATACAAAATCTATATTAAACGGTTCAATATATACGATTAGTTGAACACAAGTTTCTATATTTTAGAGCATTCGATCGCGGGTTCATATCTGTTCAAACAGTAATAGTGCGTAACAGACTACAACAGACCCGACTCGATCTGAATTCCACATAGCCGATTCCATAGTCTGCGACAGTATCGATTAGGTCAACCAGGCACACAATGGAAAGAAGAAGAAGAAAATGAAGAAGAAGAAGAAGAAGAAAAAGAAGGAGAAGAAGAAGAGAAAGAAGAAGAAGAAGGGCGTCCATCGGTCAGGTCAGAAAACCAAACAGTTGTCACAGATGGGGGAAGAGGTGAGCGTCATCTACTAAAGATGGAACACGTTTCAGAGAGAAAGAGGGAGAGAGAGAGAGAGAGAGAGAAAAGAGAGGGGCGGGGGCGGGGTAGAGGATAAAGTGTAAGGATAGAATCCTATAAATGATACGATTGCAACATGAGAGACGAAAGATCAGCATATGATGGTCGCTTTCGAAAGATAAATTGCGACAAATATCCAAAGATTGGGAACAGCCTTGGAAGCAAGGAATTGCCGGGGAAAAGAAAAAGAAGAAGGCAGTTTGGGGCTTTTTAGGCGAATGGTTTTGGATAGAGAAATGGGGATGGGAAGGGGGTGACGGGAGTGGTTCCTGGATGGTTTTAGGAAGACCATGGCGGCAGTCTGCCAGATGAGTTTGAACCCGTTCCAAAAAGAAAACTTGCAGCGGTACTTAATGGCTTCTATGTCGGCTCCGTTTCTATCACAGAGGGTGACTGTACGAATTTTCGCTTGACATTATCAGAGCCTTGCTTTTAGATGCGTCCTGTATGAGAGTTTTTTCCCGTCAGTCAATCTGTCACGATTCAGTTTCGTATATCACGCTAAAGTTAAAAAAAGTCTTAATATATATATAAAAAAAACCTACTCAACCAGGCTTTACGTAAATCGGTGTGACGATTGTGATAATAGCCTTGAATATTTGTCTAGCATTTTGGTTAGATTCACTTTTTAAGTTATAATTCTTCTTCTAAATATGTAAAGATACACACTACGTACAAAGTACATATTTTAAAATATGTGCGTTGATGAATAAAAACGTAGTGTGTATCTTTACATATTTACAAGAAGAATACGCGTCCCAGGACGGGTAAAATGAATTCCCTCCCAAGACAGCTTTTCACCAATGTTCCCAAGGAAGATTAAAATCATGATATAATGATAATAAATCTTATGTCTAGAATCTTTATTTCAATTTTGACAACAATTTATTACACAATTTTGATTCTAAAAACGTCACAATTTAAGAAGAAATTAGAATTCAGGTAATCTTGCATAATTGGTGTTTACTGATCATGGATCAAGTTTAATGCACATCTGATATATTTCGATTTTCGAATACGTGATTATATCTATATTATGCCTTGTAAAACAATTTTAAATAAACACTATTAGAGGAATATTTATTAATTGATGTCTAATAGCTATTGTTAAAATTTCACAAATTTTTTTATAAAGGACTTCCACCCAATTTTTACCCATTTGTGTACAGCTAAATTGAACTAAATATAGCCCATATTGTGACCCCTTACATTTTGTGGCTGTGTTCCAAAATTCATAATGATCGGTTAATTAGTTTAGGAGTAAAATCTGTGCACACAAATATATAAGCATATAAACATGTAACCTAACTTTATAAAGATAGAAATATAGTCTTCCACGGACTCATGTTTCGTCGTTTCGTGACTCATCAGTGTGGCTAGATGTCGCACAAACGTCAATCCCGAGATTCAAAATCCGGACGCTAGTCACGACAAAATATTTATTTTCGGAGTGGATTTCTGTTATAAACATTGTAACGTCCATGAATTTAAATCGCCATAACGCATTTTATTTTCCCCTTAATTTCAATCATAAAATGGAAAAAAAGGAAAATATATTTTGCTTCAAAATACAATGCTATTATTTATTTAGACATATCTACATATACAAAGTTTTGTTATAATAGGCCTTAAACAGTAGTGGATATAAAATACTAATATTAACTATAAGAAATCAGAAATAACTACAAATAGATAAAACAGATGTAGAAAATAATTTGGCTTACACTACCATTCAATCAAATGGTGAAAACAAAACTAAGGCGGATATTCTTAAACCTAATCAAATCGTACATTAAAACTGAATTATAGCAATAATTTAGAAAATAATTTTAAAACACAATACTATTAATAATAATAATAATAATGATAATGATAATGATAATAATAATAAAAACACAGACCTCATTGACATTACGTTGTTCATAAAAAATCCACTCTGAAAATAAAAGCAATGTTAGGAATGATAACAAACCATACACTAGTATTAACATAACAATAATAACATAAACAATATAACATAAACAATATATATAAAATTTTCTATAATTTCATTTTGGAATAGTCGCAATTTATTTTTGGTTAGACGTATGATAGATACCATTTAGTCATACTTACGTCTGTATGCCTATCAATTTGCATGAATTTATATATATATATATATATATATATATATATATAATGTGCATATTATTTTGGTATGCATAAGTATATGATTTATATACGCATGTATTTGTAAACTCATACAAGTATTTGTATTTATCTATGAGTTTGTATAAGTACATATCGATATATGTGTATTTCTGTATGGACATGTACGTATTAATAGCTGTGTTTTATTTATGCGAGTTGTATTACCGAGTTAATCATAGTGGTGTATACATGTTGTACGTTGGTATATACAATTACAAAGATGTCTATACTTTGACTTGTTTGTTTTAAAAATGTCTGTGTGTCTTGGGATGTTTATAATTGTGTACGTATTTAGGTATGTGTGTGTATATGACTGTCTGTACACTTGCATGCGTACGCCAATCCCCTATCTCCCTATGCATATATATATATATATATATATATATATATATATATATATATATATATATATATATATATATATATATATATGAATCATGAAACATCGATATCTGTAGGTAATAAATAATTAACATTTATTTATAAATATTATATATAGAGAGATGCGTTTCCATTGTTCTGTGATGAAAGGGAAATGTGAAATTATTTTACATTCTCAGACCTAAATGAGACCGTTTAACATCAGATCAATTATTGTCTTATATAATTATTCTCATATGTACATATGTACATATTTTATATGTAATATTTGCATGTGCATATTATTATAGCCGGTTGCGAGCTAGCCATAAAGAATATCGTTTGGGATCATTCCATCGTTCATTCGTCTAGCATGGCCAACACACTGGATTCAGAAAGAAGACCTTTCCTACGCCATAAGGATGTCTGCTAGCGATATATGAGGACAAGCGGCATCGACCCAATAGGCTGCGAGACCACGGTGGAAGACTCCAGCTGCTTGGGAAAAGCTGTAAAGGCATGCTCAAAGCGGAGTGAGGAGAGGAGAGACCAGCAGTGAGGAGGAAGAAGAGATAATACAGACGACAGAGGGCTGCAACAGAGCTCCCACAACTAGACATCACCTACATCTGTGGCAACTGCCACGGAACCTGCCGATCCAGGATAGGCTTGAACAGTCACCGTAGACTCTGCAATTCGGCAACGGACTAATCTGAGACACAGAACTCTATTGTCTTCTGAGATAGACGAATACCAACAACAGTATTATTGTATAATTTGAATTATTCGGACATCTGTTCTCATCTTGAGAGTAATTCTCACACTATTTCGGCCGATGTAACCCTCAACCGTCTTAAAAAAATTCAGAAACAATATTATTATATATGATTATTTAATTTTCGTTTATCACTATGAAATCCAGTAATAATCTTTTTTCCGTACTAGATATCATGAATTTTGCGTTTATAGACGAGCAAAGTAGTTAAATGTGTGTATATATGTGCGTCTGATTAATTATAAGTTAAATTACCTAATTTAATTACCTACATATGTGATTTAATAGTGGGTCCAATTTGTATGGCGAAGAAAACTGCGTGTTGATGAAAAACAATTTGATTCGGCAGGTCTCGTTGACGAGATTCTCTCCTCATATCTCGAATCCCCGTCTTCAGATCTTTTGACAGCCGTTTTGTCAACATGGACGTCAACAAACCTTCAGCAACCACCCGATCTCATACATCAGTCGTCCTGGGACGACATTCAATGTCAATCCATGTTTGCCGAACTCGTCCGTAGCAGTAACCAGCATAGAGTTGCCTGCCTGAGAGCGTCGGCTTTACCTTACAGCGGTGACATCCCTTCGGCGACACTTGGAACCCTCTTGGACAATGACACTATCCGGATCACCGTCTCACAACGGCTGGGACTCCGTTTGTGCCATCCACACCGGTGTCGCTGTGGGCAGGTCGTTGACGAGTTTGCCCTGCATCCTCTCTCTTGTCGATTTAGTGCCGGCCGCCTGCCTCGCCACTCTGCCCTTAACGACGTAGTCAGGCGAGGTCTCGACTCGGCAGGTTTTGCATCAGTCCTTGAACCAGTCGGCCTGAACAGGGGCGACGGTCGCAGGCCTGACGGGATGACTGTGTTTGCTTTCCGAGCCGGAAAGCCGCTGATCTGGGACGCCACTTGTTCTGACTCCTTTTCACCAGCAAGGATTGCGGAATCCGCGGTGAAGCCCGGCACGGCGGCTCTGCTCGCCGAAACAAGGAAGCGCGGAAAATATAGCTCGCTCACTGACCGTTTCGTCTTCCAACCAATTTCAGTGGAAACGTCGGGTGTGCTTGGCCCCGAGACTGTTAAATTTTTTCAGGACATTGGACGGAGGATTTCTAACGTCTAGGTACGAGCCCCGTGAGTCAGCCTGGTTGTTCTAACGCATCTCCCTGGCTATTGTTCGTGGCAACGCTATGTCAGTAACGGCAGCGTCACTTCCGTTCTAATCGTCATCTGTTGACTCTCTCTTTCTTTCTCTGACAATTGTTTCAAGCCTTATTGTTTGTTTGTTTGTTTTTCTCTTTATGGAATAATTGTATTCAATATTTTTGTTCAAAAGTTCATTTCTTTAGAGGGACTGACTTGATTTTCAACAAGTTGCGATCTATTTCTAAATTGCAGGTGAAAACATTTGATTGGTTATTGACTGACTTGTATAATATGTTTACTTTACAATTTGTCTTGTTTCTAGGTGAGTCAAGGGAGAGTAAAACTGTTAAGTGTCAACATTTGATCTAATTCTCAATTCGCTGGTTGTAGATTATCGCCCGGTTCCATCCGAAAATCGGGAAAATTGAAACGAATAGTATCTCGTCTCGCTTGTCCCAAAATTAATTAAAAACATAAAATAGAAAAATTTAACAACCAAAAATATTAACATTTATATTTATAATTTTGAAATCAAAGACGTGTAATGTAACCGTTGCTACTTGTAACCTCGAATGATTTTTCATTCTGATGTCCGTCTTCATACCCTCAATAGGTTCAGCTGATTCCCAGCTAGAACTGAAACATGTCTGCAACTTTGTAACCAAAATGATTGTATCAATAAAAATGTATACTATATATATACAAAATAGAATAAACATAAATAACCCTCAAACAAAGACTAGACACACTTCGCATACGAAAGATACTCCAACAACACAGCATATAGGAATACATATAAGTGCGCTATATAAACAATACGATGCAAAATTCCAATAACTATTTCTTTATTCACTTTTCAAAAGAATTCATATAACTTTACGGTCCGTTTCGTAGATACGTGAACCACTAAGAATATATGTATAGATCCTAGATTTTTCATATATGCAACACTTCAGAAGTCCAAAACTCGTATCCAGAAGCACCAAGAGGCCAAAACAGAAAAAAAACCTCACATTAAAATATGATGCAATACTGTTCAAATGATAGATGCGGGTTTTCCGAATTGTGTTTTTTTAAAGATAAAGATGGCGTCTAACCACATTGATACAAGCTTTTACTTTGAAAAGTTTGACTATTTATTAAAAATATACATTAACGTATATTTTTATACACACACATATATATGTATATATATACGTATATATATATATATATATATATATATATATATATATATACACGTATATATATATGTATATGTATGTATGTATATATATATATATATATATATATATATATATATATATATATATATATTATAATATAAAATGAAGTAATAAAATAAGGTGTCAATCAAATTTTATTAGAATTCAAAGTTCAAGCAAAGTATTCCTAAGCCCTTAGCTCATGAGTTTTCAAAGATATATCATTTTATATTATAATATTAATGCTCTATCCAGTATATTGAGCTTCAGTTTTTATCTGGATGTTTAACTAATTATAAGATATTAGTTGACGCTTATATCTTTTGTTGGATGGCTTCATATATATATATATATATATATATATATATATATATATATATATATATATATATATATATATATATATATATATATATATATATTCACAATATTTATGAATATTTGGCATTTAATTTTGTTGAAAACTATCTTTCGAATAATAGACTCATCCCAATACAGCAGTACGCGGGAATTTTCTGACATTTGTTTTACATTTTATCCCCCTATTCAGTATGATAGCATCCACCGTTAACCCTAATCCGCATCGACTCTTTATTCTCCTTGTGATTAAATTATTAACTTAACTGACTTCAAGTATTTGGACACAGAAAAAACAAAAACAAGACGGATATTCTTTAATTGCGTTCATTCAATCTGAAAACTTAGAGATTAAAATGATATTTACAACTGAAGACCAAAGAATATTCTATTTCAAAATTGAGCGTGACAGACTGACGAATATTTTCTTTCATACTGAATCTTAGCAAACCGATGAAAATACGATTTCAAAGTGTAGTTTGACAGACCAAACAAAATTGCATTTAAAAAAATTATAACTTAAACACTTTGGAGTCAATTCAACTCAAATTGAAAGCACATATTCATGGTTCGTGTCAAAATCGACACATCAATTCTCGTAACGTTTGGTCGTGTAATTATAATGTTATGAGTCATTGAACAAAACTTAATCGTGACACACCAACTGACAGATAGGAAAAAAATGAATAAAAATTATTTTTGTTTGTCAGTCAATTTTCTTCACTTTCTTTTTTACTTCGCCAGCCCCATTATAAGTGGGATAATTAATTTACAATTGGGAACTATCTTATGAAATATTTAGCGACATTCTTCTTTACGTTGATCTCTTTAATAATCACTTATCCATGTACGTTATCACCTTTCACAATTTATAGACGAAGATGGTACAAGACAAGACCCAGAGCGGCTTCAGAAAACATATCGTCATTACCAAATTATTACAATGTGTTTATTCCAAACATGCACAATTTGCGAGATCCTCTAAAGAAGTTATTAAAAAAGAGAACGCATTTGAAAAATAAGAATTATTCTTACATCATAATTATTTTTGAGTCACTACAATTCAGATCTCGAAATCATTGTGGCTACTGATGCTAGCTCGTACGGCATTGAAGCCTGCATAGTACACAAAATTGAAGACGGATCGCTAAAAAATATCGTCCACGCATCTCGTACGTTACTACCTGCAGAAAAAAAAGTTACTAACAGATCGAGAAGGAAGCATTGGGTATTATTTTTGAAGTCACCAAATTTCGTCGATTTGTTCTGGAAGACATTTTGTGCTGCAAAGCGACCATAAGGCACATAACGAATCATAGGTCAAAAAAGAATTACCAACGCTTACTGTAAACTAAGATTAAAGAGGTGTGAGACCATTCTCTTCAATTACAATTATAAAACGGAGGTTCTTCCATCATCAAAAATTATTCATGGTAACAGATTATCTAGACTTATCCCAAAATACGCTGAACCCCTTGAAGACACAGTGACTGTCTCCCTACAAAATGAGATAGAAGTAAAAAATACATTGTGTAACGCCATTAGGGGGCTTCCGGTAACGACGATTTAAAAAATATAAAATAGAACAGAAAAGAAAAACACCGACAAATCTCGACAATGTATTCAATTTGTGATGAAGTAATTATGTACGACGATCGAGTGGTTATTTCTGCAGCATTACAGAAAAATTACTAAAAGGTTCTCATGTCGGTCACATGGCCATTTCGAGAATGAAAAGTTTCATGAGAAGTAATGCGTACTAGGCAAGTATGAACAAAAACATTGAAAATGCGGTGAAACTAATCATTTTTGGAAGTGAAGACACTTACTATGAAGTTCCGACTCTGTCCGAAAACTGACCGATCGTGATCTAGGATCCGCATAGATTTTGCTGGCCTACTTGATGGTTTCTATTACCTAATAGTGGTAGACAGTTTTTCGAAATGGCCGGAAATATTAAAATGTTAAAAACAAATGACGAAAGAAACCATTAGTTTTTTACATGAATTGTTCGCCCGGTTCGAGGTCGTTGACTGTATTGTATCAGACAACGGAACGCAATTCACATCTAGTTAATTTAAACTATTCTGTCAAAAATTTGTAGTGAAAGTATCACGATCGCGCCGTACCATGCGAGAAGCAATGGTCAGGCAGAATTGTTCGTGGGCACGTTCAAAAGAGCGCTTAAGAAAGCGAGGGTACCCCAAAAAGACTATGCAAAATTTTTTGCAGGTATATAGGATGACCCAAAATAACAATGTAATATCTTCCATGATGCCAGTAGAAACAATGTTTGCCAGGAAGATTAAGACAGTGTTTTATAGATTATTGCCAACCCATACGTAACCAGTACGTAAAAATGTTACAAAGGGACCCTTCAAAAATAGAGAAAAGTTTTATTTCGTATGTTCAAAACCAATACATCCTACTGGGAAACAGCGATAATGGATGAACCGATTGAGAACATCATTTACGTGGTTGACTTTCTTCATGTTCCATATCCCTTTCAATTATCTGGCAAGTTCCGTGTATTTGCTTCGTTTTTCAGTCTCCTTGATCTTTACTTTGTGGTCTGCTGGAACGGCAACATCTACAACTTGGCAGGATTTTTACTTCTTGCTGACTATTATCACATCCGGTCTCATTGCTTGTATGAGTTTATCTGTTTTCACGTCTATGTCCCAGATGATTTTGCGATTTTCGTTTGCCAGTACTGTCTCTGGTTTATGTTTGTACCATTTGCCCGCGCATTCAAAATGCAGTCGTTTGAATAGATCCCGGTGTACTACTTTCACTACGCAGTCGTGTCTGTTCTTGTATTTTTTTGGACTAGTTTGCTGCATTCACTTATTATGTGATATACTGTTTCGTCTCTTTGTCCACACAATCTGCATTCCCTGTTTTCTTGGGTTTTATCTATTTTAGCTTTAATGTAGTTAGTCGTAATCGTATCATTCTGTGCATTTATTATTATTATTATTATTATTATTATTATTATTATTATTATTATTATTATTATTATTATTATTTACTCACTAGAAGTTCTCACACAGGTCATCAGTGATTGCTCACCGACAACCGGTGGTATTCCCTGGAGTCTGAGTGACAACAAGTCTCCCCAGATTTCCAGTATTCTCCACCTCTTTTCGAGAGCCACCACAAATAAATTTGCAGTATCACAACAGTCGTTCACCATTGATTTCTCGCCGGCAAGGACCATTGGTCTTCTCTGGGATTTGGGTGACAATAAGCCTCCCCAAGGTCTCAGCAGTCTCCGCACTTCCGGTGGAGGTCTGGTTTGTGCTGTTCCTTCTCGGTCTTTACATCCTCCTTGACCCTATGCAACTATTTTGTGTGGTGTCAGCCTAGGCTGGTACCATTTTTTTATTTTTAAAATTTATTTATTTATTTATTTTTTTGGAGGGGGGGGAGCTGATTATTTTTTTTTGGGGGGGGGGGAGCTGATGGTGTTTCTTGCTATTTCTGTTCATTTGTTCATTTTTGTGTCGTGTCAGTTGAGGCCACTGTAATTTATTGGGGGGGGGGGGGGGGGTGAGCTTATACAGCGATGTTTCTTGCATTTTCTGTTTCTTTGTTTGTGATGTTTCTTTCAGTGGTTTTGTTTTCTTCCTGTGTTAGATTCCGTGTGACCCTTCGTAGCTTATGCGGGTTAGTTTCCGCATTCAACGATTTTTCTTAAGATTGTAGCTGTTTTGATCATTGCTCTCCTTTGTATAGTTCCAATGATCCCTTTGATCCCAATTTCTCCCAGTCTTTTTTCCAGGTTTTTGGGGATTGTTCCTAGTGCTCCTACGATTATTGGTATTATACTGACTTTCTTCATGCTCCATATTCCTTTCAGTTCTCTGGCTAGTTCCGTGTGTTTGCTTCGTTTTTCCGTTTCTTTGCTTTTCACTCTGTGGTCTGCTGGAACGGCGAAGTCTACGATTTTGCAAGATTTTTCCTTCTTGTTGATTATTATAACATCCGGTCTCCTTGCTTGTATAAGTTTGTCTGTTTGTATATTCATATCCCAGATGATTTTGTGTTTTTCGTTTTCCAGTACTGTTTCTGGTTTATGTTTGTACCATTTGTCTGCGTATTCGAAATTCAATTGTTTGCACAGTTTCTGATGTACTGCTTTCCCCACACGGTCATGTCTGTTCTTATATTCTTTTTGCGCTAGTTTGCTACATTCACTTATTATATGATTTACTGTTTCGTCTCTTTGTCCACACAGTCTGCATTTACTGTTTTCCTGGGTTTTATGTATTTTAGCCTTAATGTAGTTTGTTCTAATTGCATTGTTCTGTGCAACCATAAGTAAAGATTCTGTTTCTCTGTTCAAGTGTCCTTTTCGTAACCATGCCCAGCTATTTCCGTTGGTTTCTTCCCAACTCTCAAATATTTATAGTTATCATATTCACCAAGTGCCCTCAAATCCTTTTGGTTGGGCAGTTCCATGCTCTCTGATGTCTCCAGTTTTCCTCTTTTCATCTTTAGCAGTGCACACTTTTCCATTCAAAATTCTATTAGAATGTCCTGGCTGAAGATTCTGGTTATATATATCAGCCTTTCTAGTTCCTTTTTGCAAATAGCTCCAGATCGTCCATATACATGAGGTGGTTTATTCTTTGTTCTGTGTCTGCAAACTTGCATTCAATATCACATTTCCTATGTGGTTGAATCGCATCGTGGCTATGATAAACAAGAGTGGTGATAGGCAGTCTCATTGAAAGATGCCTCTCTGTATTCTTATCTCAGTTAAGTGTTCTCTTCCGGCTGTCAGTTCCAGTCTCCATGTTCCCATTGCTTTCTTAATAATATTAATAATTTTGTCGGATATCTTGTATATTCTTAAGCATTCAATAATCCATGCTTGAAGGATTCTGTTGTAGTTTTTCTTGTAGTCAATTATCATTATTTAATAATAATAATAATAATAATAATAATAATAATAATAATAATAATAACAATACTACTACTACTACTACTACTACTACTACTAATTATTATTATTATCTATATGTTAATACGCTAAGGTGTACGTACGTGTGTCACGCTCCTAAACAAATTCAATAAATAAATGAACAACAAATAAATTGGACAGAGAGACTTGGAAACGAATATTGTGCAGATGAACAGGAGGGGGAATCAGTAAGAGCGATTGTAGTAGTGCTCTGGGTGCCTCCTTGATTTTCAATGTACTCGGCGTTGCCCGGGAGAAAAGTGCTCAATGTCCTAGATAGAGCTACTGTAGTGATAGGTTTGTATAACATTTTAACAGCATCTATGCTTCTTTTCGGACTATTGTGCAGATGAAAAGGAGGAGGAATCAGTAAGAGTGATTTTAGTAGTGCTCTGGAGACCTCCTTGATTTGCCCGGGAGAAAAGTGCCCAATGTCCTAGATAGAGCTACTGTGCAGATGAAAAGGAGGGGGGATCAGTAAGGGGGTGCTTCTGGTGCTTCTACAATATAAGACCCGGAGGCTTCTGCAGAATAGGAAACATGGGTGCTTCTGCAGTATTGTTGAATTGCTGGTTTATAACATTGTAATGTCGGAATCTCTGGCGTTGTAGAACAGTTCGCCTGTTGATCCCGCGAACGGGACGATGTGTCGTTTCTATTCGAGAACCCCAACTGGAGGGGGAACTATTTGTACTAACCGTGCGTCTCTTTCTTGTTTCACCGCCGCCACCCGATATCTCTGCAGGTTTTTTTTGTGTCGCTGCTGCTATCTGTATGTCGCTTCGCCCTGCGTCATAATTTCGCCCTCTTTTTCCATCGTCCTGGCGGTTTCTTCGTAAGCTGAACTCTTTTACACACAAAATATAACAAATCTTCTAATTAGTTTGAGCCATTTATTGGTATTAGCTTGTCATTATAAATATTACTATGATTAAGTCTAAAAATTTAGTATTCGCTGTAACTCAAATCAAAACATTCGTTATTAATTTAAAAAATATTGTTTTTGAATATCAATTTTTTATTTGAATTATAATAATCATCATTATTCTTAATGTTATTACCTTTCTCATTACAATTAAAATTTTATTAAAAATCCATCGATGTTATAAATTACACTGTTATTAAACATACATTTACCCTTCATTAATCAACTTCCCAATTTAGTAATATATTAATACTTATTTTTAACAACATATTTATGCATATATTTATATCATGATTATTATAAATTATTACTATTGCAATATTTGAATAAGTTTTAAGATTTAAAAGTAGTTTTAACAGTAGTATATAAAATACAGATGATAGTATTTTTAATACAGATGCTATATATATAGCTTATTTTGATTTGAATTAATAATTAATTATTGCTATTATTCTTCCTTATTATTATTATTATTATTATTATTATTATTATTATTATTATTATTATTATTATTATTATTATTATTATTATTATTATTATT
>OY744522.1:92104630-92112130 GCA_963556195.1 Sepiola atlantica | reverse complement strand
ATTCTAACAGGATTAAAAGAATTATAAAAAATGTTTATATCTAACTTATCTAAATCAATTTAATGAATAATAAGGCGATTTATAGTCCTCACTATCATAGTCCAGCGTTTTAAATATAAAAGGACTTTAAAATCTATATAGCCATTCCATAAGAACGCATTTAAGGTTTATACATATACAATGAATCGTTAAAATATACGTAAGTTCAAACATAAATACAACACAAATATTGGCACATATTTTTATACATACACATTTATATACACAAATCTACACACACACACACACTATATATATATATATATATATATATATATATATATATATATATATATATATATATAATTATTTCATGTATCCACATAAAATGTTATAAGGAGATATAATATTTTATGTATCAATTTTCAGCATTTACTTCAACAGTGCTCAATACGTAAGTAGAGCTAGGTAGTAAGTTATGAAAATATATTTATCGCAATTACGCTACACAGCGGCTTGCACGTTTCATCACCGTAGGGAATCGTCAGGCTAAAATTTTAGCCTGACGATTCCCTACGGGGATGGAACGCGGAAGCCTCTGTTTAACCTAATTGCCATAAATATATTTTCATACTTTACTAATATATATATATATATATATATATATATATATATATATATATATATATAATGTGTGTGTTTCAAACATTTGAAGTTGAAATGAGATTATTGTTTAAAATAAGAGAAGCCTAAGATGGCCTAATAAATAAATAAATAAATTAGTCAAGCGATATATGATATTAACATGATTTCGAAAAGACGGTTGTCCGGCGAAAGGACTGACCGTGTTTGATGACGATGATGGACATGATGCTGTATGTCGACACCAAATAGCGAAAGATTAAACGAGCCAAGAGGGCAAACAAGTGAATATATCAGATGAATCATTCATGCACAAAAGGCCGGAGAAATGAGGACGTTTGTATTAAAGCCGTAAGAAATACAAGGAGAAGCTAAAAAACATCGGTAAAGAAAAGAATATTGAAAGGCAAGAAAAATGCGTAAATGATAGTAAAAATGTTGCCAAGATCCGTGACATCTCATTTTTTACTTATTTATTTCTACAAAAGGACTACAAAGTGTAAAGAGTTGTCCACCAAATTCTCATCTATTATACCAAAGCGTGCAAGCAGGGTTTGCTAATGACCGAAATCACCAATTCTAGTAAATTACCCACGAAAATTCTCAAATCCGGTTTTTAGTCATATTTCATTTTAGATGCGTCTCAATATCTTTAAAAGGGGCTTTGTCCGTCAGTCTGTCTGTCTCGAAATAGTATTTTCGAAATGGTATTTTCATCACGAAATGCGCAGATTGAAACCCTATTTTAGACGCATCCAAACATCTTTAATATGGGCTATGTCGGACGGTCTTTTGTTCACGCTGTTAGAAATCTCCGCTAAAATTTGAAATAACATTTTAATTGCAAATTGAAATACACGCTTCTCGACTTTTCCACAAGGAGCACAATCTGTTCTCATACTAGACTTGATATTTTCCCTCCTCTGTTAGTGGATTTTGTTCACATTAAAAACTGATCTCATGTCTAACTCTGCCTTCGTGGGAAGGCAAGTAAACAGGGACTTAAGAATGTCCGTTCTAGTTTAAATCTGTTTTTATTTACTTGCCTCCCTCACGAAGACAGGCACAAGGTCAATTTTTATGTGTAGAAAAAAAAATCCCTAAAAAAGGGGACTCGGGAACAACACTAAAAATTATCTTAATATAGTAGGATTTTTCAACCTCTGACTGAGAACACAACAGATACTACACCTTGATCCTAGTCCGAACGCCGGATAAAAATGTAATTGTTGCACCAACCCACCTCGTTACTGATGTTATACGCCTTACTTTAAATTACGTCATCACCAGAGGAAAATAATGGCTAATGACTTAAAGTGTTTTAATAGAGAGACATGACTATAAATTAAAAAATAAACACCTAAAATATCTTTTAGATCTTTACTTAAAATAACGTATAATACGTTATTTAATTAGCGGTATAGTCCGTTCCTGGACAGATCCATAATGCATTTAGTTTTTGAATACGTGCTGGTTTACTTACACCTATACAAATACTTTTAGCCCCCAAAATGTTTAAAAGCAATCTAAACTTGCTGCTTTAGTGAAAAACTGTGAAACTAAGACTTACTCAATAACATTTTGGGGAATCTGTATAATTTGATATGTCAGCTAATTTTAGTTTGGATTCCATTGAAAATTGAAATAAACGTTTTTTTGTGAGTGGTTTAGGATCAAGTTGTAAAAAAGGAAAGAAAATACACTCGCGCACATACGCACTATTTCTCAGTATATAATGAGAGTATACATACATACATATATACATACATACATACATACATACAAATGTGATGACAGTCAACTCATTAAAAGGTATTCAAATTATTGACACTCACAAACAGTGATAAGTCCGACAATGGCTCTTGAAACCGGCAAGCAAGATTTATTGTATAGACAACAGGCGTAAGCAATTGCTCGTTGGAGAATAATAACCTTGGAAACAACACATAATACATGCATTTTCACTTTACTGTATATATCAGAGATCACCAAACTATGGAACGCGAACCAAATCCGGTCTGTGAATTTGACAAAAAAAACCCCCCAAAAAACAAAAAAAAAACAACTGAGATAGAGATAGAAAGCCGTTATCACAGCTATTACATATCTCGCGAAACATTAATTAATCTATTCTACAAAAAATACTCAGCAAACTACTAGTGCACACGCTCTATTAAAGAAAAACATGACAGAAAGAATTATGCTCCGCAAGTGTTCGCACTCGCTATTGATCTCAATATATATATATATTACTAAAATATTCATATACAATCATAGAATTACGTCAGTTATTTCATTTTTCATATATAAATCATTATCATCATTTCTGATGACCCAAAGAAAAAACACCCACCGTTGACTTTTTACTATAGAATGGGGGGATTTTTGAACAAATTCATTTCAGGCGGCAGAGTAAGTGATTGTCTGACGTGCTACTTGCTTTCTCTCTTCCACTCACAGCTTGAAATGGTTTCGTCGAGTGGCTAAAAAGGCACCTGTTTTACTCGCTAACTTTTGCGTGACAAGGTGGAAGTACATATATTTATTTATATACAAATAAATACGCATTGGTCTCTATTATAGAGCGGATGATGTTAAATATGATCAACATAGAATTTATGTTTTAAATAGGAAATTATTTGGACTATTTTCAGTATTTCTGATCTGTTTCATAAATGGATTGTGGAGGTCTTAAAGTTTCATACTGGAGTGTTTTCCCGATCGATTCTGGCCTCCATACTTTGATTTCCGTTTGCCTCGTTCGTGATGACCGTTGTTGATTGTCAGTGATGAGTCACATTGTTAAATAGCTGATATCAAACTCATTAAATAACTTTTTGCAGCTGAATCAAATCCAGCCTGGCTCGAAATGAATCAGATTAACTCCCATACATTTAGTATTTAAACAGATGTGTTTTATTTTGGGGTCTCATATACAGTCATAACAAGCTAGAAAGAACGAGAGCACCCTTATTTGTTGTGATCTACGAGCCTATATTAATTTGCGTCTTCTTGGCTGTAACCTTTGCTAATAACTGAATTACCATTTAACAACTCCCTTCTCCATTCTCGGATAACGCGTTACTGCTTGCTCTAACTTAGTTCCCACGTCTGTTGATTTAACATCTAGTTCACCAGTCAGCTTTGTCCTTGAATACCTCTCAGTACAGCTGAACAAAAAATAAACGTTATAAAAAACTAACTAACGTATCAATCTTTAATATATTGAATTAATAGGTACCCACATGAACATTTCAAGTTTGTTTCCTGCCCTGTAAAGCTTAGATATAACTCTTATTTGGTCTATAAAACGTTTGTATAACCCCTCCACTAAAGTATTCAGACCGGTGTATTACGGTTGGTCATTTGAGATCTGAACATTTTCGCCAGTTAATTACTGTTAACTTTTAAACTGAGCTCTTGATTCTGTTAAGAGTTTCGACATGGTTATACAATTATTAAATGTTTTCATTCTACTCTGAATTTCATAAAGTGAAGAATGTTAATAAGTATCTACATGGTACTTTTAGTTTTATCTTTGGCACACAAAGCTGGAACATATCTCTACTTAAATATGGTTTAACGATTCCAAATATAGACGATTCTATGTTCTGTTTTGGCTTATTTCAGACACATTTTCGTATGCATAATAGATTTCCTTTTGTTGTAAATGTGGCTATATTTCAAATTCTGTCTCCAAACTTGACATGACTAAAATGGTGGTTAGTTCTTTGATGTTTCGGAAAGGTATTGTTCGGTAAAAGAGGGGACAATCAAGAGGTTGTTTTTTTTCTCTCTCTCTCCTGGTATTTTATTCCTTTCTGCTTCAGAAGCCGACTGTTCGTTTTTTATATATTTTGTATTTTCGTTTATGCCAATTTGAGATTGTTACATTCTGGGGCCATTGTGTCAAACCTTTCTTGTACATGCAGGCAGATTTACAGGCTCCGGTGAGCAGAACAACAATAAACTATATTACATCGAATACAAGAAAAAATCACGTACACGTAGGAACACACACATACACACACATGTGTATACATAACCATAATGACAATATATTCGTGTCTGTGTCTATCCGTCCGCCCGTAACAGGTTACAATGAAAGGCTAATGGGAAAAGTTGTAGGAGGAGAGGAATAAGGGCAAGGGGATGTTAAACACAGAAGTCTGTGAAATTGTGCATAACAACGAAATTATAAATTTGACAAAATCCTCACAATATTCGTACAAGATTGAGAGAATAAAGACATTCATTCTGTGTAACACTTCCTATCGACAACTTCCGTTGTGTAAATCTAATGAGAATAAGTATGCTGTTTTTCCCAATTTATTTAAAATATATACATATGTATACCATTTTTTTTAGAATACTAAAGACGTGTGGACAATCGGTCAGTAAAACCCCCTCGAACAATTGTATTAGTAGTAGATCATTCCTACAAAGGTTTATATTAATATTTCTATTCTATACGAAACCACCTGTGACCCATTGGATAAGTATTTGTTATATATATATATATATATATATATATATATATATATATATATATATATATATATATATATATATATTATTAAATATATAAGTTATTGAATTTCCCATTGGTGTATCAACATTAGTAGCCAACTGTTACGGATGTTGGTTTGTACTTAGATGGGCGACAATTTGGGGGAACTCCAGGTTCTTTAAGCAGACTCAACAAATTATTGGGTACCAAACAGTCCTGTTGTGAGTAAAATCAGTGATAGACTAGTCCTGTCTTAGGGGTGGTTCACGACATACGTTCCGCTTTTATGCTATAACACCTAAAACTAGGGCTATGCACCGGTCCGATGAGATTTTAGCTTAGAAAGGGACTGTACTTACTTTTACTGTGCGAAAGATGCGTAAGTAGCGTATAAGTAGTTAGCGAACACACAAACAAACATACACATTTATCCTAATATATATATATATATATATATATATATATATATATATATATATATATATATATATATATGCATGCTATTATAGTAATGAGAAATTCAAATTGCAAGTTAACAAGGTAGGAAATAGTGTTAAGGTTATATATATATATATATATATATAATATATATATTTATTTATATATATAGTCATCCACATACAGACTGTTTCCCTGTATCGCAGCTCTTCAGTGTGACTAGACCAGTTAGTGCCTCAAGCCGGGATTGAAACCCAATGACCATAACACAATGTATGCGTAAATTTGACTCTGCTAATTTGTTATTATATATTCTTGAAAAAGTCCACACAGGGACGTAGTATTGACTAAAATTATGTCTCAGTGGTAATGTCTTTTTTCTAATTAGTTTAAAATATTTTCACTAGATTCATAATTAATATTGTCTATTGTGGGGCGTCTGGTATTTATGTACAAAGCCTCTAGAATTTTCAGTCTGTTTACATTTGAGTCGTAGTGTAGCATTTTCGTGTTACTAACCAACAATTATCTGAATTGCGAATGGGGACAGTTGTGTTGCTTCAAATGCTGGCAGATTTATCTTGATTCAGAAAGATGTAATGTGAGCCTTCGGGAAAGTGTAGTAGTTTTGCAGCCAATGTAAAAGTTAGTTTTAATATTATTATTGGATGAGATACATTCTCCCAAGGGGCACTTAAACTGATAAATTATGTTGGTTCGTTCTACTGTTTGTTTTTTGCCTGAGATGTGTTATTGTTAATTATTAGGTTAGAAAGTGTGAATTTTCTATAGTAAATGATTAATCTAATTCTTATATTAGGATTAACAGGAGATATATGTCTGTGTATAATGTTTTTAATAACTTTTTCGTCTAGTTTCAAATTATGATGCAACTGGTTACGGTAGAATGTGTCAATATAGTCTGAATTGTTTAGCTGGTTATTAGTTTTATTTAGGTTTCTAATGGCTAGTTTTATTTTTTCGTCTACCAGGTAATTGGGAAATTGGTTGTAAATTAGGACTTGTTTAATGTTTTTAAAAATTTATTGAGAAATATCTCTTTGTGTTGAGGAGATCAATTTAGTCCGCTTTATTAGTTTTTTTAAATTGCTATTTTATAGTGGTATATATATATATATATATATATATATATATATATATATATATATATATATATATATATATATATTCGCTTTTGTAGTTCAACATGCAAGAATTAATGGCGGTAGTTTTTTATATGGAGAAGTGATGAGTTCATCATTATTGGAGTCGATAGACGAGACGCCCCACAATAAACAATATTAGTTACGAATTGAGTCAAACTATTTTAAGGTTAGAAATGAACTAAAAAACTCTACGTTACACCTTTTTAAAAATTGTAAATTTTAAATATTATTAATTTTAATTAGCCACGCGCCTAACACGTGATCACGTTCCAAATACGGAATCTCATTACACATACGTACTTTAAAAACGTTATAAATTTACCGCAAAGATTCTAACTACGCAGTCATGAATAAGGAAGTCCAACCGTCCATCTGAAGACGATTGTGAGAGTCGGTCGAAAGTACTCACGAAAAAAATGGAACAAAACACCTAAATTCCCTTCTATACGATAGCATATGTCTAATATATATATATATATATATATATATATATATATATATATATATATATATATATATATATATATATATATATATGTGTGTGTGTGTGTGTGTGTGTATGCACTAGAAGAATACACGTCCCATAACAGATAAGGTTAATTCTCAGAACAGAAAAGTTTTGCACCACTTTTATGTCCCCTTACGAAGATTAATCATGATATAATGATACTAAACTTTATGTCTGGGATAGTTATTCAATTTTTGATTAAAATCCATTATATGATTTTGATTCAGGAAAATGTCTAAAATTGAAGACTTAACTTA
>OY744522.1:92074630-92099630 GCA_963556195.1 Sepiola atlantica | reverse complement strand
CACCATTTTAGTTCCCACGTATAAATCCAACCTTTGTTAATCGACCCACTTAAAAGTGTGGAGCGCCAAAACCAATCCCAAACAAAGGGATTGATACCCATTGGTCGATAAAAATAAACAAAACAGATCTGATTGGTTAGTTAGCTCGAGTAAATACTAATTAAATATAAAAGTAATCGCAAACAATACACCAACGCAATTAGCCTCATGATTTCCAACAGGAACGATACATGAACGTTTCGGTGTAGCTTACTTGCCATAAATATATTTTCATACTATCATTACACTCTACTCACGTATTAGGCACTGTTGAAGGAAATTCTGGAAATATATATACGTAATTTATTATATTAATTTATAATATTATACGTGTATATACATGAAATAATAATAATGTATGTGTATATATTTTTTCTGCACATATTTTTAAGTTTGGACTTAGAAAATGTTACATTTAATATTGCGCTGTTAGAATAGTGTGTGACTAGTCACCCAGAACATCAGACATATTTTGGGCTGATATTAACAGGACCCTCCCATATATATATATATATATATATATATATATATATATATATATATATATATATATATATATAATGCATTTTTATGTAATTATTTTTATTAGTGATTGTAGCGTTCGTTGTTGTTTTGCTTACTATTATTTCGATTGTCTCACTTTCCTAAGTGATTAAGATGCAGAAAATTGCATTATTAGTCGCCTTTAACTTCATAGGACGTACGTTTTCCGTTAATATATATTTTTATTTATTTTATACGCACATAAAAGTAATCCATGGACACGTGTATTCTCTGGTGTTTAATTTCACTTCAGTCGAAGTTCTCAGAAATCAAGCGGCCCATTCCTAGGGATAACACTATATCTCTATATGAGATACATAGATATTCGAATATTCCATTAAAGTTCTCCTTTGCCCGTAAAACGTTGAGTTAGTAAAGAAGTAAAGAACATTAATTTTCCTCTCCTCAATTGACCATTTAATTATGTTATAGTATATCTTTCTTGTGGCCTCTTGGTCTTACCGGATTTTAGGACAATAATTCATCTAGTCTGGTAGAGACCCCTAACGAAACTATTTCAAGTGCTATGGGGAAGCGAGAACGCAAATAGCAAGTCAGAAAAACACATCTTACCCCGCCGCCTGAAATGAATTCGGAAAGAAAATCCTCCACTCTATAATAACAAGTCAACCGTGGTTGTTTTTTTCTTTAGGTCATGAGAAATGATAATAATAATTAATATCTGAAATATTAAATTCCTGACGTTATTCTAATATTTTATATGAATATTTGAGTAATATATCTAAATAAATAACTGTTTATAGCAGCACTTCCAATAGCACTGTTGATCAAGTTCTCGCTGATCCTTGTTATTCTAACCTGGAGCACGTGATGCAATGGGGGGAAAGTGGCTTGTTACCTTTAACTCCAAAACAAAGCTTCTCTCCTTTCACACTCAACGCTTAGATCATCGTCTTGCCTCAGTTGAAATGAATGGTTATCTCCTTGAGGAAGTCTCGTTTTTTTGACAAGCTCAGAGGGATTATTTTCTGTTAATAAGGTCACTGGAAAAACTGTTGGATCATTCTACTCCAGACTACAACATGGTCGTCTTCAAGTCCAATGTCAACAATGCCGTCTTCTTAAGTAATCAAATGTTTGCCCCTTCCGTCCATCAGTTTCAATCCTTTCATAATATTGTTCAGCATCCAAACTGCCAATTTCATTAATCCTTATCCTCGAGGTGATTTTTGTCTTGCTAAATGGTTACTCGTTACTTTGTTTAAATATCTGAATAGAGTATAACATTGATGGGTCGATACAATTTCCTTCTTCTTCATACGTTAAAAAGAGCATTTTAAATACGTTCACGCATCTCTACTAAAAGCTGGTCCCTCTACCACATTTGAAAAAGAACTTTCCATTTCTTCCCATCAGGCGGAATTTCCATAAATAGAGTTTCTTTCCAAGCACTTTCTATCTGTGGAACATATTACCATGGGACTGCTTCCCTAAAACTACACCATGGTAGTCTTCAAATTGAATTTCAACAAATAAGTAATAAAACCTTGTTCATTTCGTTCATTATTTTCAATTCTCTCAATATTTTTCATCATTCAATTGAAAATCCATCCATCCCATTAACTCTTATCCTCTAGTAGATTTTTGCCTTGATATGTGGTGACTAATTAGTAAAAAAAGAACGGGCAAACGATGAGAGAAGAGCAAAAGAAAACGATAATGAAAAATAATCGTCGGAAAGGATATACGAAAAAAAAACACGGGAAAAAAGTAAATTCATGGGATAATGGATAATGTTGAAGGGGATAAGGGAAGGAATGAGAAGACACAGACAAATGATGAGAGTGGAGCAAAGATAAGGGAACATCCTAGTTGGCAACACCGTGATAATTTCTTGAGGTCAATTTGTCGAATTTATCTTATTCTTTTTTCTTGTTTTCTCCTTTGCTTTTTTTTTTATAAAGGGCAGGTAACTCTTGTTCCCGGAGCTCTGTAATATTTTTGCCTTTTGTTTGTTTGTTAGCCTTTGCTCTTTCAGTTCAGGAAATAAGTTTTTTTTTATCGATTGGTTATTAGTTACGAAAGTTATTGACAATATTGCAGCCCGGAGATTTAACCAACCTTATTTTACAGTGAGACAAGCGGAATGGATAATCGATATTTGATTAGAATAGGTTGATGAGGAGAGGCAATACTATGGAAGGATGGGAAAAGGAAGAAGGGTAAATAGATAGTGGGGAGAGGAAAGGGAGTAATGAAGAGATAGACAGGTAACATTTTAAAATGCGTTTATTTAAACTGTGCGTTTAGCGAGGAAAATGCTATTCCAAACATAAACGTGATGGATAAACGTAAATGTAGTTTAAGACGTAAGGAAGCCAAACCAACCAAAATTAAACTTAAAACATGACAGACTGACAGGCGGACGAATCTGAAAGAAGAGGGAAGGAGAAAAAGATGAGAACAAAAAAGATGGGAGGAACGCATGACAGAAAAAGCAAGAATATAAAAGTGGAAACATGATGTAAAAGAAGAATAAGAATATGACAGAAAGAAAGGAAAAAAAGTGGAAGAAAAAGAAAGAATGAAAATAGAAAGAGAGAAAGAAAAATAAGGATGAATAAGAAGGAAAGAAAAAAGAAGACGTACGATATATATTATTTAAATTTTTTTAAATTCACACAAAAATTGGATCTATACTTCAATAGCGTTTATATTACTATAGCTCAAAATATAGTTATTATTATTATATAGTCATCCACAGATAGATATTTCATTATCCCATGATTGTTGCTTAACGTAGCGAGTGTATTCACGCTGAGATTCGAAACCCAAACAGCTGATCACACACACACACACACATATATATATATATATATATATATATATATATATATATATATATATATATATATATATATATATATATATATATATATATATATATATATAAGATTATTAATACCTACAGACGCTAGCGTTTCAAAGTTATTGCTCTCATCAGTGCAGAAAAGTAACAATTTCAGACGGTCGGGAGGCCCGAACCAGGTTCACAGCATCAGCCTAGAATCTGCAAGCAGTCGCCATATCCACTCAGCCAACGGAAACTGTCACGTAATTAAGGGAAATTAAGATCTATATGTACCTAGAAGCGGGCACAGATAGAAGACTAGTCGAAAGTGTTCGACGAACGTACACATACATGTACAAAATCTGCGATACTGGCATGTCGATGTTAACGATCAACAGCTGTTATAAACTGAGATCTCATCAAGCAGGGTTAAGATCATATTTGGATATATATATATATATATATATATATATATATATATATATATATATATATATATATATACTAGCACATTTGACAAATGAAAAATAGTCTCATGAAAAACAAAAAAGAATGTAAAATTATAAATGTTATTATCTTATGTAAATAGAGATTTTCTCCGTCTTTTCGTTCGAACGTCAGTCGCAATTTTTCCGTTAGTCACATTTTTTTAACGTAATAAATACATTACAGAATTTATATCATTTCGAAATATCAGAGATCTTACCTACTTTTAGAAATGGAAAATATTGCATTAATAGTAAACTAGCGGGACCCTGTGGAAATTCCACATCAATCTGTATAATTTACTGTTAATAATATCATCCGGTGGCTAGAAATATGCACATATTTTACTCACCAAAATTTTGCGTGACGGAATGGAAGTATAATTAAGCAATCCGGGGAAAAGAGTGGCGCCCTCCCCTACATCTCGGGTTAGTCGCTAATGTAAAGAAATCCTCTACTGTAATCGGACACTTTAGCATTTTATAAAGTCTGAAATTAGCGACCACCTCACCTAAAATAAGCGAACGCCATGTTTGATTGACTAATTTGACAAAATAACTAAATAAATATTTGAAATAAAAAAAACTTAATTTCTCAGATGTTAACTATACAATATCATTGTCATTGTCTTATTTTTACGTCTCTATTTTGTACTTTGTTACATTGGGACCTGGGCTAACTTTGACCCTGACCCTAACTTTAACCCTAACCCACAATGACCCTGAACTTTATAGCTAACCCTAACCCCCTACTGACCCCAACCCTAACGACGGGGTCAAAGTTAGCGTGGGTACCAATGTAACAAAGCACCCTCTATTTGTTAGTGAGTTACGCTTGCTTTATTATGAGCAACCCCCCGGATAAGAGTGAAATACTTAAAAAAAAATAATAATTTGCATTCAAATAACGTGTGTACGATGGACACTCTACTAAAAAGGGTTGATATACCGTAAAAAACTGGCAGGCTTCCAGAAAGAAAGCGAAACTGTACTTGTTACTTTCGTCTCTTTCGTTTTTGTTACATATTTTAAAAAACTTTTTGCGATTTATTTATTTGTTTTTCTTGCGTGTTCCCTTTTCAATTACGTTTAGTCTCTCTCTATTTTCTCTCTCTATCCCTCTCTTACGAACACTCGCTCTTTCTTTCGTACGCGCTGTCTGTGTTTCACTGAAAAAAACAAAACAAACATTGCTTAATGTTAGTAAAAAAAAAATAATACTGGCTGTCTCTCGAACCAAAAGAAAGGAAATAAATGGTTTTAACGTTTGAAGTTATCGTCTGCCAGCGTTCGCGTTGGCACAGCTCGTAAGGAGTTTTATTCGTAAATATTCTAAATATATTTCAAGAACAGATATTGGATGTTTGTATTTGAAGCACAGAAATTCATTTTTGATAATGTTGCATGCAAAAAGTATTTCACAGTTCTCTCTCTCTCTCTCTCGTCGTTAAAATGTTTAACCGAATAAACGTCCTCTCCTCCTCCTTCCACGCTGAAGCGACAGTAGCGAGCGGGGTCAGTTAATGGTTTAATTAAGTTAATTTTGATCTATTTAACAACTTCATTACGTTAGCTCGGGGTCATAAAAACATATAATTGAAGAAAAATCGCGTTTGTAACATCTTTATAGTCAAACTTCTATTTCTCTCCCTCTCTCTATAGCCGTCTCTTATCTTTCTACGTTTCTCTTCCCTGGTCGCCCCATTTCACCGGTACTTTCTCATTTTGTCTTTTGCGAAAGCTGTTTCTTCCCCACACATTCCTCTTATGTTGCCCAAGGCAAAAGTATGACATATTTTAAAAAAAAGTACAACCTCTGTCTGCGCTTTCTATATAGTGTACATACTATATAGGTACTTATCTCCGCCCCGGTGTTCATACTATATACGTCCCTATCGCCGCCCCGGTGCGCATACTATATATATACCTATCGCCGCAGCAGTGCCCATACTATATACGTATGTATCGCCGCCCCAGTGCAGATACTATATATGTATCTATCGCTGCCCCGTTCAAATGCTAAATACGTACCTATCGCCGCCCCGGTGTCCATACTACATAAGTATCTATCGCTGCCCCCGTGCGAATACTAAATATCTACATACCGCCGCCCTGGTGCGAATACTAAATACGTACCTATCGCCGCCCCGGTGTGCGTGCTATATACATACCGATCGCCGCCCCGGAACTCGTGCTATATACGTACCTATCGCCGCCTCGATGCGAATGCTACATACGTACCTATCGCCGTCCCGGTGCGAATACTAAATACGTACCTATCGCCGCTCAAGTGCGCGTGCTATATACGTACCTATCGCCACCCCAGTGTGCGTGCTATATACGTACCGATTGCCGCCCCGGTGCGCATACTATATTCGTACCTATCGCCGTTCCCCAGTGCCTATACTGCAGAAGTACACCCAGTCCCTATACTGAAGACGCCTCCGGGTCCTATATTGTAGAAGCACCCCCGGTGCTGGGTCATATACTGTAGAAACACACCAATCACCCCATGTCCGTATACTGCAGAAGCACCCATTGCCCCTATACTGCAGAAGCCTCTGGGTCCTATATTGTAAAAGCAACCCGGTGCTGGGTCTTATACTGTAGAAGCACCCCTGGTCTGTATACTGCAGAAGCACCCATGGTCCCTATTCTGCAGAAGCCTCCGGCTCCAATATTGTAGAAGTACCCCCGGTGCTGGGTCCTATACTGTAGAAGCACCCCTGGTCCCTATACTGCAGAAACACCCATGGTCTCTATTCAGCAGAAGCCTCCGGGTCCTATATTGTAGAAGCACCCCCGGTGCTGGGCCCTATACTGTAGAAATACCCCTGGCCTTTATACTGAAGAAGCACCCATGTTTCCTATTCTGCAGAAGCCTCCGGGTCTTATATTATAGAAGCACCAGAAGCACCCCCTTACTGATCCTCCTCCTTTTCATCTGCACAGTAGCTCTATCTAGGACATTGAGCACTTTTCTCCCAGATAACACCGAGTACTAAGAAAATCAAGGAGGCATCCAGAGCACTACTAAAATCACTCTTACTGATTCCTCCTCCTTTTCATCTGCACAATATTCCGAAAAGAAGCGTAAATGCTGTTAAAATATTATACAAATCTATCACTAGAGCAGCTCTATCTAGGATATTGAGCACTTTTCTCCCGGACAACGCCGAGTACTTAGAAAATCAAGGAGAACTCTAGAGCACTACTAAAATCACTATTACTGATTCCTCCTCCTTTTCATCTGCACAATAGTCCGTAAAGAAGTGTAGATGCTGTTAAAATATTATACGAACCTATCACTACAGTAGCTCTATCTAGGATATTGAACACTTTTCCCCCGAACAACGCCGAGTACTTAGAAAATCAAAGAGCCATCCATAGCACTACTAAAATCACTCTTACTGATTCCCCCTCCTGTTCATCTGCACAATATTCGTTTCCAAGTCTCTCTGTCCAATTTATTTGTTGTTCATTTATTTATTGAATTTGTTTAGGAGCGTGACACACCTTAGCGTATTTATATATATATAATAAATTCCCAACAAATAAACTGGACGCCTTAACCGGAAATCGAAGCCGAAACCGTGAGATCTTTAGCCCAAGGTCTTACCGACTGAAATATTTTGACTTTATTATAAATAGAGCTTAAGACAATAATTGTAGCTTTGGTGTTAGGTCATAGATTTATGATTTACGTCATATTTCAAAACATGAATTCAAACATAAACGATAATTAAAAATAAATAAATGAATTGATGAACATTATCAATAGCGTATGAAATTATTTTAATAGTCCCAAGCAATTTATGATATTTTTCTTTTAATACGTATTGACCTTTAAAACAATTTAATATTTAAAATATACACAGATTTGAGCCAGTTCTATATATTTCAGTACTTTAAATTTAAATGTTTCTAGCAGTCATCCGCTCTGTATAAAAATGTATTATTTAATAAAAAATTGATTTAATATGAAACCGTTGTAAAAAACTGAACATTTTCAACTTTGTGCAAGGCCCATTTTTTTGTCTCAACGTGCAATTCTGTCCACGCAAAGTTTCTTCTCCGAATGGTAAAGAAAACTATTGTCTTTTCCAAGTGAACATTTTCGCGTTCATTTCGTTATAAATTATCGTTCACAGAAATGGTTCCTTTAGCCGACAAAAGTTCATTCCAAAACAAAAATGCTTCTCAGTCTATAAAATAATTATACATATGAAAAACTCACACATCGGAGTTCAGATCTGTTTTTTTTTGTGTTTAGTTTTAAACCTCATCATCTTTCTTTGTGTTTGCGTGCATATGTAAACAGGAATTTGGTGTTTAAAATCCATTTGATGTTATGGGATGTATGTCTTTTTGATTGAAATGTTTGGCTATTTGGGAGTAGGGTGTGCTTTGTCTAAAAGTAAGTTTGCGGTTATTGAATCGTGATATTGTCTCGACTATGTATCCACTATTTGGACATTTTGTGTAAAAGAATGCATGTATGCATTGGACCAATCACAGTGGTAAGTGGTTTTTAAATGTAAATTAGATCGCAAATTATAAGTCTCTTTACTTCTATATGTGAATAATATATAATAATAATAATAATAATAATAATAATAATAATAATAATAATAATAATAATAATAATAATAATAAGCCGCGCGTGCGTGGTCCCCCTCTGTATGTGACTCGATGTGGCGAGTGTAAAATGCAATAAATTTGAGCAATTTTGGGCATTTTTGACCCCCCCCCTTTGACCCCCTGGGGGCGCGAACCCGAATTTTTCTGAGATCAAGGATGCTCATTTTATATCCAGAACAATTGCCTCTACATTTTGGCCAAGTTTCAGAAAAATTGAATGGATGGATCAAACATTATGAGAGAAAAGGGTATTTTTTTGCCATTTTGGGGGCTTTTGACCCCCCTGGTCGCGCGAACCAGATTTTTTCCAAGGTCAGCGATACTTATTTTCTATTAGGAACAATTGCCTCCACATTTTGGCCAAGTTTCAGAGAAATTGAATGGATGGATGAAAAGTTATGGGGCCAAAAATATCATTTTTTGCCATTTCGTGGCGTTTTGACCCCCTTAGGGGGCTAACCAAATTTTTTTTAAAAAAATCGGAGAATGCCACTTTCTAACCTGACCAAAGTTACAACTTCATGCAAAATTTCAGAGAAATTCAATGGATGGAAAGAGAGTTATCATTTTTAGTTATTCAAGAAAAATTGTCGAATGACATGAAAGTAGAATAAATAGTGATAGTGGTTGCACACATTTCACGGTTACGGTTACGTTATCAGTATATATATATATATATATATATATATATATATATATATATATATATTGACGCCATTCCTTATCGGGGCGTGACTACAATCATTTCAGCTTGCCGATGATTCCACTGGGCACAGAGATTTACTAAAGATGTCTAAATCTGCCCTTTTGGATGAAACCGCGGTACATTACTGAAATATGTAATATACAGTATCTAAATAAATTATATATATATATATATATATATATATATATATATATATATATATATATATAAAAACTTAGGTATGTGCATATATTTATATATATATAACTATTTATAAAGTTAGACATGTGTATTATATATATATATATATGGGAAGAGAAGGATGAAGGTAATCCGACGTGATGGTAAAATGAAAAAGGAAAACCAAAAACTGGATGTTTTTTATGTGTACATCAACGTTTCGTCTTTATTTATAAGACTTCATCAGGATGATGATATAGGGAAAAGATATCATGCAAGCACAGATACATGTAGGGTAGACATGTTGGGAAGAAAAATAAAAATAAAATAAAATGAAAAATAATGGCAGCGTCTTGCTGGACGTCCGTACTTGTTAGAGAATGAAAATGAGTGACGAAAGTGAGTGGGAGAGAAAGGGGAAGGGTGGAGGGAGCAAGGACTACTGTGGCTGGCGATGAGAGAAAGAGGTGGGGGATGAGCAGGGGTAAAATGGATGGCAGAGAGAGATTGGAGGAAGAGGGGGAGGGGGTGTTTGACCAGATGGCTGTGGTCGAGATTGAAGGGGAAGAGTGAGTTGGAATGTTTGTGTGTGGGGGGTGTATGCAGGGAAAATGGGGATGGGTAGAGAGGGAGGGGGGGGCTGTGATTTTGGTGGATGGGCGAAAGTTATGGTCTTAGAGAGCGTTTTGAGAAAATGAGGGAATTTAAGAAGAGGTATGGGAGAAAATAGATGAGAGGGGGAAGAGGGAGGATTTGTCGTGATAGGGTGTGAAATATTTGAAATATTTGGAAAATGATAGCAATGAGTGAGGGATTGGAGTGGGTGGGGGAAGGGGGGTGATTGAAAGGGTGGGTGAGGAATATTTGAAATATTTGGAACATGAGAAAGTTTATTTGGACTGTAGTATTAAAAATGTGAGGGAAAAAAGTGAGGGAAAAAAAGAAGATTCAGGGAGAAGAAGGAAGGGTGTGGGTGAATGGAAGAGTGTCATAAGGTTAGAGATGAAAATAAAAGTTAGCCATGATCAGGCAAAAGACTTTGTTCTGTGAGGATGATCTTGCTTATTAAGGGTGATAGGTTAAAGAAACCATTTCGTTGCTTGATGGTGGTGGAGGATGTGATGAGGGCAGTTTCCAATAATCTTCGCCGAGATTTGTTGTGGATGTGTTTAGTGATTTTGGCTTGTTCAAATTTGAATGCATGACCATATTCTAGAGCATGGGAGAAAAGTGCACTAAGAGGGTTGTTGTTTTTTATGTCCCTCTCCCTCTCTACCCATCCCCATTTTCCCTGCATACACCCCCCACACACAAACATTCCAACTCACTCTTCCCCTTCAATCTCGACCACAGCCATCTGGTCAAACACCCCCTCCCCCTCTTCCTCCAATCTCTCTCTGCCATCCATTTTACCCCTGCTCATCCCCCACCTCTTTCTCTCATCGCCAGCCACAGTAGTCCTTGCTCCCTCCACCCTTCCCCTTTCTCTCCCACTCACTTTCGTCACTCATTTTCATTCTCTAACAAGTACGGACGTCCAGCAAGACGCTGCCATTATTTTTCTTTTTATTTTATTTTTATTTTTCTTCCCAACATGTCTACCCTACATGTATCTGTGCTTGCATGATATCTTTTCCCTATATCATCATCCTGATGAAGTCTTATAAATAAAGACGAAACGTTGATGTACACATAAAAAACATCCAGTTTTTGGTTTTCCTTTTTCATTTTACCATATATATATATATATATATATATATATATATATATATATATATATATATATATATATATATATATATATATATATATATAAGTAAAGTTAGGTATGTGTATATATATTTTTATAAACTAAGGTATGTGTATTATATATATATATATATATATATATATATATATATATATATATATATTTGTTCAAGTTAAGAAACAAAAAACACATTCGGAAGTGATAAATGAGAAGTCAAAAAAAATGTCTATTGTAAACATAAGTGAAAATAAGATTGATACCCGGAAGAGATAGATTTATATATGCATATAGATAAAATGCGATAAATGAAATAGATTCAGAGAGAGAGAGAGAGAGAGAGAGAGGCTGTCGATATAATGATGCTGTCTTCTTCATTGAATATTGCATATTTAAGACCCAAAACAGATTGAAGACTTTTTCATTGGAAGTTTTTTTGTTGTTTCTTAAAAAGGAAAAGAAAATATAAGATGAAATAAAAATAGGAAAAAAAAACAGAAATACGAAAAAGAAAAGAAAATGCAACAAATCTCAACCACCCTCTTCGGAATCCGACCCCCTCCCACACACACAAAAAAAATTTCGCCCGTTCCGAACTGCCTTACCAAAACAAAAATCTTTTCATCTCATATTTTTTTAAAGATACATCCTAATATCGCTGTGAGAGGCTTTGCCAATCGGTCGGTCAACCGGTCTGCCGCGATTCAGTTTGAAATAGAATCACCATCGTTAAACGCGAAGAATAAATAGACGTATCTCATTCTAGATTCAATCACGCATCGTTATAAGAGGCTCTTTACGTCGGTCGGTCAGTCTGTAACTATTAAGTTTAAATGAGAAATGTCGTCTGTCTGTCACGCTTATGTATGAAATAGCATTTTCATCACTAAACGCATAAATTGTACGAACGTATCTAAAACCACCCGTTTTTGTAATCTTTGACATCCACTGACTCAAAGAAAAATCACTTTCTTGTGTAAGAGTTTTTTGGTTCAATTATTTGAACTGGCATTTTCGTATGCGTCTAATAGGACACAACTGCATAATAACATCATTCATTTTTTATTCTTATTATTTTGCTTGAATGGTTTCTCTCGTTGTGCCAACACGCTTTTTTATCCTGTGTTTCATTCCTGTATACATCAGGGTGTGCGTGAATGATTGGTGTAATAGATGGACTATAGAATTAGATATGTTAATTTCAAATCCTATTTTTATAATATTAGTCGTCAAAAGAAATAACTTATTATTTTTAGATAAAACTAAAAAACAAACAAAAAGTAAACACATCCAAAATTTGTGATATTCAAAATTTAGTTATAGCTATTTTTCAAGAGTAATATTTCTTTATAATTACTTCATATTTTAAAAAACGATATTTCACCCCAAACAAGGCAGGCCGCCACTGTAGAAGTAAGGGCCTACTGAGAATTAGGGTGCAGGTTTTGGGTGTCATCCTAAGTTGGGAGCTGTGAAACGAGATATCTATTTACATTAATTCTAAACCTCTGCATGTCAGTACAGTCGGGGAAAAAGGGTGGGAGTTCCAGAGACCTGAAACACGAGGAAATAAACTATTGAAGCAGAAGTCTCTCCGGCATCTGGGGACCTCCACGGGAAATGGATGGGATTTAGCTGATTGTCGGATTGTTCTAGTGTATTTTCGTCGAGGGGGCACTAGAGCAGCTAGTTCATCGGAGCACAATCCATTGAAGTATTTGTAAAACAAGCACAAGGATGCAACATTGCTGCGATGGGACAGGAGCTTAGTGGATAGTGAGTCACATATTAAGTTGGCGACTCTTTTTAGACGTTATCTAAGAGGGAGAGACTAGTGGATCTTTGTAGAGATACAAGATAATGTCAGGTGTGAAGAGTTTACTAACACGGTAGAGGGAGCCCATCTTCTTTGCAGCAGCCTTGGCAATGTTTTCAATGTATTTGTTCCAATTCATGTTACCTGTGAATGCTAGGCCGAGTAGTTTTAATGTTGAACTCTTTATTTTCTGTTTGCTTTTAATAAAATTATAACACGGGCCAACAAAATAAATCATTGTTTGCTTGTTTTAATGCTTACTAGCGAGGGAACCCGAGTTTGCTTAGATAATACCTAAGATAATAAAATATTAGTAAACAACCGAATTATGAATGAATAAATAATTAATTCAGATGATTCAGTAGTAAAAATAATCAATTATCACTTCCCATGAATGAAAAGCTCGAGAAATGCAAATTTCATTCATTTTTATAACGAAAAGATGCAATTTGGTGACATTTTTCAATTAACAAAACAGTAGAAACTCCGCTAATAAGACTGTTACGATATGGTTTATTAAAGCACGTTGTCCAAATCAATGTCACTTACTTTAAATGTTTTCAGTAGTCTTATCTGTTTTGTTATACTGACGTGCCGGCTTATGCTCGCCATCGTCGCCGAATGGACTGCATTTCGCCGTCGTCGTCGTCGTCGTCGTCGTCGTCGTCGTCGTCGTCGTCATCATCATCATCATCATCATCATCATCATCATCATCATCATCATCATCATCATCCTCCTCCTCCTCCTAGTCGTGTTTGTAGCCAATAACTTCTTATGCACAGAAAGGAAAAGACGAGATCGACGGAGAGTTTAAACTAGGTCTTTATTTTGGAGAGAAATTCTCGTCATACGAATAAAAGTCACACATTAACATTAAATTCTTCTTTTTAACTTAACAACATAGTTACAGGGGAGGATGGAAGGTGGCCATACAAGTGACGCTATACACTTTTTCAGGAATTAAATTCCCATCTTCTATCGTTTTTGAATTACATCCTTAATTTTCGTCCGTTCATTACAGTTTCCAAAACTGACTGTCGAAAAAATCGTCTTTCGTCCTTTCACACGGTATCGTGACGTCACTCTTCAAGGGGACACGGAATTTGTCATAACACGTTTATGTCTGACCTTTCCTTTATCTCCAAAATTTAAGTTCATGCCTGTTTTTTTTGTATTTTAATCCGGAGAGCGGACTTGTTTTTTTTCAGATTTTCGTGTCAAGGTAACATGCACTGGTTCACCTAGATACTAAATCCATACTAACTGATGTAATCGTTCTTCATATACGTACATTCATTATGTAACACGACACCAAATATCTTACCGCATTTTTTAAAATAAAAAAATATCTTTCACTCATTTCTGATAAAGTCTTTTGATATAAAAACAAAAAAATGCATTAAATGCGTTGATTTAATTGTATTTTTGTCGTTGTTCACTTATTTTACATTTGGTTAGGTTTTAATCACATTTCCACATATACATATTTAGTATGTGCTGTTTCCGAAAAATAAACTTTTAACCAAAAACAAATCCCAAAAGATACTACTTTATTATTTCAATCATGTTGTCTACGGGCGTTTCAGAACTATTAATGTTCAAATACTAGGCAAATCACCTCTTTAGGCCGATTATAAACAAGTATTTGAGTCAATTCAGTATGGGGCAATTTGTTTGTAAGTTATATGGATAACATTCCAGATTTGAAAAGGATACTAGCCATATAAATCTGTTTTGGACTGATAGGAAATAAAGGCTGCCAGTGCTTTGCTTTTCAGAGGGAGGTAATTCAAAATGACTTAAAAACATAGAGAGGGGGGATATTTCTGTAATATAAATGTGCTATTTTAAAATAATGTTCCGTCTCCAGATATTCAGTTATTAGTGCTTAAGATAAATTCCAGTGGATTTTAAAATATATATTTATAGTAATTAAAATACGTAATTACAGGAATTAAAAGTAGAGTTATTATTTTAAAAGACTCAACTTTCTTTACTAATTCTCAAGTTATATACGAGTCAAAATTTTACATTTGTCATAGTGAATTCATAGATTTCCTAAATATAGTGAGATGCTTATTACTAGAGTTTAACTATACAAACAAATGCCTTCGGAGACCACGTTTTTAGATGCCAACTTTTTTTATTTAAAACTTGTTTCAATTTTCTTCTTTTATTTTCTTGAGATTTTTTCTAATTATCTTCGTATGATAACTCACTCTTCTTCAAAGAGTCTGAATCAATTTAAAGGTAATACTATTATTTTTTTCGTGATAACAGTTTTCATTTCTTTCTTTCTGAAGCGTCCGCCAGATTTCGTAGCATTTGTTTATCTGTTTTCAAAGTTTCAACATTTCTTAAAGATACTTTCTAGAACTTTTGTTAAATTTTATTATCCTATAAGCGACCCCGCGCTCCAAAAAGTTCACATTACCAAAAAGGACGTTGCTTATTTTCCTCACACTGCTGCGAAATCTGGCTGACGATTTAACAAATCGAAGACAATTTAATTTGATTCAGACTCTTCTTTCTTTGAAGAAAAATGTGTTATCACCCGACATTAATTAGAAAATGTCATAAAACAATTAACAAAATCGAATGACTTTTAATAAAAATATTGCACCTTAAAACGTGGTCTCCAAAGGTATATGTTTTTCTGTTTTCAAAGTTTCTAAATTTCTTAAAGATTCTTCCTAGAACTTTTGTAAAATTTTATCATATATATATATATATATATATATATATATATATATATATATATATATATATATATATATATATATATATATACACGTAGATTATTTGTTATTATTTTGTTTTTTGACGATAGCGGCCGGTGTTCTTTTACGGTGCGTTTTTATTTTTCGCCACACTGAGCGTTTTTTGTTTTTGTTGTTATTATTATTATTATTATTATTATTATTATTATTATTATTATTATTATTATTATTATTATTATTATTATTTATTTTTTATTTTTTATTTTTTATTTTTTTATTTTATATACACGTTTTTATAAATTGTTGCGAATGAATACACGAATGTTGGATTAATGTTAGGTATGTATGGATGGTCAAAAGTGAAACAATTAACTTGTGTTATCTGTTAATTAGTAGTGGAAGGTTCGTAAAGAAACTAATATTACTAGCTTCCATGGAAGTGGTATCAACAATTGAATGTTGTCAGTATGAAGACTGCAGTTAGTTTTACGCTGTAAGTATTTTGAAAAAGATTTTTAAGCTTTAGAGGTGTTATGTATTAAATTGTCTCAGTGTTTAAGTTAAAAAACATGAAACGAAGATTTCTAAAGGAAATGTCTAAAATTGATTCGATTAAGAGAATGTAGCCGCCATTTTGAATCAATGTACAGTAATAAGTGATTAAGTTTTATTTAAATGTATTCCGTAAATTCCGGAATGAAGTCTATACGTAATAGTTAGAAATAACGTAATCCAATATTCTCGAAAATCAGTGGAATATGTGCGGAATGTATTGTATTATGCATTAAATTAATGGAAGATGAATGAAAATAATAACGGTTATATTTTTATAAAGTATCCGTTGTTTATTAGTTCCCGGTGATGAAGGGGGGAATGTTAGTATGAAAATATTAGAGGGAAAAGTTTTTGCTACCATCTTTATGGAGTATGTTGGACTGTGGTGGTGGTCTAAAAGTAATATTTAAATATTTATTGTTAGATGGATAAAATAAATTTCTTCAAACACAGTCGAGTGAATAAGCTGAATACGGTGGTGAGTTTAGTAGCCTATGATGCATGTGATTATTTGTTTTTTTCCTCTCTCGCCAAAGATAAAGGGGAAACACGTCTTCAAGATTACTATTATATAATGTGGTAAATGACAATAAAACTAAAACAGCAAGTTTAGTCCTACATTAGTTGTTTTATTATATTCTTTATTTTTTAATTTGTATGATTTTCCAGTTATAACTAAACTAATGTAAAACTTCGAATTTTCTTTTCATGGATGTTAAGCGCATACGCAGACCCAACGAAAATGTTATACGCTTTTGATCAAAATGTACACCATAATATTTATGGTGTTCTATCTTGAAAACCCTAGAATGTTCGTTAACAAACAAAAAACAAACCAACCAACAAATAAACCGGTAGGAATTACAAATATATATATATATATATATATATATATATATATATATATATATATATATATATATATATATATATGTATGTGTGTGTGTATGTATGTACGTCAATATGTATGAAAATACAGAGTATATACAAAGAAAACCCATTAAAGTATTAAAGTATGTATTTAAAATTACATGAAAATTAGGTAAAACTTATTTTTCCGCTTCCTGTAAGAAACACACACCAACGCACTCATGCACAAAGAAACAAACGCATGCACACGTTAATATATATATATATATATATATATATATATATATATATATATATATATATATATATATATATATATATATATATATAAATGCGTATGTGTAGGTTTGTAGCATGCGCGCGTGTGTTTTCCGTGTGAGAAAGCATGTCCGCACGTTCGGGCTGAATAGACCTCACCCATCTACCCAACCCGAGATGCGCACCTTGCTGTCCCCATCCGGAAATGAAGGCAGCAAGTCTGGTTTCTTGTATAGAACTGAATGCTGTAAGGCCGCGTGAATGAAATCTAATTGGCGATCGGGCGGCCATTATTCAAAGGTTTTAATTGCCGCTTTTGTTCAGCCGATGCTCTGATCTCTTCTTTCTTGATCTCAACTCTTGCATACGACTTGGAACGGACCCCACAGGTAAGCCGCATATTTATCAAAGCACCACCACCCAAACCCTATCATGGGTGCAAGGCCGGGTCCACATACTCTACCCCCAACTCCTTCACAGATTTTATTTTCCGTCCATCTCGGTATAGCCTCAGGACGTTTCGGACCCCTTTTTATTATTGACACATTCTCTTTTCTTTTATCTTCTAAACTTCCTGGTCTGGATGTAGGGGCTTCG
This sequence comes from Sepiola atlantica, assembly GCA_963556195.1. Classification (NCBI taxonomy): domain Eukaryota; kingdom Metazoa; phylum Mollusca; class Cephalopoda; order Sepiida; family Sepiolidae; genus Sepiola; species Sepiola atlantica. Next base: position 92,081,681 of record OY744522.1, on the reverse strand, counting down.
GACTTGGGTTGGTCCTGGGTTTTGGTGAACGTCTTATAATTCGTGACAAAAGGTCGACCCATCAGTATTTTTATGCCGTGACCAATGACTCCATTCGTTTCTCAATCGTTGTCAATTTCTTTTTGCGCAAATAAATCAGTTCGTATTTGTATCCATGTTGAGCTGATGAAATCTATTACAGTGCACTGCCAAATAGAATAAAGCTTACCTCAAGGACAAGTACTGTGATACATATTAAAAGCTTCCAAGTAGGCTATATTGCAAAAGTCTCCCCCTTGGTCGGACGAAGATTTTCAGAAACTTATATATTCGTTAAAAAGTATAATATGGTTTATTTCTTTTTTCTTTCATATATCTGTTACGACGGCCGTGTCGATAAGGGTGTCGGATGGAAGGTAAAGATGACTTTAATCGGAGGTTAGATTCGAGCGATCGACGGAACAGTTATATATAGCCACACCTGGTCTTGGTTAAGACGAAACATATATATATATATATATATATATATATATATATATATATATATATATATATATATATATATATATATATATATATGTGGGTATAAAAATATTTATTATTAAAATAATAAAAATCATATACATATAATTAAATATATAATTTATTACTATTTCATGTATATTGCGTATATATATTTAGTATTTACTTTAACAATACGTGAGTAGAGCTTATTATTTGTATTAAATATATTTATGTTACATTAACGAAAGTAATCATAAGGCTAAATAACATAACGTAGTGATTTCTTTCCGTGTTTCTGTGTAGTTTACTTGCCATAATATAATTTCATACTAATTATATATATGAGGAAAAATTTGGTCTTTATAAGAAATTAAGCAGCTCTATTAAGTAACGTGAAAATAATATAATTAACATCAATAAATATTTTCCTAAAGAATTCAATAATTTTAAATATTTTTCATGTGATACATTATTTCTCACAAATCTGTAAATAATCATTTTCTTGTATGTTTAAATTTTCAAGCTGAGAAAAACTTATAACTGCTTCTGAAATGTTCGAAAGAGAAGAGATATAAACTTTTAGGCAATGGAGACAATGAATATAGAAAGAAGCTGTTTTGAATAGCAGATTTTAACTTTAAAAAAAAGAGAAGAGATATAAACTTTTAGGCAATGGAGACAGAAATAATATAGAAAGAAGCTGTTTTGAATAGCAGATTTTAACTTCAAAAAAAAGAGAAGAGATATAAACTTTTAGGCAATGGAGACAGAGTAAATATAGAAAGAAGCTGTTTTGAATAGCAGATTTTAACTTTAAAAAAAGAGAAGAGATATAAACTTTTAGGCAATGGAGACAGAATGAATATAGAAAGAAGCTGTTTTGAATAGCAGATTTTAACTTTAAAAAAAGAGAAGAGATATAAACTTTTAGGCAATGGAGACAGAGTAAATATAGAAAGAAGCTGTTTTGAATAGCAGATTTTAACTTCAAAAAAAAGAGAAGAGATATAAACTTTTAGGCAATGGAGACAGAATGAATATAGAAAGAAGCTGTTTTGAATAGCAGATTTTAACTTTAAAAAAAAGAGAAGAGATATAAACTTTTAGGCAATGGAGACAGAATGAATATAGAAAGAAGCTGTTTTGAATAGCAGATTTTAACTTAAAAAAAAAGAGAAGAGATATACACTTTTAGGCAATGGAGACAGAATGAATATAGAAAGAAGCTGTTTTGAATAGCAGATTTTAACTTAAAAAAAAAGAGAAGAGATATAAACTTTTAGGCAATGGAGACAGAGTAAATATAGAAAGAAGCTGTTTTGAATAGCAGATTTTAACTTCAAAAAAAAGGGAAGAGATATAAACTTTTAGGCAATGGAGACAGAATGAATATAGAAAGAAGCTGTTTTGAATAGCAGGTTTTAACTTAAAAAAAAAGAGAAGAGATATAAACTTTTAGGCAATGGAGACAGAATGAATATAGAAAGAAGCTGTTTTGAATAGCAGATTTTAACTTAAAAAAAAAGAGAAGAGATATACACTTTTAGGCAATGGAGACAGAAATAATATAGAAAGAAGCTGTTTTGAATAGCAGATTTTAACTTAAAAAAAAAGAGAAGAGATATAAACTTTTAGGCAATGGAGACAGAATAAATATAGAAAGAAGCTGTTTGGATAGCAGATTTTAACTTTAAAAAAAGAGAAGAGATATAAACTTTTAGGCAATGGAGACAGAATGAATATAGAAAGAAGCTGTTTTGAATAGCAGATTTTAACTTAAAAAAAAGAGAAGAGATATAAACTTTTAGGCAATGGAGACAGAATGAATATAGAAAGAAGCTGTTTGGATAGCAGATTTTAACTTTAAAAAAAGAGAAGAGATATAAACTTTTAGACAATGGAGACAGAATGAATATAGAAAGAAGCTGTTTTGAATAGCAGATTTTAACTTTAAAAAAAGAGAAGAGATATAAACTTTTAGACAATGGAGACAGAATGAATATAGAAAGAAGCTGTTTTGAATAGCAGATTTTAACTAAAAAAACACGTTTTTTTTCTTTTAATCCGTCGTTTTTTAACATCGCTCTTATGGACGAACAGAGAGAATAACGACAAGGGGGTAAAACATTTTCATTGTTGGGTGGAAGGGTAGTAAAACAGTAAATACATCTAAATTGCTAAACTTTTAGACAGGGGGTACAGTAAGAGAGAAACGCAATCATCAACCAACTATAAATAAGAAAACGGTCTGGAATCCTTCTCTTACACTATTCCCCTCTTTCATTCTTGTCTATATATGAGCTTACAGAATATCATTCATTAAGAAATCAAACATAATAAAAAGTCAGCGATGCATTTCTTTTTTACTTTAGGCCATCAGAAATGATTTTGGCAATAACTCTAGACAAATAGCGAGTGTGAACATTGGCGAAGCATATTTTATTCAGAGATACACTAGTATATATATATATATATATATATATATATATATATATATATATATATATATATATATATATATATAATTATTTTGTGTATCCACATAACATGTTATAAGGAGATTATTATTTTTTATGTATCAATTTTCAGTATTTACTTCAACAGTGTTCGATACGTGAGTAGAGCTAGGTAGTAAGTTATGTAAATATATTTATGCCAATTAAGCTACACAGAGGCTTCCGCGTTTCATCCGCGGAGGGAATCGTCAGGCTAAAATGCATGGAGTTTGCAAATCAACCGAATCTTTGTTTGTAAGAAGTCCAATGATTGGCTAAGAGAACAACAAAGAATCGGATTGGTTAACTAGCTAGACTAAATACCACGTATATATAAAAACACCCGGCAAAACTAACTCCATGCATTTTTGCCTGACGATTTCCTCCCGAAATTAAACGTGGAAGCCTCTGTGTAGCTTAATTGCCATAAATATATTTTCATAACTTACTATATATATATATATATATATATATATATATATATATATATATATATATATATATATATATTCCATGATAAATAGCAGTATACTGAAATCATATGTCCTTAATAGGGTTAAGATGAAAATTCATATACACTAAATGTACAAAAGCAAGGAAATTCCCAAATTTTTACACTTTTATTGTCATTAAGGGTATGCGAGCACAACAGGCTATGTATTTTACTGGTAGGAATTTTCTTCAGCGCACCTCACACAATTCATCCACTCATGCATAGAGATTTATACTGTAGTGATGTGATAATTAAATGGTTTGGTTGATATGTAGTCATACCCTTACTGACAATAAAAGTGTAAAAATTTGGGAATTTCCTTGCTTTTGTACATTTAGTGTATATGAATTTTCATCTTAACCCTATTAAGGGAATTTGATTTCAGTATACTGACATTTTTCATGGAATGTCACTACTTTTGTAAAGGCTATGCCTCAATACAATGTATTCTCATAAGGTTTTTTGGAATTTTCTGGAAAACTAAGGTATATGGTAAACTGAAATAAAAATTCCATCAACTAAACCCTAGAACCTCTATCTCTGCCAAAAATCAGCTGAATCCATCAAATAGTTGATGAGATACAGGGTGGCACATACGTACGTACGTACGTACACACAGATACCATGATTTCATGATTGCACTTTCTGGATCTCTGGGCTGCCTTGTCTTAATGATGCTGTTATTCTACACACTTACAGAACCTATCAAATAAAAATTTTGTGCACAGTTTTAACTAATTCGGTTTATTGGCTTTTGAGTTATGATTCATCAAAGAAATGAGATTTCCAGCATAAGCCATTCGTGTAGTCTGTTAAGGGATAGAGCGCTCTCGCGCATCCCTTGATATATATACATACATTCTTGAAAAAGTGACACAATGAGAATAGAAAAAATACGTTTTAAAAACTAATGAAATTAATAAAAATAATGGTTATTTTACAGTGCGCGATGTTATAAAAACATTTCGTGATGTTGATACAATTTTTACGATTCCCCCAACAGATCCAACATTGCTCCGGGTTACATCCTGCAGGAGACAATCGTCATAGGTCGCAGCTAGTGTAACCAGTTATATAAATATATATACGAGGCCTGTCTTAAAAGTTATCCGACCTTAGGCCAGAAAAAAATATTTAAAATACATGACAGGGTTGCACACACTTAGCCCACCGATCCATCCACTGCTGGAAACACCTCTGGAAGTCTTCTTTTGGAATGGTGTTCATCTCAGCCGTCGCGTTATATTAAGCATGTATTTGGAGAAGATACGATGGGTGTAACACAAAATGAGGAGTGGTTCAACCGATTCGAAAATGGCCGCACATCAGCGGAGAATGACCAGCGTTCTGGCAGGCCCCAAACTGCTCGGAGTACGGCTGTTGTTGAGATCATGCGGAACGCGACGACAGAGATGTACACTATTCCAAAAGAAGACTTCCAGGGGTGTTTCCGGCAGTGGATGGATCGGTGGGCTAAGTGTGTGCAAGCACAATGGACCTACTTTGAAGGAGATTAGGGTCCCAACCCCGTCACGTGTTTGAAATATATTTTCTGGCCTAAGGTCGGATAACTTTTAGACAGGCCTTGTATATATATATGATATCTGTGTGCGTTGTCTGTTTTTAATGGCATATTGCAATTCAATAATTTCATTAACTTTAGCCACTCATGTTATGACCTGAGACCGCCTGCGCACATTTAAAAAATCCCCACTTACCTAAAGAAAGGCCTTCATAAATACATATTACATGAATATTTATTGCGGTTAGATTTATTTCCACGTTTCCGTACTCAATCGGCCTAAAAGTCACGGAAATTACCTCGGAGGCCCGGGAGAGGGGTCAAAGGAAACACATCCATTTTGTACTTCGTGGATAAGTGACTTCATTTCCGATCGTAATATCTTTTCCACATTTAAAAAAGAAATGTTTGGCAAAGATATATATATATATATATATATATATATATATATATATATATATATATATATATATATATATATTCCTTATGTTTTATGTTTTATGTTTTTTATATATATTTTTGATTTACTTTGGTTTCGTGCGTACTCTAGCCTTTTAACTGGAGAGTGAATAGTAACTGAAATTTTTACCACCGGTTAGAATTGCTCATTGTTTTTTAATCCATTTCAATCACATGGATATTTACTTGGATTTGATATAATATCACTAAAAAATAAATATCGCCCATACACGTGTAGTCAAGCCCTCTGTTTTTTATTTTCCCTAAACCCTATTTCTGCCTTCTCGCTCTCTCTCTCTCTCACACACACACACACACACACACACACACACACACACACACACACATTATATATATATATATATATATATATATATATATATATATAATGTCCGTTGTCATAGAAATTGAGATAACCGTGTTTTATCAAATAGTACCTTCATTTCAGTATTTGTGTATAGACAATATTACTTACTTCCACAACTTTTTCAAACAAAATAAGTCGTTGATGCGAGAATGTTCAGTATTAATTATAACATAACACTACTGTTTAACTGTTCATTTTTATTTATGAATTCAGTTTCTACTCATCTGTATGTTTAAGTTTAATTTATATTTTTCTTGTTATTAAAATCCAGAGTCGGCTTTTGCCCCAAATATTCATTTACTCTTCTAACTGAACGATGATCAAATAATATTTAGAAAAATTATTTTATTTACAAAGACATATAATTCTATAAAACGGTACATTACTTCCAATGTTTGTGTACAGGCACACATATTTTAAAGATTAAATCATTTCACTTAAATATGCAAGTATTATTGTAATGTATATATATATTTCCCCGGCCCAAATTACCTAGCTAAATAAACACCCTAAAAATAACACAGCGATAATAAAAACAACTCCTAAAGACGACTGCGAAGATCGAAAGCCCTTCAAGTAACCGAATCAAAGAAGTATCGGATCTATACTCCATAAGTTAGCACCGGAGCCCCGAAAACTTGTTCGCCGAGTTGAGACAGTTATTATTATTAAAAAAAAAACGAAAGGAGAAAATTCCTTTGTCTTCAATCATATATATATATATATATGGGCGCGCGGTTTAAGGCGTTGGATGCAAGTTGAAAAATACTTGTTATCCAGGGTTTCGAATCGTACGACCGGTAGTGAATAGTCATATCTCTATGCTGATGAATCCCGATTGATAAGGGATGAAACGTATACGTACATAGATAATAAACAACAACAAATATTTTATATTTGTCGCTCCTCGTAAAAAAGTAGAACCCTCTTAATGGTAGTAGAAACACAGCATGACGTCACTTGCTTTATATGCATCACTCCTTCTTTAATAGTAGTAGAGTGCTTCGACATCAAGCCGCTTTTATATGTGTTAAATTACCATTGTTTATCGGCTGTTCAACTGGTGGGCGCGCGGTTTAAGGCGTTGGATGCAAGTTGAAAAATACTTGTTATCCAGGGTTTCGAATCGTACGACCGGTAGTGAATAGTCATATCTCTATGCTGATGAATCCCGATTGATAAGGGATGAAACGTATACGTACATAGATAATAAACAACAACAAATATTTTAT